>JAUMHI010000057.1:7028482-7039917 GCA_032359435.1 Enteromius unitaeniatus | reverse complement strand
CTTAAAAGGACAATCATTCTAACCTGAAGAATCCGTGTCGGGCTTGACAAGCGGCCATCTGTCGGTGTGTGTGTGTGTGTGTGTGAGTGGGAGGAGACTTGTGAAATGTTTCATGCTAACTGAAGCACTCCTACACTTTCAGTCTGACAATTACATGTGAAATTATGCTAACTGCTAAGGTGTAATTATATGGCGGTGCGTGAACGTGGATGTCATTGTGAAGGTTTACAGCCGGCCGCGATTCTGACACACAGCTGGAAGTGTGTGTGGCCTAGACAGGATGTTGTTATTGTTCACTTCAAAACCACATAAATAAATCCATCCCAGAGGTGGTCTAATCCCACACTAGGTTATTCCCCGTGTCGAGACTCGGCTAATCAACCCACCCAGAGAGACGCTGACTGGGTTAATCTGCACGTCGTTTGTGTTTACTTCCGTTTGAAATGATAACATCCCGTTCTACATCTCTTCCCGGCTTTTACTGTACGTGCTTTCTTGAACAATCAATAAAAAGACAACTTGGTGGAAAACTGTCTTCTTGCAACAGCTGAAAACATTGCACGTTTTATTTGAAACGGAAGATATGCGATGTAAAACGCGATTGGTTATGTTCAACAACATTGTGCATGCAAGAAATCCCATAACAGCCCTTCAGAGGGTTTAGATAAGAGCGCATGGGGAAAGATGTATTAGGGAAAAGCTGCCACGGAGCATCATTACTTTATAATCCCACACTGGGTGAAAGAGGGACAGCTGGGTCTAGAGCCTTTTAAGCAAGTTTTATTTTTCATTTGTCCTACTTTATCTTAATCCAGGCTCAGGGAACGCGGCAGTTTGCTCCCCCAGACAGACTGCCACATTCAATGCTTTGAAATAGATACAGCTTTTCTCTTGCATAAAAGCTGCAACACAAAGCTGCTATTTTGAGAGAATACGTGAATGGATTTGCATTCAAGCCAAGAGCTAAATATCTACTTCTGCCAAAAAAAAAAGAAAAAAAAAAAAAAGAAATAACAGGCTCCACTAGTCACACTTGCCATTTGTCATTCTGCCATTATGACAAGCGTCAGATTAAGCAGTGGTCCTGTGGCATACATATGTTAGGTGGATAATACTGTATCGCCCAATATACTGCAGTCTAGCAGTCTATGGATTAATATATTAGTGTGAGACCCAGATTCCGTCTTCTCTTATTGGTGAACAACACTGGCTTTTCATAAAATGCACAAATCTTTTTGTTTGTCAAAGACCTTGGAATTTAAGGGCAACAAAGGCGTTGAATTTAAAGAGCGATTTATACTTGCTATGGCTGTTTAAACCTTCATGAATAAAGTCACTTTTAACATATTCTTGAATAATAAAAAAAAGTGAGTGGATGCTTGAAACTCACTGCTGTAAAGACAGGCTTTTGTCCAAAGACACATACTGTCAGAATATGCGCTGAACTTGAATTAGTTAACTTTTCAAAGTATGCATGCATTGTCATGTGACCAACACTGTCTTTTGTATCGTCTGACATTCATGAATAAGGTTGCTCTATGACACTGGTCTGAATTTGTGATATTTTGACTGGTAATAATAACAATTTTTGTTTTAAAATATCTGAAACAAAACATAAGTGTTAAATGAAAAACTTAAATGAACATTTAAAACTATGTACATATTAAAACATACTAGTGATGCCAAATGTATTAATTACGAGTAATTGCATTCTAATTAATAAGTTTGTTTACACAATACAGGTATATGTGTGTCTATACTGCATATATATATATATATATATATAATGTACATACACTCACACACACATATACACTTCCAGAGAAATGTAAGAAACAGTAAGATTTTTAATATTTTTTCTTATGTTCATCAAGGCTGCATTTATTTGATCTAAAATACAAGAAATGGAAAACTGCAATAAATGTAATATTGTGAAATATTATTGTGATGTAAAATAACGTAATAATGTTCTATTTTAATATACATTAAAATCAAATTTATTCCTGTGATCAAAAGCTGAATTTTCAGCATCATTACTCCAGTCTTCAGTGTCACATGATCCTTCGGAAAACATTCTAATATGCTGATTTATTATCAGTGCTGGAAACTTTGCTGCTTAAAATTTTTTGGGAACCTGTGATATTTCTTTCGGATTCTTGAATGAATAAAACATTAAAAAGAAGAGCATTTATTTTTAATTAGAAATTCTTTCTAATAATATACACTACAGTTCAAACGTTTGGGGTCAGTAAATTGTTTTTTTTTTTTTTTTTTATTAAAACTTTTATTTATTAATTAAATTAATAAGAAGTGATGGTAAAG
Source organism: Enteromius unitaeniatus (assembly GCA_032359435.1). Classification (NCBI taxonomy): domain Eukaryota; kingdom Metazoa; phylum Chordata; class Actinopteri; order Cypriniformes; family Cyprinidae; genus Enteromius; species Enteromius unitaeniatus. Next base: position 7,037,595 of record JAUMHI010000057.1, on the reverse strand, counting down.
ATGTATACTGTTAGAATAACCTTTCATTAATCTACTATTTTAATGTATTATTTTATTAATCAAAGAATCCTGAAAAAAAGTATTGCAGTTTCCAAAAAATTATTTGCCATAACAGCTTTGCCAACATAGATAATTCTAATAATAAATCAGCATATTAGAATATTTCTGAAGGATCATGTGACACTTTAGACTGGCTTTGCATCACATAAATAAATAAATCTAATCAGCAAATCTATTTTAAAGTATATTAAAATAGAAACACATTATTTTAAATGGTAAAAATATCTTTTTTGACTGGTAGTGTATATATATTCATATTTATGAATTAATCTAACTACACATAAATCTAAATATTTCTTAAATATATACATATACGTGTGTGTATTTATCATTACAAACAAACTTTTATTTTGGATTTGATTAATCATGATTAATCGTTTTTTTACAGAACTAAAACATAAATTAGATAACCAATACTAAAACAAACTTCTCAAAAACTATGACTTTCCTTTGCCTGCGAAACACAAAATAAATTGTTTGCATTGTTTGTTCATTGTTATTCTTTCTTGGTGAAAAGTGTGAGCACAGATCAAGCAGTAACGAATGTGTTTCCAAAAATTCTCTCTCCCAGGACGCTCACGACTCGACTAGAACAGTTAATCACATCACACATGGGCCTAATACTGAAAAACACGAGTGATTCACCAACAAACAAGCACAGAGTGAACATTTCATAGCTCACCAACTCTCTGAGTTTACGAGTCCCATAAGCCGAAATATCTAACAGATGGGCACCGCCTCATCAGACTTGTCGTGGCAAAAACTGCTCACTTATCACAAACAGGCTGATCCCATGTATACAATCAATTTTTTTTTCCACCTCAATCCGCTTGCTGCTATAATCTGAGCTGCAGGACGAGACGAGGTCTCAGAGATGTGTGAAGGATTGCCCCTGCCTTCACCTGTTGTACCCCTCAGGATCCTCTGTCTTCATAAAGCACCCGCTCTGCCCTCATGCTGCGGTCACGCTGGAAACTGTCCAGCTCTAATTAGCACATTAATCACTGCTGAGGAGAAGATATGGCCGGCGGTGAGCTGGGTCTCCTGGTGTATGACCCGAGTCTCATCTTCCACAAGGACGAGCGCTTAATTCACAAGCACTGTGCAGCACGAGCTAATATCCAGCCTGATTTGAGGCTCACAGGAGTGCTGAGTTTGAGTCTATATGGACTCCAGAGAGCAAAAAAAAAAGGATTCCTATTTCTTTCTGGCATTAATCGTACATAATAAATCATCTTGTAAGGCTTGCTTAGATGACATATTTTTCAATGCGGTAATTATGACTTGGATTTAAAGGCCACGTAGCGTCATTCAGCAAATCTTGCAAGTGAAAAAAACTCATATTCTAAATGAATAGCGATATAATGAGATTTAGGTCTAGTATTCCCCTTCCTGCTATTTATACATGGCCAAAAATACGAAGAGCTATTTGGGAGAGTGAGTGTGCAGACTTCAGGATAAGATCTACCGCCGAGTGCATGATTGCAAATCATTTTCACCCAGCATGCTCTGCTACTCAGCGTCCTCTGGGATAGTAAGCAAAAGTCTGTAATGGCTCTAAGGGCTCGACTCTCCCTCGGCAGTTGAGGATGTCTGTTTTAAGAGCTCATTTTATTTTCAAGCGGAGAAACATTTTAATCATTTCTTTGTCGGTATGCATCAAAAAGGGCTTGATCAGATCAGCATCACCTTCATCTCAAGGCGCCACAGCAAACTGACTCTTAAAAATAGCGGAAATATGAGAAAATGTGGTAACACATTACGGTTCCATTAGTTAACAATGGTTAATACATTAACTAACATGTTTGTTAACAGTGTCGTGGAGTAACTTGTTAAATGCAACAGAATTACATAATTTAATTACAAAATACGTCTAGCTGTAATAATCTATTACAGTTACTGAAGAAATATGTATAATTTAAATTACTTACTCAAGAAAATGTTAATGATTTAAAATGGGTTACATCTTAATATTTTCTGTGAAAAGCTAGAATATGTTGAATAATATTGATTTGCCTGTTCTGATGTGCACAATGCCTCTAGTCATTTAAAGGCCATTTAGTAAAGCGATGCTATTCTGATGGTTCTGATTTGAATTTGAGCTGAAAGCTTTAGGCTACAATCTGTCTGAAAGTTGCTTCCATGGCGAGTGATAAAAATGTGTTCCAGTGTTTTAAACACAGAAATAAAGGTACAAAAGCTGTGACTGGGGTGGTACCTTTTGAAAAGGTACACTTATGTACCTATTAGGTTCAAATATGTACACTTTAAGCACTAATGTGTGCCAAAATGGACACTTTAGGTACAAAACATGTACCTTTTGAAAAGGTACCCATCCCCAGTGACTTTTATTTCTGAGAGTGAAAATGCATTCTGGTGCTGGGCTTTAAAATTCATTATTATAATCTTAATTCAAGTAATGAAGGATTTTGAAAGTCTAATAGGTTAACACTGCCTGCTTAAAATGTTTGACAATTATTAAAAACATTTGTTTAAAAGCAAATTTGTTAGAAAAGCAATCAAAACGTTAACATTAATATCAAAATGTGATATAAAACAATCAACAAAAAAGAATCAAATAAAATAAAATACTAAGCTAGAATATGGAACATAAATTGTGTATTGCAAAAGATGCAGCTTGTATGAAAAACAAAAGGAGATGGAAAACAGGCACCAGGGAAATTGCTGCTTTGTGTTTTAATGAGCAAACTTTGGGGAATCTAATTAGTTGCATTCCAATTCTAATCAACAAACTTGCTAATCCAGTTTCTTCTGGCGGTGGAGATGGATATGGTGACGTTCCTGTGCCAGAGAGCTAGATTACGGCTGAGCCAACGGCCCAGAGCGCAGTCACACAGCAGGAGGACACACTGTCACAACAGGCAAAAACTCACCAGCAGCCTGCCACAAAGAACTCGACAAACAAAATCTCAGGCCATGTCTGAGAGGGATAGATTACTTTTATTTTAGCACAGCTACGGTCCATCCAGAATCACCAAGCAAGGTGGAATTCATCAGAAGGTACTTACTGGCTACTTCCAGTGAGGCGTTTCGGCTAACGGCCTCTCCTAGGTAATTGCGGGCAACGCAAGTGTAAACTCCCTCATCAGGTTTGCTGCGGCGTCCGTGAACGATGCGCAGGAAAAAAAGGGAGCCGCTGGGCAAAAGCATGCGGTGAGAGCGAGGGTCGTCCTTATCGGTTTCAACGTGCTCGCCATCTTTATACCACTCCACTGTGGGCATGGGTCGACCCTCTGCCTTGCAGTTCAGGGTGGCCGGCTCACCCTTTGACACGATCAGATCAGAGGGATCCTCCACTATCCTGGGGGGAACATCATCCAAACGTGGACGGGACCCTGTGAGGAATCAAAAGTGAAGGTTAAAAGCAGCTGGCTAAAAGCATCTGGCACATGTAATGTATATCAGTGCCAGAAATGTACTTTTCCAGTAAGCATTTGTCCCTTGAGACTGTAAGGGCAATTTTTATAATCCCTGTACCTTTTAAAAAAGTATTTGTGTTGTCCTTTATGTCATATACTTACATTAAGTCAATCAATCAGTGTGCTAAGAGCAGCTTCCAATCAAATTTGAGCAAAATCAACATAAGTTATCTAAATAATAGCTTTTTTCATCACCGGTGACGAAATACTGGAAGCCATTACATTTATGCACCAAATAAATACACGTGTGATTGGGTTAAATGCTGAACACTGCAAAAAACAATACATAGAATATGTAATGCAACATATTATAAATGTAATACTGTAGATGTAGATTAATTGTACAAGAGCATTTTTTCTAATATGGATTTTCTATTCTATTCTATTAGTAAAGTTCCCAATACTATGCCATTTCGAATATAGTGTATAATATAACTGTATTTGAATCTAAATGAGTCATAAAGCTGAAACCGCATGATAAATAAAATTATTTATCATCAAAATAAGAACAATCAATTCTGAACAGTGTAAACGAATATTTCACTTTACGGGGGAACACAATTGCATCATGCCCAATTTTGTTCTACGCTGGTCGGCTGCAAACAACGTAATGTTAACATCATGTCAAGAAGACACTGTGTCCTATGCTGTTTTATTGATGGCTGCTTCTGTTATCTTGAGGTTAATGCTGTATTTACAAAACTCTTGCTCTTGAAATATTGCTCAGTAGCCTGTTTATTTGGACCAGCTGGTTCCACTGAATCCCAACCATCAGTATTATAAATAATAGATTTTTATACTTTTCATTGAGCATTCAAAATGTGGAACTATAACAATGGTCGTATCGTTTTCCACACACTCTGCACATGATAACATAACAGCCAACTTCGGCCAACCAATCGGCAAGTAGACGTGAGGTTTAACACGCACAAACAAACTTCGGCCAACCAATCGGCAAGAAGAGATCTTCTTGCCGGTTGTTTGGGCGAAGTTTGTTTTTGTTGTGGTGCCCAAAGAGTTTCTGTATTGCAGCCTCTGTGTTGTCTTTCGACAGTGGGTTTTTCAAATTTTTTTTTCAAACATTCAAAAACAAATACATTTTCCAAAAAAAGTAGATATCAGAACTATCTGTGGACATACATAGGGATTGTTATACACCTTTATAGTAAAAATTATCTATACTTAAGAGGGTATGATGTTGCTAAAAAAAAACATTATTTTGGGTATTTGGTGTAATGCAACGTGTTGATGTGGTTTAAGCTTCAAAAAGACACATTGTTTTCCACATACTGTACATTACTGTTTCTACTCTAAGCCCCGCTTTCTGAAACGGGTCAATTTGTACAAAGCTCATTTCTCTAAAAAAACGAGGTGTGTTGAAAGAATAAGATACACTCTAAAAGGCAAGATTTTGTTATACCAAAAACTTGGTCCCCTTTTATTTTCTTTCTTTCTTTTCTTTTCTTATTTCTTTTTCCTTTGTTATGTTTAAATGATAAAATACAAGTTTTATATGTTTGTACACAAAAAAAGTGTAATTACGAATGCCTATCTTAAAATTTCAAATAATAAAACTTTTAAAGCAAAAAAGCGAGGTGTGCTCTGATTGGCCAGCTATCCAATGCACTGTGATTAGTCAAACACCGAAAATGTTATGCCCCATAACATAACATGATGTCATGCCCCGGAGCTATGACACAAAAACAATGACAACAAGCACTACACTACACTCAAAACTCGCATTTGAATAGGAAAACGTAACTGAAGCAGAGGTAGAATTGCTCCACTTTATAGACTCTAAGCACAGCCAGAAGAGGCTACTCTCCAGGTTTTATGAGTCCGCCTTCCTTAAATGCACTGAACACACTCTAATATTTGTGTTGAACTGTTCTGGAACAGTGTTGTAAATACAACTTAACTGCTGATTTCTAGTTGTGTCCTCTTTTGAAAGCACAAAAAGGTAGTTTCAATTGCACAACGAAACAGCATCTCCGGAACATGGCGCTTGCAGCAACACAAAAAATTTCAAATCGCATCACATGACCCCTTTAACAAAATTAGGCAGTTAAACGTAATACTATGTAAAATTTAAAACAAAACAAAAAAAAAATCAAATAATGATGGTAGTGAGCTGAAGTGGCTAAAGCACAGGGCTAGTAACCAAAACACTGCTGTTCGATCGTCATGTGAAGTTTTAGCCCTAGTTGTTCCAAGAGTAAGCCGCTTTGTTAATTTCTGCTAAATAACAGCAGGTGCATTCCAATTAGCCTACTTATGTGCTATTTTTAGTACCACCAGTAAAAAAAAAGTTCACTTCAAATACCCAGATAATACACAAATTAACCCAAAGTGTGGGGTGTTGGACACTTAATGTACTTAATGGATATCAGACTCTGCAGGATGGTGAAATAGCCTTATAAAATTCATTCATTAAATAGTTGAGTAAAAAGTGCATTGTATTCATGCATAGTGTATAGTATTTCATTGGGACACAACCTCTATACTAATTTACTTAGCTTTCATTATTTGTGTTTATCACCATATCAGCTTTATTTACTCAAACATAATGAGTTGGCTAAATGCACGCCTATTTAATACCTCTGCTGCAATTTTAGTTATGTTTTAGTTATCTAAATATTATCCCCAGGTGTCTAAGGTGGTTTAACCCTGATTTAATTGGATCTTAGCATAAACAAAGCCGGAGTGAAACTGCCTAACAATTGCGTGGAACTACTTGAATTACATTTCTAACAAAAAACTTTTGTAACAGAGTGCCTGCGGTGAACCATTCAACCACACAACCATAGTCTCCACCAGCATCAGTCAACGGATGGAAAGAGGGGCGAGAGGCATCTAATGGCCAGTGGGAAAGGGAGCCGGGGATGAACCACTCAAAGGCTGATGACTCAGCACCTATTAAGCTTTCAGCCCAGAGAGCCAGACGGAATCAGTGCGAAGTTAAAAGAAGCTGACATTAAGGCTGAGTCTAGCATGGCTGCGGCTCACCGCTCCAAACCTCACCACCCATTAGTGCTGAATTCTGCTCTATCCGGGGCTACAGGACTAACAGAGAGGGTTTCTTCTTTGTGCTTTTATGAGGCGAAATACTTATAGTGTAAGGCACCGCAGTGTCCATGTGTTGGGTTTTGCTTGATGTTAAAAGGGTGTAAAATTTCAACAGTTGGTGTGTGTGCGTGCTGCGAATAAATAATAGCATTTACGGAATGAAGGAGAAAACTTAATTTGTCTAAATGCACTCCAGTGGAAGAAAACAGCCCTTAAAAAGCATAAGGTGTTTTTCTTGTTGAAACTAAATTCAATGAAGTTGCTAATGACTTTCATAAAAACTCGGTCATGAACACCTAAATAGTTCATCAGCCTCCTGCTGCACATTACACTCAGCATAAGTATGTTTCCATCCGTTTACAGCAGTCGAGATTATAACTCCCTGCTACTCAGAGGCATCATCATTTTTGAAGTTATGGCAAGCTAATTGGTCCTTGTGAGAGAATGAAAGAAATGAATAAAAGCTTGTGCTTTTCAATCCCCCCACATGAAAAGCTACGCCTGGTTTGAAAGTATAATTATCTGTCAGTAATTTCATGGTGTACACAGACGCCGCTTCCATTAAAAAATGCGAACAAGCGATATAAGATCACATTAACAGTTTAGTATCTCACGGGAAAGAAGGTTACCTATGGGCAAAAGTGAACCAAATTAGTCCCACAGCATAATCAAGTAAAAAAAGCACTGAAATAAGGTTCTGTCATGCAGTCACACATAGTGCTGTTAAATATTTACACACGCAACTCACATGAGAAATATGTGGCAGATTCAAATTCTCGCAGTATCTCTCAGTGGTAGATTCCCTGAGTAGTGGATGTGAATGGGTTTTGTTGGGGTTCTGGATACATATTATGAACATGTCTTTGTATCAGAAAAGGTGGAAAGTTTGGCATGTCAAGAGTTTAGAACAGAGCTTGCAAAAAAAGCGGTTTAGCATGCCTGTGAATGACAGATGGGATGAAAACAAAATAAGCAAATAACATGCAGAATTGCAGCTCAAGTGCAAGAAAGAATTAAAATGAACTGAAGAAAATTATACTATCAACCATCATTAACTACAAAAGCTTCTCAAGATAAACTTCACAAGTTGGCTTATAGATAGATAGATGGACAGATAGATAGATAAAACAAATAACAGATAAAACAATAGATAGATAGATAGATAGATAGACAGACAGACAGAGGATAGATAGATAGATAGATAGACAGACAGAGGATAGATAGATAGATAGATAGATAGATAGATAGACAGATAGGATCAAGTGTCTTCTCACTGTAATGACTGTTGACATAAGTTATATTTAGTGTATGTCCACAAGCTATGGCGTTATGTAATGCATTACAGTAATTAATATTTACAAATGTTATACATGTATGCTTCACTCTCTTTTTCCTCAGGGCTTTAATGTACCGTCACTAAAGCTAATACGTTTTGAAAACAGTGACCGGAGACCTTGAGCCCAGTCGAATTTTCAAAGCTATTTGCTTCAAACACATTCCTAAAACAGAGCATCAACCTGGCTCTCTGGGATCAGTAATGATCTAATGTTTTTTTCCTCAACAGACGTTACTAATGGGCGCACGGGTGCGTACTGGTGTACACTGATCAAAGAACAAAACAAAATAGTCGTTTGTGAAAGAGATCTGTTGGTATGATTCCTAGACCCATTATTACGACAGACACAATGTTTTCACAGCGCCGCAAAAACTGTTCTTATCGGCTAACTGTGACAGCTTACATTTCTGCTGGGTGATCCATCTCAGGCCATTTGTCATCGCTTTAGAAACGCCATTATCTCTGTCAACCCCATTCAACCTCTTGTAGTTGGCCATTTGCCCTAACGTGACTGCAACTGCTAAGTAACACAAACTGAACAGCTTTTGTTATGTCAGTTCTAAGCTTCAGACCTTTTACATTAATGACAGCTGCGGGAGATTTTGCAGTCTGCAGTTTTCTGGTAATAAATATAAACCCAAACACAGCCACATTCACACACAAGGAACAAGCGCATTTACTTATGAAAATTAAATCTGGAACACCTTTTTGCTAAGTGAAAAGCAATAAGCCGAATGAATCATTGTTCTATAGAGAAATTACGCAAAGCTGATGTGATGCTACTGTAAATGTGCCAATATGTCTCAAAAAATGATTGCATTAAATGAATAAAAACCATAGAAAAAAATTGACAGAATGATAGATACAAACTTTATTAGAATAATGGATAGACAGAATGATAGAACGATAGATAGATAGATAAATGTAAATGATGGATGATAAATAGACAGACTAATAGAGAATGATAGAATGATAGATAGAACGATAGATAGAACAACAGATAGAACGATAGATAGATAGAAAGATAGATAGATAGATAAATGTAAATGGTGAATGATAAATAGACAGAATAATAGAGAATGACAGAACGATAGAATGATAGACAGAACGATAGAACGACAGAACGATAGAAATATAGATAGATAGATAGATAGAATGACTGAACGATAGATAGATAGATAGATAGATAGATAGATAGACAGACAGACAGA
>JAUMHI010000057.1:6998315-7027791 GCA_032359435.1 Enteromius unitaeniatus | reverse complement strand
AGACAGACAGACAGACAGATAGATAGATAGATAGATAGATAGATAGATAGATAGATAGATAGATAGATAGATAGATAAAATGATAGAATGATAGAATGATAGAACAATGAATAGACCGAATGATCAAGAGCTGCAGTTAATCCAAGTATAGCCAAAATAAATTGATAATGTATTGGATTATTAAAAACATATTATTTCATATTCTGTCAAATTTGAACTAAGAAACCATCAAAAACAATCTGTGACTCCAGATCTGCCCATGATAAAGACGTCTCTTAGCAACCGAAATACGAAGTCTGCTATTATCTGGCATTATCTATCATCTTTCATATCATACAGCATGTTTTAACTTTCTCTAAGCACACAGCGTATAATGCCTTTCATATTCACAGCCGACAGACAAATCGATAAACCCACTGCATATTAATACACAGATAGCTCTATTTAAAGCATCCTTTCAGCTCGGGCACCCCCACAATGGGAAGACAGATGCATAACCCATAAAGTCTCTTTCTAAAGCTCGCTGTGTTCTGTAATGCAGGAGGCCATTAAGCGAGCCCCAGCAGGGGGACACATCATACCACCCGCAGACTGATGATACAGCAGCAGCATCCCTCTCTGCACCTGCCAAACATATGCGGTCAGTCTCTAACAGTTCATTTCACCACAGTTAAACACGGTACACATACCAAGGGTGTAGGAGGAGATCACGGACACGGGTGGTGTATTGTAAATATTTACTCGTAACAGTATTGTCATGTCCAGATATAAGACGCCTGTGAGTAAAGACTTCAATAACAGACTGTCAAAACAAATAAAAACAAATGGCAATTCTAATAGCTGGAAATGCCTTTCTAAACAGCACAAAATTTCTTTTTGCTGTGCTTGTTTTGTACCATTAGCTACCAAATGAAGAAATCAAACACAATAGTCTCTCTTGTAGTAGGCTTTGAAAAGTGCCTGAACATGAATATTTTATAACGCAGCTCTCTTGTGTTGTATCCAGCGAGATTATGATCTTTTTCATCTTTTAATGGAGAATTTTGCTTATTGCTGTCTCAAGCTTCACTGCAAAAAATTAATAATAATTCTGCTATAAAACATTAATGTTTCCATTTAACTCATTACGAAAAAAATCTCTTTTTTTTTGAGCGTTAACCTAATTTTCTTTATCTGTAGCATAACAACGTTTAAAGGTGAATAAACTTATTAAAAAGTATTAGGCTACATTTAAATTCCCAATTTTTGTTGTTATCAATATAAAATTACTTTAAGTTCTGAATTTACTGTTGTTTATGTGAAAATTATGTCAAAGTTGTAAATAAAACAATGTTTTTCAGTCTTTCTTCTCTGTAGATCTACGTATTATTTGTGAAATAAAGTAATTTCTTAGTAAAACTGTTTCTAAACTTTTTTAGACGTGACCTGATGTAACTCAACATTGATAGTAAATAAGATTTTCTGGTAAAAATATAAAATTGTTTGGGATTTTGTTATAATGCTGAATTACATGGGCTACCGTTAAATATAGTTAAATATCCCAAACCGAAAGCCAAGCAAGTATTTACAATGATACAAACATATGTGAAGTCTCAGAGTCAAACTTAAAGATTGAACTTACTTTAAAGTCGCAAATTGCAGTATTTAATAAAAAAATATGATCAATAAATGAGTGTTTAACTCACCTGAAGAGCTATAGATGTTTGAGAGCATCAGTAACAGGATGACAGTAAAAGCCATTTGTCCGGCTTCCAGCTTCCTTGCGCTTTTCTTTACGGCATAAGTAAACAGTTTCTAAACGTAAAACATTCTCAGTGGCACATGGCAGGTAAACGCGAACCAATTTGAACTCATTAAATATAAATGAGACCGGAAAAAAGCACTTCAGCTGCTCTCTTGGAGAAATCCACGGCAGCGTATTACGATAAAGTGTCAGTGGTGTCTGGATCCGAAACGCGCGGATCTTTTCGTTAGGAGCTGCATGACGACTCTATGTCTAACTAGTTTGTTCACTCCCTCAGTCGCTCATTCGGCTGTAACGTCCGTCATCTGAAGCGCTGAACGCCGTACACAGAGTTCACTCGCTGTTCATCCATTCAGCTGGACGCACGGCGTTTGAATAAGATGCTCGAGTGTGACAGCGCTGCGCAGAATGAAGCCAGTGGAGCTTCAGAGCAGAGTGCGCTTCCCAAACAAATCTTAAAGCGACAGCTTCGCATCCGTCGCAGTCCCGTTCAAGAGTATTAATAATTGGCATATAATTATGTGTGTGTGTATATATATATATATTAAATAAAATATTACTAAAAATAACTATATATATATGGTTTGAAGTATCTTTTGCTGTGGTGTGCCGGTAAATATCAGTTCACATTTCCAAACATTCATTTTCCCATTCATTGTCCGCATTGACATGAAGAAACTGACTATATCCAGAAGAACTGTGGCAACATCTTCAAGATGCTTTAAGAAAGCTACATTACTGTTACATTAAGTTTTAGGAAAATGCTGTAAGATGAGGATGCTGTCAAAAATAGATGAACTCAATTACATCAGCAATTGGTGTGCAGCTTTTGCCCACTTAGGCACACTGGTTTTCAGGTAGCTTGGAATGTTTGGAAAAGTAAATTGATATTTCCTATAGACACACAGGACAAAATATAACTTATGACTTAAAAAAATTATCTGGGCCACTATATAGCCTGTGTTTCATATTTAGTTAATGCTTGTTGTGTGTGTATATATACAATGAATTTCAGTCAAGTCTACTATGTGATCAAAAAGCAAGTTTCATGCACATAAATTATAGCTGTTTCATCAACAGGACTCACTTGAACAAATGTCGGTGTATTTTGAAGCAAAAGTGATCTTTGTTTAAACTGTCTGACTATCCTTTTCAGTGTTGCATTTGGGATGAATAGATATGCGGCTATATTTTACAGCAATCCATTAAGCGGACGTTATTTCCAATGCAATCAGACCCCTCATTGATTGGCCTTCTCAAGATTTACTGGCGCTCTTCTCCAGGGCTTTCCTTATGCCATGTGCCGTTTTTCTTTACTGCATTGACTTTGTGTCTGTTTTGAAAGACCACCATTATTGAAGCGAGAGGCGAACATTTGTCTTTCTTTGATGCTCAAAATGGGCCGTGAATCTGAGGACAGACAACAGTTGCGAGCTCTAAGGAAACCAACTGTGCAACAAATTGAAATTCTCCTCACCTCGGTTGAGAAATTGCTCTGAGTAATAGCAAACAATATCTGAGAGGTCCGAATGAAAACCTTCATCAAGATCTCACTGCATCAATAACAAGTATTTTAAAAGCATGAATTTGCTGTCCGCGCACGTTGGATTCACGCTTCTTCGCAGAAACAATGACCTCGTCAAAAATCCTAAAAGCAATGTTTTATATGGTTCCTTCTATAAAACAGTTAATTAACATAATAACTCAGACTGAGATGAAATTGCTTGTTTACTTTCAGCCATTTCTCCGAGATTCTCTGTGACATGTTTGTCATCAACATGCACCTACATGTCAAAGGCTGATGTCAGCTATGATTGCTTTGCAAATGACACACAATTATGTGTTTAGACATATTCAGACCAGTGCTGTCACAACAAATTATCATCCTGCTATCCTGTAATCAAAGATGGATGAGTCATAATTTCTGTCTGCCAAAGAAACTACGGACTCTAACAATGTGGGGCACGTTTCAAAAAAACTTGACAGAACAAACAAACACATTTTATCTCCTCAAAGGATTTTATTGACATTTCTACAAAAGAAGCAGACTGCGCAAAACCTTTTGAACTACAATTTTAGACTTTCTTCCAACGCGCCTCCATAACTTGCTAGTTTTTAGTGAACAAACGTATACTTTCCCATTGGGAACTGGCTATTAATCCATATTCTGTCTCAAAGGGACATTGTGGAGGTCAACCTTTCTTGGAAAAAACATGGCAATGCTTCACCAGTTTTCTTCAGCTACTGTTTCCATTCACAGAAGACTTTGCCAAAGTGATGCACGGCAAATGGACAGAAAAGAAAAAGCGACTCTCAGAGGTGACCCAGGTTATCATCTGCCTCCTTCTGTGGCTTCCTGTTCTTTCAACACAACAGCACGTGAAGGTAAACGCTGACTCATCCGTGCTCTTTTACAAAAGTGCTACTTGATGCTTGAAGAGAATTTGACGCAAGTACATTTGAGTACTTTTGATTAGGCCAAGCACCTGCAGATACGCTTCCATGTACTCCGTGTAAACACGAAGCGAGGAAACAACAGCAGCTCAGCACTAAAAATAACATAATCGCTGCACCACACACACGTATTCGGGTCCTTGATGGCCTAAGTTGGCCTATAGCCCATGTTTCTGTTTTTGCTGTCTACAGTTCCTGTCAGTGGCGTGGCAGTGCCATATGGCCCTGGCTCCGAGTTTCTCCCGGATTCAGGAAAGGGGTGGGAGAGCTGGGGGACGGAGACACAGACCGAGGGTCAATCTGGGGCAGGTCGAGTTTTTCATAACAAAGGGCCCGATCCCAGGACGTGTGCTCAAGTAGACACGCGTACTGTGAGGACACAATAGACTAGTGATGATTCCCTGTGGTCTGGCACAACTATACAACAGCTCAGTGACAGAAGTGAATAAGTGTGGAGGATGATAAATGCAGGGGTTTGGGATGAGGATGGCGATGAGGGGTATATTTTAAAGGAGGGGGGTCAGTTGGGATAAAAAAGCAGACCGTACACCTGCCTGGCAACATCAATAAAACTTCACAGCTTGACCTCTAGCAGACACAATTGTGGTCTCAGCTGGGAATAGAATGACTGTTATGGTACAGATGCTTTTGTTTGTTAATTCACTTGAGGGTGGTGTGGTTTATCACTAGAGTATAAACTCTTGAGGTTGCATAATTATGATGAAAATGGCCAAAGAAACTGATAGTTACTCACACTAAGTGTTGACAATGGTGTGTCAAATATGTATATTTACTGCCACCTACTGGAGATATCGATAACTTTAGTGAACAAAAGGGCTGGGAAGCATAATAGGGGATAATAGCCATATATGCACGGATTAAATGTGTCAAATGATTAGGAAAACGTAGGCAACCGCCCTCTCATCGTACTGTAAATGTGCAAAGGAAATCAAAGATTTTAATTAGCCAACTAGAAAGAGTGCAAATCGTAGGCCTATGCTTCAAACAGTAGGCTTATTAAAACCTCGAATCCTACCAGATCCAACAAAGAACAAGATGCAAGTGCAAGCACTGAATTCACTAAAATGCTTCAATGTTTGCGTATTCTAACTGAGTTATCTGTTTTTGCAAATGAACTCTTCATATCCTTTTGGTCATTTAAAACGTTCAACCAGCATGATGGCAAATAAGCTTTTCAACTGATGTAAATAATTATTGACATAGTATAAAATACATTATATTTCTCACATGCATGTCTTTCTGTACATTGTTCCGCAAAATCATATATAGGTCTACTGGGCAAATATGTGGGCAAAAACCAAGTTGTCACTCTATTTTAACTTCAAGCAGTCGAATTATTACTGTAGTGATTAATATGTAACGTTTTGCAGCAAATCTTAACCGATGAAGTGTATAGCTTTCATTTTTAAACAACTATGTTGGAAGATATACCTGTGTATTACAGTACAACAATGTCAAGATTCACTAGACCAAATGCAATGTTTTATCATTGGACGGCTTATTTCACGACCAAACAAAGCAATTGATATGGAATGTGTACTTGAAACACATCATCAACACGGTGGAGAGCCAGTATTTGATAAGTATTTGATCTTGATAAGACGGCTGTTGGTGGTGGTGAGATTGATACAGAGAAGAGAAAGGTAGAGAGAAGGGAGAAAAAAAGGAGTTGGAGTTGGCCTGCTTTCCACTTTCCTCACTGCAGAGCTGAAAAATACGAGCTGGCTCAGGCTGAGGAGGAGTATTATAGTGAAACAGATCATGACAGAACATGTTCTTCAGTTCCAAAACTTTTGTTTTTCTAGTTTTATAATAAGAAATCACTGTCCCATAACCAGCTGCTTACATTATTACACCAAACATTTTAGAAGTGATTTCATGATTTTTGAGTGTCATTGCTAATTTTGCCAGTATGTTAAAGGTTATAACTAATAAATTCTCATTGCTTAGAGAAGTCAGATTTTTTGCCAATGCTTTGCCAAGTCAAATTTACTCTAAATGTAAAGTATTTAGAGAAATAATGCTGATTTTATTTTTGTTTCAGGTGGTAAGACATAAAGAACATCAGAAAACCACTCTTGTTAAGGCCACACAGTTGTTTTCTGTCTTCACTCAGGTTTGTGTCTGGTGGGCTGACATGAGTGGCCTTTTCATGCCTGTGTCTGACACCTTCACATGAAACAGAAATACTTGCACCTGGCGGTTGTTACGAGTATTAGTTCCATGATCAGTTCCAGGTGGCGCTCATTTCAGTTCCTATTTAAATGACCAAACGGAACGGACTCAGTGCAAAGTATTGTTTGTTCTCATGCAGCAATTCCAATCGTTTCTTTACCCTGTTGGACTTCCCGTGTATGACCTTGCTTTGTTACATCAAATACGAACCTTGCCGTCTGCCCTGAACTGTGCCTGGACTTTGTTATTCTTGTGGATTGCCTTTGAAAGCCTATACGCCTGTGAGTTTATCCAGTCTGCTTGTTATTCTAATAAAACACCGCAAATGGATCTGAATGGCCCAGTCATTACAGAATACTTCGCCGCAACAGGATCCAGCGGCCATTGATCACCTCGCCCAACAAGTTTCTAGCCAGGCGTGCTTGCCCACCACCAGCAGCTAGAGAAACTGTCGGCCATGACCGAGGAGCTGGCCACCTCCATGTGCTCTCTCACTGCCGCAGCAGTCTCACCTCCACCACAACAACCACCCGCTGCCATGCTTGCTTCGACGTCCGCCATGTTACCCCGTCTTTCACTGCCTGACAAGTTCGATGGCACGCTGGCCGCTGTAAAGAGTTCTTAATGCAATGCACTAAATTCATCGCACAGCAGCCATTATGCTAACCCACGGATGATAGTACGGTGGCTTTTGTGTGCTCGCTGCTTTCCGGAAGAGCACTTGACTGGGCTACACCCACCTGGGATGGACGTCGTATGACTTATCCTTCATTTTTATGACTTCCTACAGCAGTTCAGATCCGTGTTTGAGCACGCTACCACCAGCAGAGCCCCGGATGACGAACTGATGGCATGCAGATCGGATTCACTCAGCTATCTTTGGAGGAGCGTAATCGTCGGATGCATGAGGGACTGTGCCTGTACTGTGGGCTGTCTGGACATCTTCGGCTGGACTGCCCCACTAGGCCCAAGTGTCCAGAAAACCCACGGGTGAGTGATGTCTTTTCTAACAAAACCATTGAAGTCATGGTGAATTTAAGTTTTGATAATGTCAACATAGAGGCCAAGGCTTTAATTGATTCGGGGGCTGCAGGAAACTTTGTGGACCAGTCATTTGCTAACACCAACCTTCTTCCTCTGATTTCATGTCACTCCCGGGTGGCAGTGGAAGCCTTAGATGGGCGCTCCCTAGGCACCGGTCAGATCACTTTCATCACCTTTTTTCAATTTTCACAAAGATTCCTGGGGTTCTCTAAGTTCTACAGACGCTTTATTCGGGGTTTCAGTCAGTGGCAGCACCACTGACAGCCATGACACGCAAAGGGACTCTCACTCTGCACTGGACCCCCGAAGCTCTAAAGGCATTCCAAGAGTTAAAGAACCGATTCACCTCTGCACCTATACTGAAACACCCAGACCCTAGTAAAGAGTTCGTGGAGGTAGATGCATCCAGTAATGGCCTTGGGGCCATCCCAACGTCATGGGGAGAGTCATAAGCTCTTCCCTTGCGCCTTCTATTCCCAGAAGCTCAACGCAGCCGAACGTAATTATGATGTGGGTGACAGAGAGCTACTGGCTCTCTAGGCTGCTCTGGAAGAATGGAGGCACTGGCTGGAGGGGGCTAACAAACCTTTCCTAGTGTTGACAGATCATTTCCTTCTTTTCCTGTTTCCAGTTCAGGATTACTTACCAGCAAGGCGGACGCTCTCTCTCATATTCATGAGGACTCTGCATGACCCCAAGAGCCTGAACCTATTCTGCCCCCAACAGTTCTCATCGCTCCAGTCCAATGGGACATCATCACAGAGATTGAGAACGCACACACTCATGACCCACCTCCAACTGAATGCCAACTGATTCGCAACCAATTCTGGTGGCTGACTCTCACCCCCGATACTCACCAGTTCGTCCAGGCCTGCGTCACCTGTATCATTGTTAAGTCACAGCGCCAGCGCCCTGCAGGACTCTTGAAGACCCCGGCGCCGCCCTGGACCCGTCCAGAATCACCCTCGCGTCAGGAGCCGCTCGCAGGGGGAAGGCTCTGTTACAAGTAGTGCCTCCGTGGCTCGTTCTGAACGTCATCTGCGGGCACCCTCTCCCAAGTATTAGTTCCACCCGGACCGCTTTAACTCAAACACGCTCACCTGGAAGTTGTCACCCACCAATTGTATCAAGTTCTCCCACTTAAAAAGATGTCAAAGGCCTGTCATTTTCATCATAGGTATACCTCAACTATAAGAAAAAAACAAATCCAGAAAATCACATTGTAGGATTTTTAATGGATTGGTAAATTTCTCTGTAAAATAAGTATTTGGTCACCTACAAACAAGCAAGATTTCTGGGTCTCACAGACCTGTAACTTCTTCTTTAAGAGGCTCCTCTGTCCTCCACTTGTTACCTGTATTAATGGTGTCTGTTTGAACTCGTTATCAGTATAAAAGACATCTGTCCATAACCTCAAACAGTCACACTCCACGAGCTTCCAAAGAGCTTCCCAAGACCAAAGAGCTTCAAACCAAAGAACATTTGTTCTTCTCTATGTTCTATTGAGTATAAAATACTGGCTCATGTGATTTAAAAGTCTTTTAGTTTTCATTTTAAATTCGGGTTGCATATGTACTTGATATTCCCAATAAATTATGCATGATTAATAAAAGATACAATTTCTTACAAAATTTAGTAAAATTTACAAGAACTATTTTAAGTACAAGTACATTTTTTATACATTTTGTAAGAAGGTACAGTGAATTTTGTAAGAAAGCTATATTGATATTGCTTTGCAGTTTTGAGTTTCATAGTACATCAGCCTGACAACCTTTCATTATGAACAGTTATTAAAGTGTTTAACTAAAGCTTGGTATCCAAGACAGAGTTCAAGATTCAAAATCTTTTTGTCAAGTCATTACTTTTGGAGCTGCCAGTTTGCTAAGCTTCAATCAGCACTGAAGACATTGAAGACTCCAAAATGTTATTAGTACAGACAAAGGCTCATTGGGAGATGAAGATATATCTCCATTGCCCCAGAGTATTACACTCTGCAAATGTACCAAAAGTATTCAAGTCAAGTCCCTGCAGGGCCACTCCTCAACTGTTGTCATGGCAACGACCAAGAAGCCCCTTGAGGCTGCACCTGTTTTAGCAGTCAGTTATATAAAAGTCATTTTTGGATGATAGTTTTTAAGAATGCTTCAAACTAAACACAGTCTGTTTGATTTAAATATATGCGGTTATACAGACAAGAAACACATCTATTATGTCAAGTGCATTTTCATATTCTACTAGACAGCTTACATCAAGTCTGTTAAACACCTTCTAAAATATTTAAGGTAATTAACTCACCGTTGACGCCAACGGCTCGCTCCAAATCCAGGTGTGACACACTCTTTGTATTGACTAAAGTGAAGGGAAGCGTGATATCTGTGTCTTCAGATTGTGAATATATGTTCAGCTGAAGAAGTGCCCTGAGTAGATGGAGCAGCATTTTTCTTCAAACTTTTGGCTTCAGTCTTCAATGTCCGCTGGTATTTAGAATCAAAAAGAATCCATTCAAGTAGGATTTTCAGGATACTGTTGAAATAAAAAAATGAAAAAGATGAAGTTCTCTCGCTCTGAAAGCAGAGGTGAAACAAATGTATCAGTTCCAGCTATGTGCTACTGGAAATGACTGCTGCCACTTGAGCTCTGTCTTTCTCTATGTGTGCCTTTCATTCTCTCTCTCTCTCTTTCTGTCCATCTGCAACATTCGTATACAAGGATTCCCTTGAGAATCTGCTCAACAGATTGTAACCAAAGAATCTATATACGACAGATCGCTTCTTTTGTAACTCTGTGCAATTAAACCAGCACCTCTGGCAAAGAAAAGAGTGCCACAGTATTAACTAACAAAATAATAAAACCAAGGAATGTGTTTATGAAGGCAGAATATAGGAGACTATTGTCCCTGTGATGAGGTGCATTCTCACAGCTGAGGTTCATCTCATTGTTTCTTTACCCTGCCTTTTGTTATGTTGAACAGTGGACAGAGCCCTGTTGCCCTGCAGTCACTAGATTTATTGATTTATTTGATGAATTCAATACACATGGATCTCAGTGTAACTTAAGAGAACATGTTCACTGATATCATTTAAACATACAAAAAGGATTTTCAAACTGTTAGGCAGTAAACACTGACTTAATAACGTAGCTTTCATAGTTGGGAAAGTCCATGCCTGTATTTTGCAAGTATTGAGTAATAAGAAGGACCATTATTGAGCACCAAATGAATGTATTAGAATTATCTGGAAAAAGAAAGAAAGAAAAAAAGATCAGTTTAGACAGAACACTGCAGTAATAGCTGCTGAAAATCCTGTAGCTAATTTTACATAATGATTACAAAATTTGTTTAATTTGTCTACTGAGGGGATGCGTTTTGTCATTTTTTTTTTTTTTCAACCATCCCCTCTCATTTGGAGCCCTGCATATATTAATCAGGTCTAGGTTCTTGTTTTTCTAAAACAACAGAATAAAGTCAAGTTAGTCAAGAAGTTACTACGGAAGAGGATTAGGGCCAAGCAATAACAAAAAAATATTGAATCATTTAGAGATTAAAGTCGTTAAATTACGAGAATCAAGTCATTAAATTTTGAGAAAAAAATAACACAAAAAAAAGTTGTTACATTTTGAGAAAAAAAAAAGTACAAACAACTCATGTTTCGAGAAGTAAAAGTGCAGAACAAAAGACTTGTTTTGAAGTGTGCCCATCAGCATCTCCAGAGGCATAGTTCATAGAGTAATAAGCTAGTTAATTTAATAAAAATTAAATGTTGTTTTGTTTGCTGTAATTGAGTTATAACAACCAGACAAACCAAGAGCAACAGGCTATTTAACTTTAAATGTAACTTTTTTCTCGTTATTTAACACCTTTTTTTTTGTTATTTAACGAGTTTATTCTCGTAATTTAATGAGTTTATTCTTGTTATTTAATTATTTTTTCTTGCTATTTAACGAGTTTTTTTTTGTTATTTAACGACTTTAATCTCGTAATTTAACGAGTTTGTTCTCAACATTTTATTTAGACTTTTTCTCGTAATTTCACAAGTTTTTTTCTCATAATTAATGACTTTAATCTCAAAATTATGTATTTTTTTATTATTGCTTGGCCCCAATCCTCCTTCGTAAGTTACCAATCAAATTAAATTAGTATTTCAAAATAATTTGTACTAAAGAGGTCTCCCTGGAGAACACAAAAGTGTCTTGGTGTATTTTCAGACATTTAATGAGGCTCAGAGGTGGCATGAGTGCAATTAAATTCATAAATTCATGTTGAAGTTACTTTTTTTAACATAAACTTTTGAAAATAGAAATATTAAATAACAAAAAAGTTAATTTAAAAATTTAACTGAAATTGCCAGTAGGTGGCGACAAGTCTATCACTGAATCATTCCTTTAATTGATTAGTTCAAATGGACTAGACTGTCTTCATGAATGGGTAATTGAATCAGATTCCTTTAAAAATTCACATTCATTCATAAAATAAACAACGCTGTGTTTGAATGGAGATGCACAACTGCTTGTTTAATGAACTGTTGTATTAAATCAACAATAATATTATTATTTGCAAACTCCCTTAATAATTGAGAGCTGTCACTCTACATTGTGATCTCACAAAGTTCCATTATAATCAACGACGCTCCCTACAAATGAACAATGAATCTCTTAAATCATGTCTACTCTTTCGCCAGAGGTTTGAGCAGTGAGCGGATTCAGTTTGGCATTGCGTTCAAGGAATCAACAGATCTGTCTGATACATTACTCAAGGCCAGGGGCGTACGTGTAGCACCAATCTCTGGGCCCTAAGCACAAGTGGCCGTGAGCTTGAGGTTCACAACTACCTCTGACACCATTTAATACATAAATCAACTGATACATTTACCCAAAATACTGTATTAGCATTTACATTAATAAAAACATTTATTGTGATCTTAAAGCTCACTTGCTAAGATTGTGTTTCTCGTGATACATCATCTCCACCCCCAATCATTAGCACTGTTTTGTTTTGTCTTTGACAGTTCAAATCCTTTTAAGACCCGAGAAAAATAATTTAGGAAATTGCTTTGCAATTTGCTTATGCATTTACATTTTTAGAGCATTAAAAATAAAGAAATCAAATAAAGAAGTAAATAAAAAATTATATTTTATTAATAAATTATGCTTTGTTTAATGACATCAGGACTCAATTTCTTTAAAAAAAAATACATGAATGCATAAGGAAACACAATTGATTTTTAAAATCCTTTTTTTTACGAACTTTATGTATAAAGATGTGTAAAGATGATTCTTAACAATATTATAACAGAATTATATGATATACCATTTTTCATTCAGCAAAATATGTGTAAAATTATCATAAATGGGTTTTCTCATTATGTACAATGTGTAAACTAAATCTAACTTGCATATTAATGTGATTTTGGGGCAACATGTAGTGAAAAAAGAAGTGTAATAATGGGAGTAATCATTTGATTTTCGCAATAATACATGACGATTAGATAATCGAATTTCAGGAGGACCATGCACGAACAATCGCAGCTGCTTCCAATCTCCTCATTATTAATTACCCGGCCAAACTTTCCTCCGCCGCCTCACTTTCTCTACTAGTTTCTGCGTTTTTGTCTTCCACCACCTCCCCCTTTCCACCACCTGAGCCAGGGGGCCAACTTAGGGGAAGGGTCTGGTGTTTTTTCCACGTTCTACACTTCCTGCTGGGGGCACGCAGCGACCAGGCCAGGCTCCGAGCATCTGTTAATCCTTGCCTCCTAGGGGTAAACCTCCTAGGGCTCGGGGGCCTGAGATGTTGATTTATGACACACAATAAAAAAAAACTGATTTAAATGCTAATCACAAAATACTATTATATTTCACTTAATTAATTTCGGACATTTTTGAAGACCATGGAGAGGGAGTGACCATGACGAAACATGAAAAGCGTGAGTACAACACGCTATGGTCACGTGCAGACTGACATGACGACTTGATCATCGAAACTTCTTTATTTATAAAATTTGTACTATATATATATTTTATATAGCATTATGTAGCATAACATAATAATAATAATGGCAAGTTGTTATATTATAGTTGTTAATGTACAGTACCGCAAACTCACATGGAATGCAAGTTACTTTTGTTTGCCGTGGAAAGCTGCTGTCCCAATCTCTAAGGGTCAGTGGTTATTCCGGGTTTTCCTGCCCCATATGTCTATGTGTATACTAGGTCAAAACCTCACTGAGTGAAATGCCTGGATTAATGGTTGTGTAATATCACTGGCAGCTATAGTTTTATATCAGCAGATTGTTATGTGCTATGGAGTTGTTTAAGGGTCAGTAAATCTGTGTATGTTTGGCTTAGATATCAAACGGATTTAAAACTGTTCATTATATACAGATGTTGTTTTACACCATATGTTGTCCCAGTAGACAGACACTTGATATCCATCTGCGAACTGCACATCTGACCTTATACGTATTATTTTTTTTGTTTGTTTGTTTTTAATTGTGGAGGGTCCTTTGTGACCACTAGGTGGCAGAGAAGACTAATATTTTGTCTGTTTAGAAATGTAGGTCCTATGGACATATAGCTTCATTTTTGCTGTTTAAGCTTAAATTTTTTTTAAATAGAAAAACATCTTCTAAAAGTTCTTATCTAAACTAGGTTTATATCATTAAAAAAAACATAAAAATGTTATATAAATAAAATGAGAGACAATTGATTTAATAACAGAAGTCAAACCAGCGTTCAATTATAGTTCAGTGTAGCCTTATGCCTAAAACCCTGGTCAACAGATGTAGCTTTGCCACAGAGGCCTATTATATATTAAATATATAATTTAGGCTCTTAGTGAATTAGCTTTTTTTTTTAATCAGAAAGCACTTTCAATCTATTTGTATAGAAGTAACCTGTGATTCACAAATGGCTTTCACCAAATTATTTCTGAAGTGGCTATGGTCAACTCCAGACAAGAGAAAAGACAAGCATTGCTGCACACAATTGCAGAATATAATAGAAAAGTAGTATTATGCAGAACATGAATGGTAAAATGTTGTCTCACAGTGATGACCCTAAAAAAATCAGAATAAATAAGTAAATAAGTATAGTTCACCTGCAAATTTACTCACCCTCTGGGTATCCAAGATGTAGACAAATTTGTTTGTTAATTGGAGATGGAGAGATTTACATTACATTACTTTCTCACCAATAGATCCTTTGCAGTGAATGGGTGCCGTCAATCCAAACAGCTGCGACACACTTTACTACACATTAATCGATGGACTGGATTGTGGATTAATTGTGGACCATTGTGATGATTTTATCAGCTGTTAGGATTCTCATCCTGACGGCACCCATTCACTGCACAGCATCCATTGATGAACTAGTGATGCAATGCAACACAAAAATCTCTTCCCTGTGAAGAAACAAACTCATCCACAACTTAATGCCCTTTTCAGCTAATTATCATGTTTGGTGAATTATTCCATAAATCAAGGCTTTCTCAATGTAGTTTTTATTGTAATGGAAATCCAAATGGAAATGAATGTGAAGTAAAAGGTATGTCATATTTGTCTCTCAGATTTTTTGGTCGGGACACGCGTTATGTGCAGGCTGTGCTGTCTCCCTCTGTGTTGCGTACACAACAATGACAGCCTGTAAAACCCTTTTATATACTGGCACTGCTTCATCAATCAACAACCACAAGATCTGATCATTTTTGCTCCTCTCACTGAAGTAGCAGAGCTGACAGCAGTTGTGACATGCTGCCACTCAGTATATTCTGTTTTTAGTAGTGACAGCCACAGACACCCCAAATATTGTGGCTTCTACTTTTAAATCTCTATTTATATGCCAATATTTCTATGCATATTTTAATATATTAGTGACCGGTGTCATTGCCTAAGGTCTTGAATAATATTTAAGAATTGTTCATTCCGGTCAGGCAACCAGTTTAATAAATAAGTACCTTTTATGAATCTATTTCATAATTTAAAATATATACATGTTGCTGTTTGAAAAATGAATGAAACGCAACTTATTTGTACAGCAGGCTGCACTTTAACACTGAATAACCCGAAGGGTACCGTGCAGACTTGACTTAACACGAAGGCTTTCTAGTTGACCATTTTCTCTTAATCACAGTCTTTGTACCAGACACGTTGTACCTTGTAGTTCAAGTTAAGTGTTAAGCGCAGACAAGACAATCAAAGACCTGAGCTCACCAGTCCCCAATAATTGAGCAGCCCTAATGCATGAACTTCTGATGTGTTTCTATGGCAACCGTCCAATTGGAGAGGGTGAGAATGAGCTTTGCTCGGGGTCTGTATATGCTTCCTCCTGTAGCCTACTGATTAGCCTAATATCACAGACCAACTCATGTCACAATGCATACATGAGACAGTAATTGGTTGCTCCAACTGAGTCGCTTAAAATGGGTCTTATAGGTAAAATGACCTTATCTAATCAAATATTTACCTGGTAATCTTATTGGTAATGTAAGCTTTCAGGAACATAATAGAACATGATCGTGATATAGCTTTTATACTATACTCAGATTTTTAAATGTATTTATTATTTCAATTCAGGATTAGAAATATACATAAAGTACTGAATAGCCTACAATGTTGTCAGTTATGATAGCATCAAAAGAAATGAATAGAAAAAGAAAAAGAAAATATCCAGTGGTGTACATCTGTTTTCCTTTTTATTGTATTTTTCAGTCTCAAAACACATTTCACTAGTGCAGTTTTTAACGGTGTCATGTTGCAACGACAGCAGATTTAGAATATTATTGAATCATTTGTTATAATGGTAATATTCTATTTAAATTCCCAAATTACATCCAGTTAATTAAAGTAGTTTCTGGATAGGGATAATAGAGAGAGGAAATGATCGAGGAGCGCTCTTAGCACCTGTAGGCAGAAAGGGGCGTGGCTTCCCGCACACATCTACACTTGCAATGGGCTTCGCGCTCAGGTGACAGCCGCGATTCATGCCGTCCCAGAACAGCCCAAAACTTCAGGTATGAATGAGAATACCTGCGTAACTATCCGCAGAGATCTTATTTAGAAGAAAGCACCACCAGAGAAAGAGCCCTTCTCCAAATGCCGTCCGCCGCGCGGAGGAGAGAAGAGGAGGGAATGGGATTTATTTGCAAGCTGGAGTGCAGTTCTTCTGTCGGGGTTGAGTGAGTCGATATACTCAAGCCAAAATATTAATTTCAACAACAGAGGGACGGCCGAAGCCAGCTCGGGCCACAGTAAGAAGAGCGCGTGAGGGACTGTCTCTGGATGCTGCATGAGGGCGCTTCGTGAGGAGCGATGGAGATGCTGAGGGACTGGAGACCTCCAACATTTCTGCTTCTCACCTTGCTGTGGTTGTTTCCAGGTACGATAAATAAGAAAATAAATACCAGCTAACTCGATGTAAATACTACATTTCTAAAATTCATGTGTTGTTGAGTAAACTGACAAAGTTATTACTAAAGTCTCCAATAAATCCATGTTTTGTTTATCTTAGGGGCTACATTTATCTAAGACAACTGTTTAATATTGTAGTTAAATGTGCAAACATTCAAGCAACGTTGATCTAGAGACTCAATAATCACTATATTTGTAGTTATGAAATATAAACTGAATTATAAACAGGCCTGTTTATTCCTTACCAACAGATATGTTTTGGTGTACAGCAATGTGCTTTTTTGCTTCATGGGAAGTCCTCACATTAACACTTAAAAAGTCCTGATTTTCTATTCTGGTAAATCAGGTGGTAAAATGAAGATTGTCGTCACAATAGAACCAAATGTAGCCAACACCTGAAAGTAGTGACAGTGAATTCAGGCGCTGTGATATGACCATTGTCCTTACTAATCTCCAACAAGCCTCAAGTTAGAGGAGCTTGTAATCTGCTGAATTACCCTGGCTTTTTTTACATGCAAGGACAAGGTACGAATTCACTCTTGAGATTAAACTGTGTCATTGTGTGGCATTTTTTTCCTTCCTTGAGCTTAAAAACTCATGGACAAGGTTAAATATAATAAAATTGCATTCCCATGCCCTCATAACCTCTTGGATGTTTCAAAGTGTAGTGAGCCTTATTAAACTGGTATTGGTTGCTTTGTCAGGGTTTTGGTCTGTGTTTCCAACATGGCAAGCTGCTGATGTGGTGATGTTTTCTGTACTCCAGGGAGGCACCATTATCGCATATTATGGAGAGCGTGCCTTATAATGGGGAAACTGCCAGATGACATTGCTGTAGCCTGCAAATATTTAGTTGTTTTGTTTGACCTGTCTTGAGTGACCCTGAAAAGAAATTACCACCATACATGCTGCCTTGCAGAACTACTATACGTTTTTGTTTTTTTTGAGAAACATTAAGGCTAGTTCACTAGATATGAAAATCAATTAATCATTTACTCACCCATAAGACTATGATAAATCTTCAAAAAGTGGTTTAATTTAAGTAATGTGAAGCAATATGTTTGCTTTATATAATTTATTATTATTTATTTATTATTATTATTTAGCTTT
This sequence comes from Enteromius unitaeniatus, assembly GCA_032359435.1. Taxonomy (NCBI): domain Eukaryota; kingdom Metazoa; phylum Chordata; class Actinopteri; order Cypriniformes; family Cyprinidae; genus Enteromius; species Enteromius unitaeniatus. The sequence continues at coordinate 7,009,842 of JAUMHI010000057.1, read as the reverse complement.
ATAACTTTTATTGAACCTTTTCACATATAAACACACAAGTATAAAGCACATCATGTACAGTTTGGTAAACATGCAAGATCTGTCACAGAACAAACCATCTTACACCCACAGTTCAGCTTCTGTGTTTACCATATTTGATGTGCTCTATGTATGTGTATCAGTTATTGTTTATATGTAAACAAAAAGCCTAAATTCAATGTATTTATCATATAAAGCAATCAGACTTCGAGCAAAGTAAAAATGTACACCACCTTTACGGATCTTTAAGTTTTAGTTTCCTGGATTTCAAACAGAGGGACAGAAACCACTCAAGATTTTATTCAAATATATAAATATAAATTAGCGTTTGGAATGAAACAAATTAAAGTCCTGAAGGTGGTCTGAAGGTTACATTCTGCATGTAAGCTGTAAATGTAGGCACAACCTCTTATTTATTAACAATATCAGTTAATATCAGTTTTGGATTATTAATGACTGCTGTGAACTTAAATCTTCTGAAAATGAAAATGCCCAGGATTTAAATACCATTTATCAAATGCTTTTTAATCCATACCAGCTTAAATACACTCCATACCGATTTAAAGGAAAAGCCCCACAGGAGATGGCTTACGTCCCTTGATCAAGTATTCAGCCGTGGTCAGTATGTCTCTGGGCTACATCTACGAGATGATCCTTGGTGAAAATAACATAGATCTTTTCCTAGCTTGTTCAAGGTCAAGTGTAATTTTACTTTAGAAAAGCTAGTTTGAAATAAGTCTAACATTTAGTAGGCGACTCTGCAAAATTGTCATTTTTATCAATCAAAATGTAATAAAATAATTGGCTTCTCCAAGCACAAAACCACCTGTAGCAAATTGCGGTATGTTTAAACAAACTGTTTTATCCTCTGTGAAAAGCCGGAGGTGGATAATCAATAGCTGTAATTGAGTTCGGATCACTGAGCCTTCACAACAGAGATCATTAGAAACGGTAATGCTCACTACCAGAGACAATTATGTTTGCCCCCTGCACAGCAAAGAACATTCAATTCTGGCAAAAAATCCATGTTTCAATTCATTAACCCTGCCACCAGTCTATTGTTGGAATCAATCTTTTGATTTGTACTGATACAGATTATTATAAAATAGGGTTAGGCATAAATCTTATATGAAAGCATAATATCACACTATTTATCACTGTATAATTTGGTTTATTAAAAACTAAAATGATACGTAAAAAAGAAAAACGCAAACTAAAACAGTAGATCATTAAGAAATGAATGTCTGACAGTGCTGAAACAGCTTCATATTACACAACATCTAACCTGAAATAGACTTTAAAGGGATGGTTCTCCGCAAAATTACAATTCTGTCACCCCTATGTCTTTTCAAACCTGTAAGATTCCTGTGTCCCTCTTTATATTAAGTGTCCCTAATACCTGTGTACTTACATAGTAACTACATAGATGTGTATCTAGGATGTAACCACAGTGTAAGTACACATTGCTACATAGTATCTACAGCTGTACAGCCCTGGGTGATCAGGGGGTGTAGTTGAGTAGGTTTAGGAATATGTAAAGTGGGTGGAGTTGGTGGAGTTGGTGCACATCTGTAATGCCAGTGTACACACATAGTAACTCCTACTGATCTACTGTAACTCCTCAGGAACTGGGGAGTGTAAAAGTGTAACATTCTGGACACCAACCACAATTTATATGTAAAGCCTAATTTATTGCCCGCTGCTGTGTGACATCAGAGTAATTACATGCTAAATTCAGAGCAATATACTTTCTTTTGTGCAATGAAAACAAAAATAACATAAATTACTCAACCATTCTTCTCCCACAATTTACATCTTCCACCATGTTGGAGATTGCTTATTGATTGTCTTACTCTCTAAAGTGGTGGAAGACATATCTCGGAGGAGAAGAATGGTTAAGTACATTGTTATTTTTGTTTTCTTTGCAGACACAAAAAAACAATTCTTCTGATTAGATGAGTCACAACGCATAATCTGTATTTACATGTTATTTCTCTAATTTCTTTTGTCCCTATAATATGTTCATTTTTGCGGTATGTATATTGTTGCAATACCGTTTTGTTGCTTTCACGTGTGCTAATGTAAAATTGTCCTGACCACTAGCTGTGCAAATATACATAAATTATATGCTGGATGACAAATTCCTACTGTTATACCTATCCCTATTTAAATATTTTTTAAATTCGCTATATGGTATATCTAGATCTATATATATGCAGTCCTTATTATCTCCAGGATTTACCAGGAAACAATTCGTCTGACAACCATTAAGCCCACATTCATCTGTCGAGAAATATCCAGACAGATCTGAGACAAGAGACAGATTCAGCTCTCATTAATGCTTTAGAAGAGACACAGAATCTCATGTAAGTGCTGCCATATCACACCTGCAGCCCCGTTGCCCCCCCTCTCTGCCACCCACAGGAAGTAGCGAAAGGATGAACGCCCCTGCAATACAGTTTTCTCAACATGATTCTTAAATAATTGTAATTGCAATCTGTTTATAAACTTGCATGCAATTTCACCAGCAGATCAACATGACATCATAGTTGCACTTCCCTTGAGAGCCCACTGCGTGTTCAAAGGTGCCGGTGTGTCGCTTTCAGGAGCGTAGGCGAACGCGACGCTGTTTTACAGCAGGTGTAAGTTGGGAGAGTGAATACAGTAATGAGAATCTCAGCCATCTAAATGAGGCCATGGCTCCTCTGGGCACACTGCTGTGCCTCTGTGTGGGCTTCAGAGACACCTGGGAAACTGCAAACTAGCTGACCACACACTCCAGAATCGACAATATATGCCATAGGTACTTCTATATGGTGTCATTGTATGTTCGGAGTATTTTTTATGGGGATTATTGGGGAGAAATAGCTATCTCAGTTGGATTAGACATGGAGAAGCTTATCCTTTCATTAGGATGGAAGGATCACTGGCATAGATCATCTGTCAAGGGCTGTATTGATCTAAGCACCACAATAACACATGTGATATTATGTGGGGTATGTGACCCAAAGCTTTTTTTTTTATGTAAATACCATGAAGCATGTGTTGTATATGATTATTGTAATGTAAAAACATCTGTGAAATTGACAGAAATGTAACATTTTACAATTTTACTGTAGAAACATTTTGATTCTACGGGTTTAACATAAATGTACAGTAAAAAATTAATAAATAAAAAAATTCAGTTTATATACTAAAAATATTACTGAAATCTGTTAAGTCAATAATAATAATAATTATATATATTTATAGTGCTGTTTAATTATATTATATATATAGATGATAAATATACACTGTAAACAAAAACTTTTATTTTGGATGTGATGAATCATTTTACAGCACTAATATATATATATATATATATATATATATATATGTAAATAAACTCTTTAAACTACCCATTAGTGCAATACATTGATTTTTGACTAGTAGTCAGTACTATTCGCTTAACCTGCTGAACGTGATGTTAAAAGGGTGGTTTAGGGGCAAGATTGTTCCTGGAGGCACATAATCCCCGTTACCCTGGATAGTCGGAGGGGACAGTCAGAAATCTTGTTTTTTAGGAGGTGTGACCTGGATTTAGGCAGGCCAGACCTGGTCGAGCGAGGCTAATAAGGGCCTAAAGGATCCTATCCGGGCCAGCCACCTCAGAATACACCAGGAGCAGCTGTTGCACCTTGCAGATTAACGCCGCTGATTGTTTTAAGCTTTCATCTGCCCCCCCCCCCCTCGCTCTCACTCTCTCTGATCTGCGACGGAGTCATCCGTTCACTTCTCTCTTATCGCGACGGAGCATAACATCTCTCCCCCATCTCTCCTGAGCTCTTATTAAACCTCCCCCTGCCCTGTCGCTACATCTGTGCATCTGATCCACATCTATCCGTTCTTATTCGCCCTGACTCTACGTGACAGACATCTTGTGAAGGGGCCGCATGTTTTTAACTCTTATCTAGGACGCTTTTTATTACACCGTCCCTCTGATAGTAGTAGCAATTACTCTGATGTGCCTGAGGATGAGAAATGGCCATGTGAGATAATATCAAAGGTGGAAGAGGTTGGCCATACTGTGCACCCATCACCTGCAAATGTAATTAGGGAGAATAATCACTGGCATGGTGGGGCTGAGCTCGGAGTCATCTGTGTGGGGCAGCATTCATCACCTGCAGCATGACTTCATTCTGAACCCACGAAATAGCAGTTAAAGGTCCAATGACAGTTATTATATCTGAAATTAAGCAATTTCACACATACTTATTGCTTATTAGCGATATTGCTTATTGTGATGCAGTTTTATAAACAAATTAAAACAATATTGAAGAGTTAGACATATGTATTCTTCAAAAATATAATTGCTATTCATATAATGAATTTTTGTGGCCTAATTTTTGTGGCAGTGGTGGCCTAATGGATAGAGAGTTGGACCTGTAACCCAAAGGTCATAGGTTTAGGTCCTAGGTCCAGCAGGAATTGTGGGTGGTGGGATTGAATTCCCAGCACTTTCTCCACCCTCAATAACATGACTGAGGTGACTGTTCCCCTAGATGCTCCCTGGGTGCCGCAGCACTGGCTGCCCACTGCTCCAGGTGTGTGTTAATGGTGTGTGTGCGTGGTTGTTCACTTCTCACTGCTGTGTGTGTGCACTTGGATAGGTTAAATGCAGAGCACAAATTCCAAGTATGGGAATGTTAAATATTTTTTGTAAGGATATGTGTGTGTTGTGATGGGTCATGCTTGTCATGTGACACAGACTAGCCAAGTTAGAACTTTATAATTTCTAACTTATAGGTTCATGTTTTAATTTTTATTTATTTATTTATTATTATGATTGATTGATCATATGTGTAAGTAAATGCATTTTGCACCTTTATAGAATATGTTAGTTGATGATGCAAAGTATAGCCTAATAGTATAATCTATTAACTACTCATAAAACCTCATCTTTTTTACCAGATATGGGTATCGTGCCATCGGATATGTTTTTAAAAGTTTAAGCACTCTCTAAAACTCCCATTATAATCACCAAAGCTGTTTACACTGTAAATGAATATCGTACTTACATTCATACACAATTCTGCACTTTGTTGTTTCTGATGAGAGCAGAATTAATTTAGAATTCGATTTTATTTAATTTGATTAAATAAATTGTATTGAATGTACAGTATATACAAAACGTGTGTTTACATGTGTAAAGTTTTTAAAGTTATAAACACAGTTGTGTAGACTATTTTGAATTTCTCCATAGGAAATGCATCCAGCTGAAAATTTGTTGTCATCTTTAAAGTCGTGTTACCTTCTGATTTCTATGTCAGGCCTCAATTTTCCCCAGCTTGGTTGCTAAATTGATGTAGTCCCAGTTCCACGCACAGAGCAGCATCTGTGAAACCTGCTTGGACCTGATAAGCCTGGCATCCTAGTCTGTGGAGGTTTGGAGTGCTCTACATTCTGCTGTGGAAATTGTGCTGTGTACATTGAGCTCAGTGCTGTTTATTAACCATTTGCCCTTAATAATTTGATTGTCAAAGTTTGTATCATAAAGCCTGATATAAAGGAGCCAAACCCAGCCATCAGTATCCATAGAATATGTTCCATAAGCAGAGCAGTCTGGAGCAGATAAGAACTTCTTTTATGGTAAAGAACGGCTCTCTATTGTGCTTTACAAATGAGAAGTAAGCAGGCTACTTTTTTTCTCTAAAGATTGAGTTTAATTTATCTTGCCTATATAAACAGCTTCCACATAATCACAGTGTCCCCATGGATCTTTTCTTCTAACACATTCCCAGTTTCTATTCACATTGAGTGTGGTGTTTATCTTATTTCAATTATAGTTAGAGTGAAATAGATAATACGAGAAATCCATGTACCATATGTACCATGTACCAACATTTTTTTTTGTTAAAATTCAGTTTTATTCCTTCAAAAATTCCCGAAAGAATTGTTCATGATTTCAAACTAGAATAGCTAAATTCCTCATGATTCCCATTCCTAAGTGAGTGTCGTTCTAGGATTAAAATGCATTTCTCCTCAGGCTTCCCTCTTATAGGCAAATGAAGCAGTGTTTTGGTGAGCATCTATTATTTCTGAACAGCAGACTGTTACTGTCAAGCAGAGAAGCACTATGGTAATACTTGGGAAAATGTGACAATGTTAAATGCTCGCTAGGGCATTCAGTCATAGCAAGACCCCACTTTTCTCTTACTTTAGTGACATCAACCCAATGCGTCATTGTTTAGCTAAGGCGAATATGTCTCATGCGAATATCTTGCTCAAGCTAGTACATCTTTCATGCAGCAAGAAAACATTGTAGAATTTAAAGCGAACTGATGGTGTGATCAATAATTTAGGGGAACGTGCTTCCTCACCAGACCCCTGCTTTCAGGCCTGTGCAGAATATGGTTGTTGTGTTATATTCTTTCAATTAAAATGAAGAATTACCATCAGGTGTATAGAATATAGGTTTACTGTCCAAAATATAGGTTAAAGGATTTCCTTCAGGCAAAACAGAACATCAATCCATCATAGCTGGTATGATGCATTTCCATTCATTTCAGTACAGATGGCGCTTGACAGGTTATTTTTATAGCTTGCATCTGAACTGTTAAGCTGTGTTTTCCTTTGATCTATTTTAATATTGCATTTTTATTGTAATAGTTTCGGTTAATAGATGTCTTATTTTACAGTGTTTGGCTGATAGCCGAGAGTAGATCTGCTGAAATCCTCCTTGTGGCATGTGAAAGGGGTTTCCACCCACTCTCTGAATTAACAGCAATGCTTAATGCAATTGTACTGGGAATTGAAAAGTCACAGATTAAGAACTGTTGTTCGTTAAGGCCAGAATCGGCCTGTCTTTTTCCTTGTAAAGACAGCTTGGGCTGCTAATGGGATTATAGTGTGAAGAGACAGCTTAGCTACATGGACTAAAGAGCATCGTCCAATCCCCTAAGGATCCACAAAATGCCCCAGGAAAAAGAAGTCGGGGGAAAGGTCATCGTTCCTCTCTCGCAAAATACAACCCGTTTACTGTAATCCTACTGGGTGCTAATTACAGTATCTTTCACACTACAGAACGACAACAGCGCTTAACGGTTGCAGAGATGACTCCTGATAGGGTTATGAAGTGACTTGACCTTAATATTTATTTATTAAGTCTTTTACATTTGGTAACTCAAACATTTGCAGTTGTTTGTAGATGGAAGTGAAAATTACTGCTTTTACACCAAATCATGCTTGCTATCAGTGTTATTTTAGTGTCATCTTACAGTATTTTGATTTGTTTGAATTAGCTTTTTAAAAAATATAAAATACATTTTGTAACTTTATGTTTTTTACTTTTAGTTTAACGCCTTATCTTGAGTACAAATTCTCTCAATTCCTGTAACATACATATTGACTTTTAATTACTTATTAATGCCTTATAATGACCACATTTTAGATCCCATACAACTTATACAAATAAACAACCTTACTAACTATTAAAGGGGTGGTTGATTGCGATTTCACTTTTTAAATGTTAGTCTGTAATGTTACGTACAAATGAGGACAATAGAAGCATGTGCAAGTCTCAGTTAGGTTAACACAGTATCTGCAGCAAGGTGTTTTAAATTATGTCTAATATTTCTAATCATTTTGGTAATTTTAACAACCTGGTCTCATAAAAATATGTATCTCAATCAATATATCAATCACCTTTATTTATAGCGCTTTTAACAAGACATATTGTGTCAAAGTGCTGGACAGCATCAAATTGGGGAATAGAGTATCATGTATAACGACAAGATTAAACACCTAATTTTTTTTATTTTATTTTAGCTAACAGTGTTTCATTATTGAATGGAGATACGCCGTTGTTTAGATCAGCTCATTTTAAATCGTATCTGTAATCAAATGTAATCATTTGTGATTGTCATCATCCGCTGACAATCAGGGCTGTAGACATCATCTCTTGATGCTGATCCAGCATCTGATCTGGATAAGGACTGAGAAACAGAATAAGAGAGAAACAGACTAATAATAGCATAGATGGCATTATTTTTACGATGTAACGAGTACATTGTGTGTTAAGGGGACTGTTCCCGGTTCTGGCTGATGTAATTAATGCAGCCTAACAATCCTTTAACAAATTTGAATAATAGAAGCACATTAGTGTCCTATGCGTAAGCCAGGTGAAAGAGATGTGTCTTTAATCTAGATTTAAACTGACAGAGTGTGCCTGCCTCCCGAACAGTGTTAGGTAGATTGATCCAGCGTTTGGGGGCTAAATGAGAAAAGGATGTTCCACCCACATATGAAATTCTAGATATAATCAATGAAGTTTTGAGAACGCAGAGGACGTGGAGGACTGTAATGTGATAAGGGCTTGTTTAAGTACTGAGGAGCTAAGTCATTCAGGGCTTTATAAGTCATTCATAAGATTTTAAAATCTATATGATGTTTGATATGTCCACTAAATGGCGCTAAAACACAGGTTCAGTTTTTTATTATGTTGATATAGGTATGTTTTGCTGCAGTTCAGAGTTCAAATATCCCTGGACTGTTGCTAAAAGTGAATGCGCTATTATGTTGGAATATATGCCCTACACTAAATCCAACCCCACACCTACCCAACAGTGTTAACAAATGCAAAACTGATATAAAAATATATTTTTTTATACAAGTTTGTTATTTCAACTTTCTTTTATGCAGATTTGAACTGTTTTGTCAAACCAAAGTTACACAGGATTCGAAACCGAAGCTCCTCACCTCTCAAATACATCTCTTTACTCTTTGAGCTACCCAAAAAACATAGATATGAAGCTGGATATGTGTGAGGCTAACGTTAAAAAGCATCAGTTTTCAAATATCTCAGCATATACATTTTTCTTTGAAGTCATAACGTGATATTCTTTAAGTAATTGTGTGAAAATTACACTTTATTAATCAAAACTCTGTAAATTTGTGTGAAAAGGAATAAAAGGTGTCAGAGCTGTGTCTGTTTTAGTGTTTATAGCTTTCAAATCCAGGATGCACTAGTGACGCATGCATCATTTTAAATATGCATCCATTTTATCCTCCTCGTTTAATTGGCTTGTTTACTGTCGAGAGCACTAATTTCATTTGCCTCAAAATATTCACTTGTTATGGTCTGTTATAGATTTTAGTCAGGAGTAGACACCATACGTAGTTCAACATGAATGAACAGGCTCACAGAAAGTGAAAATATTCAGTAAACATGATACTTACATTGATAAGTAGATATGACCTAGGTCAGCAATTCAAATTGAACCTACTGTACTGCAATCCCAGAGTATTGTTTCCCTCAAATTAAAATTGCTGTTTCCTGACCAAGGTCTATCGCAGAACACATAAACCTATATTGCACATTCATAGCTTTGAATGAGAGTCTAAAAGGAGCTCTGTCTAATGGCCTTGATATGAATGTGCGTCAGTAAATGAACACCTGAACATTTCAGCAGATTCCTCTGCTTTGAGACAATGTTGCAGTCAGAGAATAAAAAGTCTTGTGTTTGAGTATAGTGCAGTAGGTCATATATTTATAGTTCTAATTTGATATCAGTGGCAGCAGTTTTTACTTTCGAAATACGCTCATTGTACTTAACCGCATTCATATCATTTTCTTTTTTATACATTGCATACGTTGGTCTCAGGTTTGTTTCATTGTCCAGGCAATGTGTGTGCTTACGAGGAAACCTATTACTGTTGTGCCCTTGAGCAAAGCATTTAACCTCAGGTTTGCTCCAGGGGTACATTTCCGTGATTGGTGTACTCTGCGTTTGCTGAATGTCTTAGTGTACTAACTAAACTAGTGTGTGACAGTTAGAGGAAGCCACTCTGTCCTGATTCAGTCTTTGCTAGTGTCTGTGTATGTGCTGACAGATTAAAACACAGCTCAGTGTGACAGTTGTGCTGCTCCTTCAGTGAGAAGAATGAAGGCTGTTTTGTTTAAAAATGTTCATGTCATGCACGTCTTGCGGTAATGTATTATGGATAATATGACAGAATGCAAAATATGTGACATTCTTAGCTGCTTTTGGAGTTGCAAGGATATTTATGACTGGTAGCTGCTTAGATTGAGTAAAACATCAACCTGTTTTATGATTTATGTATATCATTTTTACACTGCTGTTTAAAAGGTCAGTATTATTATTAAATGTTTCTGGGAGAGGAAGAATGCTCAACATGCTGCCTTTGTTTCTTTTGAAAATAGAGTTAAAATATTTTTAAAGCTGCTTTTTTAGGTTCATTACGCCAGTCTTTAGAGTCACATGATCCTACAGTAATCATTTTAATATGCTGATTTGCTTAAATGTTAGGTATGATACCTACTAATATGTTTTTTTTCTTGGCTTATAAGCAACTAGTTAATAGTAAATAGTGTTCCCTAATCTAACATGTGACCAAAAGTGCATATATACTGTATATATATATATATATATATATATATATATATACACAGTATATATGTAATTTATTTAAAAATAAATACTTTACTGAACAGCCATACCTATAACACAGCCAAAAATGTACACTGATAAATTATACAAACAAACTTGTATAATATATTTAATATATATACTGATACACCAGGGTGAGCCATTTATATGGATATACCTGAATAAAATGGCCACCATGGTCACCACCCATCTTGAAAAGTTTCCCCCTCTAACATATACTAATGTGCCACAAACAGGAAGTTAATATCACCAACCATTCCCATTTTATTAAGGTGTATCCATATAAACGACCCACCCTGTATATTTATAGTAAATGAGTCTGCCTACCCTCACAAGTCCCCATAATTACATTAATTTCTTTCAATTCATCAATCATATTTATTCTTTATTGTTTTGTCAACAGGTTAGCAAATGTGTTGTGTTAAATCGTTCTGTTAGTTTTTATATTGCATTTTGTTTGTATAACTGCAACACACTATGAAAATATGATGCTTCGCTCTGGGCGTCCTGACCTGTCTTTTCAACAAAGTCATAAACATGTCAGGTATTTAATAAGATGCATTCATCTTCCAAGCTCATTCCTATGGTTTATCATCAAAAGGCAGCATGCGTCTCCAGAAGCAAAATGAAAGATTTAGGATTCTTGCATTAATGTGTTTCTCAATCCTGTGTTACCCAATCCAGTCAAATTTGAACCTGTTTGCTGCTGACCTTTTGAATGATTATGGGACAATTTGTAGGAGAGGTGCACTGTAGTTTTGACACATCACGAAAAGGGCAGTGTAATGAGAGAACATGCTATTATGGTGGAAATTCCCTTTTGGACTACAACAGCTTGATTTATTTTTTAAACTCATGAGAGCAATTAAACTATTGTGTCACTTTAAACCTTACAACGATTCTTATAGTTTTTCCAGACGCCAGGACCCATTTCTCAATGTTTTGTTCACTTTTGCAAAACTCTTCACACAATTCTCCTAACCGAGTTTCAGCTCGGCAAAGCAGTTCATTTCACATTCAAAATGCACTACAACTACCAAAACACTTTATTCAGGTCTCAA
>JAUMHI010000057.1:6950662-6978291 GCA_032359435.1 Enteromius unitaeniatus | reverse complement strand
ACAAGGCTTAAGCTAGTAACAGACTAAAATGCATGTTTGAACTGCTTCAACTGAAAATATCTTGCTCTGACATATCAATAATATCTTAGTTTAACTAAGGGCTAGTCCTGGTTTAAGATAAGCCATGAAACTGGGCCATTGTGTTGATAATAATAATATTATTGAGTTGAATTGTGAAACCAAGATTCACACCCCTACTTTTAAGATTGCATTACTGACACACAGATATCTCAAATATAATACGTAGCACACAAGTTCTAAATGCCTTTGGCAAAACTCAAATGAGCCATTTTAATCTAAATTAATTTCAAAATTAATCTAGATTTAAAAAATTATCTATGCCCACCCCTAATTTTATTATATTATATTCTCCCTCTATAATATATTTTTGAATCATTTAATAAAAAAAATATCACAGAATAATGGGATTAACATTGCATAGTAATATAATTATTATTAAGATATAATTACTAATGTTTTGTCACAAATAAATACCAAATTAATGGAATTCCTCTTTTGTGTTGGAATTTAAATTAAATGCATCTTCTTGTCATTCCAAATTCATTTCAAATTATGAAACCAAAGGATGTCATTTCATAAATTCCAAATTTTCATTACCACAGACTTTTTATTTTTCACTCATGTATATATTCAGATGATAATAAAAGGCCTAAAACTCACTGAAGCCTGTGATTCGAAATGTGGCCTCCTACAGCTCGCCATTATGCATGAGGGGAAATTACAAGACATGTGATAATCACTTTTCTTCCCCATGCACAACAAACTTGAAGTATTTTGAGACACGATTGTGCATGTGCACTCGGGGTAGCCATTTTTTCTCTGTGAACGCACTGCGGCACGATCGCGCGTTGCGTTTCTCATCAGCACCTGATGGCAGTTCATTCGCCCATTATTTCCTCCACTGAAAGAATGAGTTTCCTGTACTGCATTGATTCGAGGGGCTTTCATCTCAGCTTGTTTAAGCAAAGTGACATTCTTGCACATGTATGACTGTGGTGTGATGGTAGACTGTGATATTAATGTGGGCTATGAGAGCGGACATGAAAGACCAGGAGCAGCAGGAGCGCAGAGCCGGCTCAGATGTATGCGGGAGGGGTAGCGGCTCTGAGCATGCTGGGCTGTCTGGGCTCATGAGGAGGGAAGAGGCAGGTAGGAGGAAGGAGCGTGCAAAAAGAGATGAGATGAAAATAAACAGGACAAACAACAAACACAGAATGGGCAAAGCCCACGGTTGCACTGAAACTACACGATGAAACTTCACAAACAGCAGTATATAAAGGTTTAGGGGGTAGGGGACTGGGGGGCGAGATGAGTTTGGTGGTCTGCTCAGCTGCATGAACGTCCAGCCCAAAGGAGGCCACTCGATTTCAATATAAACACAGAAACACCATTATGTTTGAAATGGAATTTAGCATACTGCATGCTGCGCTATATAGAATGTGAAATAATGCAATATATTATATACTATATATTTTTTAATTATTGAATGATAGATAGAAAGAAAGAATGACAGACGGAAAGATCAGAGGATGTAATTTAGATTTGAATGTTATGCCTAATTTGTTTTGCAAATTAAGGAAGTACAATTAAAGTGTAATGGAATCATTACAGTACATATATTTTAATAAATTGCTTTGTTTAATATGAGAATTACTCTTTACCATGATAGATAGATAGATAGATAGATAGATAGATCATCTGGGTATTTTAATGAATATGTACATACTGTACTGAACAGTGCTGCATATTCTATTTAAACACAGTAGCAACAGTAAGCGTGGTATTTTTTATTCTATAGCCTACTTTCAGCAGAACATCTACATGTATCATTTAATGAGAGCATTGGAGAGTAAAATCCAAATGAAGGGTTTTTACCCATCACTCCACACGCAGTAATCACAGTGGATTCAGCTCTGAAAGAGGCCACACGGTTTGTGGCATTTTTTGCGTTTGATGCCATTCTTTGTTCTCCAAAAATCAACAGAGGAAACTTCTCTGAGGAGCTCATATGGGGTGACCAAAGGCAACATCTGGTACAGTGTTTTCACATCTGATTAGTACAACTGCATCTGGAGAGAATTCACAGTGATTTACTCTATGTGGGTACTGTGAAGCGCACTGTGTGACACCATGCTGTTACAATGAATGACGCCTGATAATGAGCCACCGCTGTGCATTTCTTTAATAGACTCGGTCTTGTCTAAAGCCAAGTGCACACTGTGACTTTTTTTTTCTCTGTCCTTTGCATTTGTTGCTTGTCAGACTGTACGATATAAGCCCGGTGAGATCTTGGGAAGAAGCCAAAGCAGACTGTGCGACATCAGCCCTCTTTTATGTCAGTCTTAGGGCTTTGGTTGCAAATCACAGGGTTGACTGGGCGTTTTACATTATCAACTGTGTCACATTCTGACAATTCAAGCAAGCCATTGTGCTAATGTTGACGTCTGCCATGGCTTGATGAAAAAATGAATTTGTGGGCTGGTTATTCTTCAAAGCAAACTCAAGGTATTTGTAATACTACGATTAAAATGGAAAGGGAATGATATATAAGCAGATTATTACATTGCATATTATACAGAAGCTAGCATCAATGTTCATAACATGGTCAGAACTTCATTTCACTGCAAGATTTGTACAGTTAATAACAATACAATTAGTTCATTAGGGTTTTTTCCAGTGTAGTCTAAATAATGAGCAAATGACTCTTTTAAACCAACTCCTTTTACAGAGATTACTTGGTTCAAATCCTGTGCAACTATAGCTTGACAAAACCGTTCAAATCTGTGTAAAAGGAAGTTAAAATTACACGATTGCATCAACAAATGCATTTTTATATCAGTTTCGCATTTGTTTACACTGTTGGGTAGGTTTAGGGTTGGATTTGGTGTATATTTCCAACATTATAGAGCATTCACTTTTAGCAACAATCCATGGATATTTTCATTTTATACCACCGCAATATATACCTATATCAACGTCATAAAAATGTACCAAGTAAACTGTTGTAAACTGCATAAAAACGGTGTTGCACAAAAAGTGCACAGAGGTACATATTTTTATGAGACCAGGTTGCAATTTAAAGTTTACTTCATTTGGTGCAATTAGCAGTTTTTGGTTTAATCTGTTAAACAGCAATTTAATGCTTTTTTTCTTTTAACTAAAATGAAAATGTTCTTTGAAGAATAAAAAAAAATAGCTGAAAGATATATGTAAAAACATGAACTATAATTCATTATAACCGATGCATAAAAGAATCAAAATTAAATCAGAACAAATTGGAAATAAACAGATTAACAGAATTGAAGCTGAGAGAATCGAGGGAGTCATGATCAAAGACTGCCTATTCTGCCATCGTTTTACGAACCCTACAGTTTGTCTCTGAAACCGTACGGTGTGCTTTGCGCTTAAGTCAGCAAAGGAGCCAAAAGCTTTTATATTATAAATACAGCTGACAACAATGCTAGAAAACGAGATACTAAGCGCCTCAAGTAAACAAACAGTAAGAAAGACCTAAAATTAGCCCCTCCTGGCATTGTGTTGTGAAAGAAGATTGTAAGATGGGAATGCAGTACATTCGCAGTGACAAATTTAATCACAGCCAAAGCTGGAGAGCTTGTTTTAAGACTAATGATACACAAAGTCTTCAGTGTGTTGTTTGGCCGGCAGCAACTCCATCATTCCCACGCAGAGCTGCATAAATGACGCTCAGCAGACAGATCCATGAGCCTAGCTTTACCTGCAGGCACAGTGAGCTCAGCCAGGACATATTGGATAGGCCTTGAAAAATTTCTGAGGAGGAACTCATTATATAGGAAAACATTGCTGATGTCTACATATGGAGCAAGGACACATCATCTTTTGTCTGTTCAAAGGGTTTTAAAGCAAATCTGGTAACCTTTAAATGTCTGCGTCATCTGCTGAAAGTGACTGAGTCAACAATCGGATGTGTCCTGCTGCCTGTCTCCACGCTCTGCTCTTAATTGGATAGTTTGGGAGATTCATGGAGGAGAATTCTAGGACAGAGAAGTTTGAGATGGTGATACCGGATAACAAGGGGAGAGAAAAAAAAAACATCTACAGATGCTGATGAGTATGTGCATTCACATCTAGCAGCAGTTTTCTGCTCTAACTTGACACCATCTTATAAAATATAGACCCGCCCTGCCGCGCACCTGATCTAGAGCTCAGCTGTCTTCATTGTTTTATATTTCATCAATACCCAGCAGGGAGTCCATATATCCAGTTGGATGGTACACTTTTTGCCCTTTCACGGAAACCAGCTTGGCACACACTTGCACCTATCAATATTAATCTCTGATCCATGGCAGATTGAATCCCCTCGAAATCAAATAATGCTGACCGACCTCTCATACTCATAGACTAAACTCTCAGGCCAAGTCAGTGGTGCAATGGAAATCTTGAGAGACCTTCCCACAAGAAGGGGATGTCAGGAAGAAGTGTGGGTGCAGTAGTACCTCGGATGGAGACTTTAGTTTAGTAAAGACAAAAATTTAACTCCACTCTTACTAAAGCATTTTATTTTTTACCAAGGCTGAAGCAACCCGTGGACACCAGGGGGCCCCCAAGAGAACATGAAATCATTTTACATTTCTTTTTTTTTTTTCATTTATATATGTATAATATTTTATTTGATATCATATTGGTAATGAAATCCATTATTTACAAAAAAAAAACAACAACGCAATATTATTTTAACTGGCTGCTGCAGAATACATGCACAGTTGGAGTATGACAGCCATACGATGCCTGAGGTAAGTTAACTTAAATTCATTGAAGAACAATTAATAATGTCACAAAAAAGGACATATCTTTCTGGTGCAGAGAAAGAAAATGCAAGAAATCAGAGGAAGATAAAGGTAAGTAAAAAAAATGAGTATAAACTAAACAAAGCTAAATTGCAAGCTGATGCTACTTCTTCCGCTTCAGCGATCACCAGCGGCAACTAACTGCTCGTCGATTCATGCTCGTGCAAATGATGAGACGGACAAAAATGACCGATGCATAATAAAAAATAAGCTTGTTTTATAACTTTGGTACTGATAACAGTTTAACATTACTTACACTGTACTGGCCTACGTTTGGGGTCTGTGCTATTATATCATTATGTCTTTATGTTTAAGGTGTACAGATGGCTTGCTGCGGTGTAATATACTGTAGGTTGATGTTAAAATAACTGTTGTTTGTTGTTGTGGTTGAAATATCCTTCTGTTCATTCAACTATACTTTTATGATACTTTTTAGGAGCATTTTTGAAATATTTTGGAGGTGGGGCACAACCAATTATTATTTTTATCTTGAATAAGGTACATTCTCTGCACTCACCAGCACCTTTATCCACTGATCCTACAGTTCCTTCTACGTCTGTTTGAACCTCAGTGGAGGTGGCAGGTAAGTTAGTAGCACTGTGTGTTCCCTCAGTTTACTGTAGAATATCCTGTGATTAATATTTCTAAATATCATTTTTAATTTAATTTCCATATAGCTCATTCTAGTTCTGTGGCCACTGGGATCGATGTCACATCTACTCCCTCAGCTACTTTTTGTGTGTGAACAGGCTGCTTCATGACTTTTCTAGCCTCTCCTTTACTTAAAAAATTAAAATAAATAATGTGCTGCTTTTACAATGTAAAATCAGTATACAAATATGCCATATGTAATACCATAATGCTGTGAGGCTGACCCATATGCATTTATACAATATATCCACTTGTATGGCACACTTTTTTTGACCTGTCCCAGAATCTGTCCCAGCTTGACACTATACCTATCAATATTAATCGCTGATCCACAGCAGCTCCAATCCCCTTGAGCCAACCCCTCACACCCACAGACTAAATGTGCAGGACCCAGGGTCACGTTTCTCCAACCATAGCCGTCCACGGGCCCTAAAGACCAGACTGCATATCAGATAAAACACTTTCAGATGTCTAGCAGGTCCCCCGAGTTCTCCTGTACTCACCGTGAGTGGATTACCCGCCGTGTCTGCTTGAAAGCAAGTTCTGCTCGAACGGTAAGCCGAGGTTAAGACGGTTACACCAATAAACTTCTTACATGCTTACTCTGCATGCGGAGAAGTTAGGCCCGGGAAGGAACACAAGAGAATGGCTCTTCCGAATGAAAACCAGACATGACTTAGTTCAGCCTGATGATCACAGAAAAGTCCTGAGCATAGATGATTCCTCTGAAAGGCTGACACTATCACGCTCCTACTCGCCGTGCATGACGATTTTGCGAAAGAGGAAAAAGTGCGGCATCTGTTAAAGGTGCCACTATTGGTGCTTCCATTTAGTCATTTATTTTGTGTTATAAATGGCAATCATCTCTAAATGTCACCCCCCTAAAGCTACTGAGCGTTTCGGCAAGACATTATGGCTTAATTGATTTTTTTGATAGTAGAGTGCAACCCCTATCCTTTCTCACTCTTTGCTAGCTCATCAAAAATGTATTACATTTCTATATAGCACCAATTACCTGCCATTGATTTATTCGCTGGGAATTCCTTGTCCTGAGCTTTCCTTTGCATGTTAATAAACATGGATTGGTATTTTTAAGAGCTCAAGAAAACCTCATTAGTTTCAGAATAAAACAGCTATTGGAAAACTGATAGCGACATCTGATAACAGCATTTATGAAAAAATACAATAAATCATGGTTGATACACTGTTAAAAATTTGGTGTAGAAAAAGGTTTCACTCAGAAATTGTCCTAATTTTTAGAAACAATTACAAAGAAATGGAAAGAAATGCAAGTAATGCAGAAAAAAATTCAAATAAATGAGAAATTTTGTAGAAATAGTAGAAATAGCATAAAATAGTGAAATTTATATGTATGTATTTATGGAAGCCTCTTTCTGCCACAGAATAAAAAATAAGAAAAGGTTATTGCGATTTTTTTTTTTTTTAATCTCACTATTCTGACTTTTTTTTCTCAGAATTGCATGATACAAACTCCTCATATTTGTCATTTTGCCCTCCACTAATATTGGCACCCTTGGTAAATCTGAGCAAAGCTGAGTGTAAAAATAAATCTGCATTGTTTATACTTTTGATCTTTCGTTCAAAAAATTCACAAAATTCTAATAAAATATTAGGATGATAGAGACACACATTCTCTTCCAGGCAGCTTTGTTACATTTTATGTTGATTTCCCAGTTGGAAATTCTTAATTATTTCCCTGATGGTGGAAATGGTCATTTTCACTGCTCTAGCTCTTTTCTTAAAGTCACTTCACTAATTGGTGAAGATCAATTATCTTTTGCTGCACATCATAAATTTGTTTTTTCTCATTTTGTTGATGATTAAGGGAATTTGGTCTTTGTTTTCCCTTCAGTATATATTTCTGTGAAACAAGAAACCCTGGCTAGATAATTTAATGTCCATAATCACCTTAGAGTGCTCAAAATTGTGAATATGAATGGGAATATACTTTAGTGATATTTTACTCATAAAGAATTCTAAGGGTGCCAATATTTATGGTCAACAAGTATTGGAGAAAAAATATATATTTTCAAGAAATACTCCCTATTTGTAATTGTTTTACTTCCATGATAGGTTAGAATTGTGTGAATTTTTTGAATGAAAGATCAAAAGGATAAACAATGCAGATTTATTTTTACAGCCACAGATTTACCAAGGGTGCCAATATTAGTGGATGGCACTGTATAACAATTTACGAGCTACAAAAGTAAACATTATATCTCACAATTCTGGCTTCATAACTCACAATTGTGAGTTTATTTCTCAGAATTGCAACGTCAAAAAAAAAAAATAATTCGGAATTGTATCCTAATCCTGAAATATATCCTAATCAGATTCAAAATAGAATTGAGACAAACACCTTTTTTTTTGTTTTACAAAATACCTATCTAGTAACTTATAAGTTTGTAAACAAGCATTTCTTCACAACATCTGTCATTTTCAGTTATTGTTTGCATGTAGTGGATCGTGTCCTCCAACAAAAAAATGACTCTATGGCCATGTGTTCTCTGAGTTCAAACCCATAATCATATAACGCATCGCTCTACAAACTGAGCTATTCCAAGTGATCTTACAAGAACTCCAAACTGCCACAAAATGCATCATACTTTAGAGCAAATGAATCAGCATCCCATAATCAGTATTGGATTTAATTCAACAATAATGACAAAGTAATCTTTATTTTTATTGACAACTTAAAAAAAGAAATTGCAGTGTGTTTGGTCAGAGCATTTCAAGGATGTGTTGATGTCATTCTTATGGAAGGCCAAGGATATTTGTAATCATATTCTGAGGCATGGACACATCGAGATCCTGATAAGATTTTCATTCCAAAATGAATATCTACAGCGAAAGATCAAGCGAGTGACAGAAAAGGATGTGACAAGCACAACCTGACAAGTGACAATGATGGCGAGGCGCCACAAGACCACCGAGTCCAATATCTGCGTTGAGATCTTATTAGGGCGACCCACCCATCTTTGCACGAGCCCTTGCACTTTACCCTCTTCCCGCTGTCTTTTTAGCTCATGGACAGTAACATGCATCAGCGGCATACTTACACTCTCTCACACGCACATACACGTAGATGCACAAGCACAGAAGGACAGGAAAAATGTAAAAAAGGGTGAAATGGAGTGAGAACCCTGCAGCTCAGATGGGATACTGTACCTTGGAAAGCGTTGATGGTGGTAGTGGTGGGTGGGGGGGTTGTGGTGAGAACATCTAGATGGAGAAAATGAAAACACACATAAGAGGTATTAAATGAAGGAGAGAAGTCACAAAAGCCATCATGTTAGTATGAAAGAAAGAGGAACATCTCTTTAACCAAAAATCTCTTTACACCTTGCATGAGAACATTTCTGTCATTATATCATAAACCTGACTGGATTTTCCAGGCACAACTTGCCTGCATAGTAATAGATCAATATCTGTCCTTTTGATTAAATAATTTGTACATTTTCCAACATGCTGTTCCTTTAGCGGGTTTTATTATCTGGTCATCCAATTTAATGAACGATATGCTGTTTCTCTTTTCAGATCCTCACAGGAGCGATTTAAAACTTTATTGTCTTCCATTTTCCTTATTTCTAAGCCTTATTAGCATCCTTTTACTGTGGGAATGTTTCTAAAGCAGGGAAATGCAATAGTGCGTAACAGTGTCTGCCCACTTGTTAAGCCGTCTTGGTTCCGGAAATATTTTTTCCATTCATTTTTTATTCTGTTGGGATTTAAAAAAAATACAAAAAATCTTCATCAAAGAGTTCAAAGGCGTGAACCCAACCCACTGGCTTTGAGATTAATCGAAACATCAAAAAGTCTGATTTGAAACAAAAATTTATTTGAAACCTGGACAAAAAGGGAAATGTATGAGAAATATTCATTTAATTGCTTTAATGAGGGCATAAACTATAACCCCATGAGGCAGTGATTGAATTAAGTAAAGTCTAAAGCTGCATTTATTTGGTCAAAAATATCATAAAACAATATATTTTTTTATTTTATTATAATTTATTTTATTATTTTATTTTTATTTTATTATTTTTATTTATAACTATTATCCTATTACAATTGTAACTTTTAATAAGTTAAATGCAATTTATTGGCAAAGCTGAATTTTCAGCATCTTTACTCCAGTCTTGATCCTTTAGAAATCATTCTTAGTTCAGATTTAGTTCTCAAGAAACTTTATTGTTATCCGTGTTGAACTTTTTATTTTTAATTATTATTAAAAATAATTATTTAAAATAATTATTTAAAAAATTATCCAAAACTCTCCCTAAAACCAAACCTTGATAAAGCTTGATAAAGTGACAGTCACCATTTTTCAATCTGCCAAAATGGCATAAAATGTTTTAAACTATCCATTAATGTCTAATGATATTTGGTAAAACATGGAACATGCTCAGTATGTGCAACCTATATAATACTGTAAGTGGTGTTTTCCATTTTTATGTGGGTAATTGCAGGTCGATTTTTATTAAATCACACTTAAGATAAACTATAAAAGAATGTCTAAATATAAAGGGGGCTAAAGACAATAGCTCAAAAATGGCCTGTCATTTTGCTTTTACATGAAATTGCATGTCTGACTGTAAAGCATTTTCCTGCAAATCAGTGTTATTGAAACAGCTGAAGGCAAATTGGCCAGCTATAGATATTTAATCAAATGTAATGTAAGAAACATGTAAAGAAAATTACTTGAATTGAAATGATGGGCTTACTATCTGCAATAATAAAAAATGACAACTTAAGAAATATAAAATTAGACGTCCAAGCAACAGTATAAAGCCTACATTTCAATGGGCATGACACTGGCCGACGTGATTAAACAAAACACACTGTGCCAAAGGCTTTGTTCAGACAGGCAGCAAAAATCCGATGTTTTGGCATATCTGACTCAAATCCGTTTAGTTGTTTTGTTTGAAGACTGAACGGCGAAAAAACCCCCACATGAAATCCGATGTTTACAAAGTGATCCAAACCCCATCTAATCCGATTAAAATCAGACTTTTTTTGGAACGCATCCGATCGGTGTTTTCCGACACAATCTGCATGTAACGTCACACAAAAGTACGCAATACAGTCAGCAGCTGTGTCCGAGTGCACCTTATAATGAATGAGCGAATAAATCAGCAGCATTTGCATGAATGTGCCTTGTGATTTCAGCTCGATACAGTGATAGATGTGAGCAGAGGCCAAACTTCCCAGTTTTCCATCCTCTCTGACAGCTGCACCCAGAAAGGTTCATGGCATCTTGCTGATGCTTATATCATAACTACAGCAACTGATGTAGATGTAGCAGATATTGACTTACAAGGCCGAAACAAACTGATCCGATTTCATCGCTTGGATGGTCAGTCCAAAGTTCACATCCAAAAACCAGTTGGGATTTAAGTGCAGTGCGGAAAACCTAAAAGGTCCACTCGACTTGATTCAAATCTTTCAGGCAGCTTTCCTATCATGTGGCGAGCATGGAAACGGGAGAAAGAGAAAATTACATTACGAGAATCATTTATTAATAAACACACAGTCATATTGGATACAGCCATCGCACAATCAACGGAATAATGGGGCGCTGGCAAATGCGGCCGAGCTATTGTACTGTGGCTGTGCGATGTGACTATCATTCCACTTTTTAGCACAGATACTCAGGCGCCTTGCTGGGGAACAGTCGCAGCAGGCAAAATTGGCTGGCTGTCTCCATCACTTTACTGTCTGTGCTCCATCAAAAGATCTCAGTAGGAGCCCAAACACTTCCCAACTAATGATAAAACATCAAGGACAGGATAATGTCTCTGAATGTAGATGCTGGGAGACGCATTGCCTGATGAAAATATTTCAGGGATTTCGTGCGCCGTGACCAATTGCAGACGGGTTTTGGAAATGTCATAGTCCCGTGGCTGAAATTGTGCATGCAGGGGATACGGCCAACACAAAGGTCTGAATAGGATGTGGCATGCATAATAGTCAAGCAAACAAGAATTTTCCATGGGCAATTTGCAGGCTGGGTGACTCCTGGCTCGATGTTATGAGCGGCAAGATGCGAATGTGTTTGGACGTGCAATATTTCCATTTGTATGTGAAGGACGGAAATATGAAATTCCAATCACGCGGTGAGAAAATGGACGATACGAGTACTTATCGAGAGCGGGATTGTCCTGACAACACTTGCGAGATGTGTCCTCATAAAACCCACTGGCTCTTTTCCACTGTCTCTCAGCAATGCTGAATGTGTTGAATCTCTGGTTAATGGTCCAGATTTGAGCTGAGCGGGCATGAGTGAGGCCGACCTGCCTTTCTTTTCTGTTATTTATGGAGAAAAATTACACCAGGAGACAATGGACAATCAGTTGGACAATCAGAGCATATATATAAAAGATGGTTCTCTCAGATCCATATGTTGTTCCAAACCTGCATGAATAGAACACTTGAAAGAGCTACACTCACCAGCTTTTACACCAGCTACACTCACTTTATTAGGCACACCTTGCTAGTACCAGGTTGGACCCCTTTTTGCCTCCAGAACTTCCTTAATTACACATTGTATAGATTCAACAAAGTGCTTGAAACATTTTTCTGAGATTCTGGTTCATATTGACATGACAACATCATGCAGTTGCTGCAGATTTCAGCTGCACATCCATGATACAAATCTCCTGTTCCACAAAATCCCAAAGATCTGGTGGTTGTAAAAGCCATTCGAGTAAATCCAACTCACTGTCATGGTTAAGAAACTAGTGTGAGATGATTTGAGTTTTGTAACATGGTGTGTTATCCTGCTAGAAGTAGCCATCACAAGACAAAGCTATCACTCTCTGTTGTTTAAAGTGATAATATAAAACTTATCTCCCTGCATATTTCCTATATTATGAATCAAACATTTGATTATTCATTTTTAATCTAAACCATGAGTGCAGCTCATTGGCATTCATTTGCCGGTTAACTTGTCATTCGAGTATCTGCTCACGTTACACTCTTATTGCTTGCCATTGTCTGTATTGTTGTTCTTTTTTGCTCCATTTAATTAATTGTTTGCTGCGTTTCATTTGTCATTTTGCTCTGTTTTTCATAAGTTTATCAAACAACATTGGTAAGTGTCAAAGATACTAGAAAAGGTAGTATCCTAACAATTATATTCCTTCTTAGAGAAAAATGGTATCTGTGAGGGTTTACAGTCAGGATTTAGGCTGTATCATAGTATTGATTAAGAGTTACAAATGACCTGCTTCTATCATCTGATCGTGGTTGTTTCTCATAATTTTTGGGTAATAATTGGATCTCAGCGCTGCGTTTAACACCGTTGACCACAACATTCTCTTGAATAGACTAGAAAACTCTATTGGCATTAGTGGAAGTGCCTTAGCATGGTTTAAATCATACTTATCTGACCGCTATCAATTTGTAGCAGTAAATAAAGACATAGATCACAAGTGCAATATGGAGTACCTCAAGGCTTAGTACTAGGGTCATTACTTCATAAGGCTTTACATTTTACCCTTGGGAGATATTATCAGGAGACATGGTGTTAGCTTTCAATGTTATGATGATGATACCTAGCTCTATATTTCTTCTCAGCCAGGTGAAACACACCAAATTGAGATTTTAACGGAATGCATAGCTGATATAAAAAATTGGATGACAAGTAACTTCTTACTGTTAAATTCTGAAAAAACAGAGGTATTAATTATCCGACCTAAAAACCCCACATGTAATAATCTAGAACACTGTCTAACTCTTGATTGGTGCTCTGTCAATTCTTCTTCATCAGTTAGGAACCTATGTGTGCTGTTTGATAGCAATCCTTCATTTCAAAACATTTCTAGCATCTGTAAAACTGTGTTTTTCTATCTCAAAAACATATCTAAATTTCGATCCATGCTCTCAACCTCAAACGCAGAAATGTTAATTTGTGCATTTATGACCTTGAGGTTAGACTATTGTAATTCTTTTTTGGGTGGTTGTTCTGCACGCTTGATAAACAGACTTACACCTGGTTCAAATTCAAAATGAGAGTCCTTACTAGAACCAGAGTATAATTAAGCATATTATCCCGGTTCTGACAACACTGCACTGGCTTCCTATCAAACATTGTATACATTTTAAAATCTTGTTAATTACTTATAAAGCCCTGAATGGCTTAGCCCCTCAGTACTTGAGCAAGCTCTTACACCACATTATCACATATAGCATATCGCATATCCTCCACGTCTGCTGCGTTCTCAAAACTGGCCATTTGATATACCTAAAATACAAAAATCTACTGCGGATGGCAGATCTTTTTTCTTATTTAGCACCCAAACTCTGGAACAATTTACCCAACACTGTTTGGGAGGCAGGCACACTCTACCAGTTTAAATCTAGATTAAAGACACCTCTCTTTACTCTGGCTTACACATAACACACCAATACTCTTTTATTAATGAAATCCATTAAAGGATTGTTAGGCTGTATTAATTAGGTCAGCCGGTCTGCTTTGCTACAATCTGTATTGTTAAAAGTGCTATACAAATAAAAGTGACTGATTGATTGAGTGATTGAAAAAGGCATGGTAGTCCTACAGCACACAAATTGGAAACACTTCAGGAGTTTCGCTGTCATTAGCAGATTATACAGGATTTTTGGGAAATGCATTTGTCACGTTCTTTAACGTTCTGCCTGGAAACAAAGTTGCTCTTCACAGCAACTTCTTCACGGAAGAAGAAAATCACAGTGTTTACAACTCTGACGATGAGCTCTTATCAGCATCAACTAAAAGCTGGATTTTCAAAAGTATGTAAAATATTTAAAGTTTGCCTTTCCATGCTCCAAAACGTGATGCTGAAGGAAACATCAGGTCTGGCTACGTTAGACAAAAGAGATGGATATGGCCAGTAGCACTACTTGATACAGTAGTACTTGGACAGTTGATACAGTATGGATTCATGCTTTCATTTGTTTGTTTATGCCAATTTCAGAACCTATCAATCACATCACTTTTTTCCAATCTTTTATTGTTAAATTTTAGTGAGCCATTGCCTACTGTAGCCTCGGTTTCCTGATCTTTGATGACAGGAGCGGCACCCTGGTATGATCCTCTACTTCTCTAGCCCTATCTGATTCAAGGTTTTATAATTTTTGAGTTCAGGTATGCTCTTCTGAATACCTTGGTTGTAACGACTGGCTATTCAAGTTACTGTTGTCTTTCTATCAGCTTAAACCAGTCCAGCCATTTTCCTTCTGGCATTGACAAGGCAAGTAAGCATGACTTCTGCTTACTGGATATCTTCTCTTATTGGACCATTCTCCTTAAACCCTAGAAATAGTTGTACATAAAAATCCCAAGATCAGCTGAGATCAGATTTCTGAAATATTTTGACCAGCTGCAACCATGCAACATTAAAAAGCACTTTAATCACCTTTCAAACATTCTGATGCTTGATTTGAACTTCAGCAGATCTTCTAAATCATGTTTCCAGTTTCTGCCAAGTAATTAGATGACATAACATTTGCACTAATGAGTAGCCGAACAAGTAACACATAATAAAGTGGCCAATGAGTGTGTTTAAACAGGCGAAATGTTTTTCTCCAAAAAATTGGAGAAAACTGACTTTGATTATCTGGGAATAAAGAAGAATTTGTGCTCCACAGAAGAAAAGTTTGTAATGTCATGAGAGTGAGAAAAGATACACTGATCACCTGTAAAAATCGTGATGTACCGATGTATTACTAAAATGAAATGTTAAACAGCTCTCCTTGTGGTCTCTGTCCCAGTAAAATGAAAAACTTTTGAGTGCATGATAAATTATCTATGCTAATGTATGAAAAGCCTTAAACATACTCAGTGGCTCCCTTTATGGTGTACCAATCCTGCTCTCAATGTCAAATATATTATGCCATCACAGCAGAAATTAAAGCGGTTGAAAGGCTGTCTAATACTGTCAAATATACAATACACAGCTTTTATACTGTGTATTAGCGGTCTTGGCAGAAATTTGGCCTCATATCAAACATTACATAGTAGCTGTAGTCATTCAGAATCTGAGGCAGTCAAGAAAAAGCAGATACCATTGTATGTGGCACGCTGTGACACTGAGTCTGCATTTGTGTTTTAACAAGAGCGAATGTTACATGGGTTTGGCTGAGAGAACATCTCCCAAAGGAGCCTGAATATGGAGGTTAATGCTGGACATGGTCTGTGTCGATGCTTATTCTCTCCCAACAGGCCTTCGCACAGAACATCAAGTGACTGTAATTGAAACACACACAATTCCCACTGGGAGAGACGTTGGTTAAAAAGAGTGGTAAATAACAGCACTGCCAACCTAGATGTAGGTGGAAACACATAGGGTGCAGGTTTAAAGGTTTAAACAGACGCATTAGAATCTGTCAGTGGTGTATGGCAAATGCAAAAATAAAATACCATAATAGCTTGAACTTCAAAGAATTTATCTGCTTCAGATGAATATTAATGAATATAAATGTAACGTAAGTGATGAGCAGTCATAAATGAGATAAGGAAGATTAATGGAAAAAATAAATAATACATACGACTAACAACACAGAAATCATAACTAATAAACTAATAATGTGGTAACACTTTAATAAGGTGTCATTGGTTAACGTTCATTAACATATTAACTAAAATGAACAAGTGACGAACAATGCATTTAATACACTAATCTTAATGTTAGCTAATGAAAATACAGCTGTTCATTGTTTATTCATGTTAGCTCACAGTGCATTAAATAATTGATTAGCGAAATTAAAGAATGTTTCAATAAAAAAAAAGAAGAAATAAATAGAATGGTTGTGTCTCCAACTGGTCTGCTTAGCTAAAAACACTTCTTTTACAGGAACAGTATTGCAAGATTTGATTTAACCTTCAAATTGATAAATGTGCATTTGTTTGATAATATTTACAGAATTTACAGAATATAACTTAACCGGCCAGTAGGTGGCAGTAAGTCACTGTCTTTGTCACTAATTCATCCATTAGAACGATTCAGTTAAACGTTTCATTCGTTTAGTAATGAAGCAATTGATCCTCTTTTTGAATGGGTTGTTGAATCGTTGACCCGCTTGATTTGATCAAAAGCAAAGATTCATTCATAAACAGCACTGTGTGTGAGACTACATTTATCAACTGTAACTTTGCTTTTAACTTTTGTTGACGAAATAGAACAAACAACAGTGTTCCTAAAATGTAAGTAACTTAATTAACTTTGTATTAAGAAAATTATAAAATAAATGTTCACATTTGCAAACGTGTTCCCCTTGCGAACTACCAAATTTTTACACCATACACTTAATCTATTAGTTAAATCGTCTCTATACTTTGTTTGTTACCATGAATGACAAAAACTGCAGTCTGCTCTGCAGATCTATCCTGTGAGGAGCACGACGCGCAGCGATAGAGAAGCATTTCTATTGACTGCAGTCTGCAGGTTTTATGGCAAAAGACGGCATCGCACAGCAAACCATAATCACAGTGCTGCATTAATGTGCAGAACTGGGACAAAGAGTAAAGAACCTTTTATACTCTTTGCTGGGATCGCTTTCATAGTCTTTTGAACCATTTAGAAATGAAACCCCAAAGAACCCCCCCGCCACACACACTAAAGGTCTATAATAATATAATAATAACTTTTTTTTATGTAGCTTACCCAGCAGGCACACAACGTCATAAGACATTGATATTTGGTTAAATTTTGGTTGCGACGTCAGGTGACCAAAATTCAATGCAAATTCAATGTCAGTGTCAGACCATGTCAATGTTAAATTGACGTCAAATACTGACGTCAACCCGAGTTTCATTTTCAACCAAAATGCAACATCTGTCCGACGTCATGTCCAACATCAATCTAATGTTAAATGGACGTCCGATGCCAGGTGGGTTATTCATAGTAGATTGCAGCAAATGATGTTTATCAAGTCATTGGATCATTTGTTTAACTGATTTTTTCAAACAGATTTACTTAGGGACAGCAAATTCAGTCTGGATCTGTCAAGGAAATTAATCATTGAATCATTCACTCAACTGATTTTTTCAAAATTCTGATTCAGTCAGGAACATCAATAGTATATGTTGCTTAGAGGCATGCAAATAAATTTGATAAAAAATGGACAAAGTTATTGGAAACATTATGTTTGAAAACTATGCAAATATAATATAAGAAAACATTACTAATCATAATTACATAATTACATAACTTAATTCCTATTAATAAAAGGATCCTAGCAATGATTGATTGATATTGTTAATGATACTGATATTGAATGTGGATGAACATATCTTTCTTGTCTGAAACACATTAAACCATTTCTAATCATAATCCAGTCACTGAAAATTCAAAACAGTTAAACAGCAACATTTAAAACTAGAGACAGCCTAAAAAGCAAACATGCAATTAGCTGAACTAGATTGATTAGCTCCACCAACGAATTAAATGCACTGCCTGAACTACACCTGCAAGCAATATTCCACTGTGAATGCTATACTTAAAAAATGCAGAGAGGGTGTTAATAGATACACACTAATTAATCTGGATTCCATGATTAGTGGGGGAAATCAAGTCTCCAGTGAGTGCCTATGTGTATTTAGCTATTTTTGTTCAATTTTAGCATGCTTTAGGTCAACATAAGAAGCCTCAGATGTAATTAAAAGCTCTTATTAAGACATTCAAATCTCTACAGCTTCATAAATATGTTCGCTTTGTATATTGTGTTCTGTTAATAAAGAGTAACGAGTCACTGAAGGATTTGCAAGATGTAAACTACATTTCCATTAAAAACTAAATAAGACTCAGGGGAAAAGTAAGGATAATGAAGGCAAACGTATACAGAATGATACAAAAGATGCATGAATTCAATGTCAAGGCTGCAGACCTTGAGCATTTAAAATGACGTGCAGTTTCCTTCAGCGTCACATATTTCCAACTGCCAAATCTCCAGACAATTTAAACAACTTCATTATCGTGATAAATGATAAACGCAGATAAACGTACATGAATTGCATTAAAGAAGTACCTGATCAGCACGTTTTGCTGTCATTGGAACAATCCTGCAGGCAAAATCATCTACCTGGAAAACCATTACAACTAGCCTGTATCTTTCTGAAGGAAAGGGACCATGAAGTGAACTGAACATTTAGAGAAAGTACTTTGCTATAGCTAAACAAAAAAAAAGGAAAAAAAAAAATACTCTTATGTTCTTTACCAGTTATATGTTCATCCGGAAAGATGTAAGTGATCTAGTTTAAAGAACTGGGACAATTGACTTCCAGTGACCTATAGTGTTTTAGGACTGGCAGATGGTATTGCTAGGTAGAGGAATATTTGGCAATGTCCATAAAAGCTTTCAGGTCCATTAAGTTAAGTTGCGTTCAATGTTAAAAATGTTAACTGCACCTACATGCACACTTTTTTACTGTATATTTGTGATCACAAACAGAGATGAAGGACAGTGCCCTCGCAGTGAAAGGAGGTTAAGTGTCTTGCTCAAGGCCAACAAAAGTGGCTTTAGAAGGACTTAAGCCTTGGTCTTCCAATTCATAGTGCAGATGTTTCCGGACTGAGCCACCCACAGCCACTAGAACTGGGATCAAGTTGGATTTTAACCCTGTATCTCTTCACCCTGAAAAAAAGTAATGGCATAGACATCCCCTGCAGCAGTGCAAAAATCACATTTAACAAAGAGAAGATATTACTTGCGTCCTTTTCTTGAACTGGAGTTGACTTTAGTTGTATATCACAAAGCTTTTAAACTAGATTTGCATCCCTAGATTTTTCTTTGTCTGAATTGGGTCTAGAAAATGGAACAAAGGGTTATAAAATAGAATAGATCAATTTGAGGATAATAATGATGGTGCATTAGTGCAGCAAACAAAATTGGTATGATTACAAATCAAAGCATATACTTTACACTGTAAAACTGATTTTTCATGTAACCTAAAAAGTACTATGTGGTAAATTGTCTGGTTTTGTTTATGTCAAAAATACTGTTATCTGACTGAATCAACCTGCCACATTAGGTTACACCCATGAAACACATTTTTAATAGGTCAGAGCAAGTAGAAATAAGTTTGTATAGTTTATCTAGATGACTCTGCAAAAGTTTGGGGTCTTTTGATCAAAAATGGCGTTAAAGAAATAACAATTAATAAAATTTCTATTTCAACTAAATGTTGGTCTTTTAAACTTTCTTTTTATTAAAGAAATTTGTATTAAAATACAATTAAAGCAGCACAACTATTCTCACAACTATTACGGGGGCACTTAAAATGTCCTCATAAATCACCATCATTTTGTAATAATATGTCATACCCATGTCATTATGCAAATTTGTGTCCTCATAAACCACATTAACCCGCACACACACACACACACACACACACACATATACATATATATTTACATAATTGTTTGCAGGGTTTTGTATTTGAGAAAAAAAGTTTTCTTTTCAGCTAATCCATAGCATTTTCTTATTTTCTTATTGGACAGAAATAATGTAGTGACAATCTTTTTATATATAATTATTGTTATTGTTGTTGTTATTATTATTACATTTGTTGTTTCCATCCAATTCCAATTCCAAGTTCCAAAACAAATAAATCCTTTTTTTTGTTGAGCAAATTAAGTACTATCTTTGCCAGAGGCTTCAGTAACACAGGATGGGTTTTCACTCTGCATCTCGGCTACAAGCTTATCAGGTTGTGACATGTATCTGTCCCATTGCAAATTCACATTAGCCTGCAAAAACATTTGATCTGACATCAAAACAGTCCTCTTTGTGAAGGCCATGAATGCTGTAATGGTGTAAATGGAGAAACTGTTACACTGCCTCCATTGTCTCGGCATGCCCAGTATTGCACTACACGCTTTCTGCGATTTCAGGAAATGAGCATCTACCATCTTGTTCAACGCTTCATGAAAAAGCAAATGAGTAAAAGAATGAGTAGCTGTAAGCATTTGCTCAACACAAGTCACTGCTTTACTGTGGCAGTAAAAGTAAATGCTCTAGCAAAAGCAAACCTGCCACCCCCCGAGGAGCAGCATTAAAAGTAACTCTGACAGACTGGAGAACTATAGTGTGCCCAGGATTATCAAGCTACAAGAGGTCTTTTCACTTGTTTCAGTCCTCTGAGGTAGGGCATGCTCGACAATTGCCAGAGTAAATTGATTTAGAAATGCACCACAAGACAACGATTTTATTTACTGCGACGCGTGAGCGATCTGAGCCACATTAAAGAGAAATGCAACTCTCAGGGTAAAGCTAAAAAATGCATATCATTTTGATTATAATAAGGCTTTTTATGGCTGAAAATATTTTGAAAAGTCCTCATCCACATATTACACAATGCTTGGGAGATTATAACTAAAAACCGCCACTTATACCAAGCCAGACGACAATAAATCTCCTCTTTTTCCAGGACGCCCACTCGGCGCAAATAGACCCAAACTCCTTGAGCCTGTGAAATGAGAGGAAGTGGAGTAATCAGCAGGTGGTGCTCGCTCAGGTAGAGGTGACAGACATCGAACTAAGCTGGAAGTGGAACTGCTACCAGGCGTGTGATGCACACAAACTCTCCCGTCTGCAGATGGGACGCTGATGACATCATTCCCAAACACCTGCCTCTGATATCAGCATTATCAGTGGCTAATAACTGTTCAATGACGAGCCACCCTTTTCCATCTCTTCAGGCTAATGTCTTGGGCTCGACAGAACAGCCTGTAATAGCTGCAGCTGGCGAGCCGTTAGGGCTCCCAAACACAACCTGCTTTAAACAATAACAACACTTCAATTCTTCTATAGCAAAGCAAAGCTTTGTTAAATCCCAGGCTTCAAGTGCCACTGTCATAGTAATTATTGCCTGGGCTTTGAAAAATCCAGCTGTCAGCCCTTGTTAAGGATTAAACATGCACCGAACACAATGCACTTTCTGTGTTAAGACTAGTACTATGAAAAACTCTCAGTTGAAGCCTATTCAATAAAACAATTAACCCTCTATTACATGCTTATTGAAAACAATGTTGAAAAAAGACATTTCTGATTCACTTGTCTTACATAAAATGGACCTCATTAGTAAAATCAAACACAAATAATAATAGTCAAAAATAATAATTTTGGGATGAGGTAGTTTCCTTTTAGGTATTCGGTGCAACGCATAAAAGTAAATTATTCAAAGACAGCTTTTTATTCATTTAAGTATTCGTGAATATTTCTTTTTTAGAGACATTTTGTTTTAATATTTGCTTTTTTAAATAGCTGTCACAGTCCTACAAATGTTGAAAAAAGTAAAAAACTAAATAAAAGAAGAAAAGCTATTAAACTATATTATTACATTAATAATTAAATGCTAAAAGGGCTGATAACTATTACAGTGGACCCATATCCACTACATTGATATTCATATACATGCCACTGTCGCACAGGGTTGCTTCGGGGCAATAAACATATTTAAGCAATTCCTCAAAACATACAAATAATTTATGTGCTTCTAAATGTTTTAAAATAAAGCCCACTCGCTAAGAAATATTAATCATATTTTTGAAGGATGGATAAAAAATAATCAATAAAAATGCTGTAATGAAGGCAGCTTTCCAAAGCAAAAACGGGCACCCCACATAGTGTATTATGCCAGAAAAATATCTTGTGTGACTAAAAAAAAAACATCTCTTCATTATTAACCAATTTATTTGCATCAAATGAAGAAAACCCAGAGGCATCATTGTGCAATAGAGGGTTAAAA
Source organism: Enteromius unitaeniatus (assembly GCA_032359435.1). Taxonomy (NCBI): domain Eukaryota; kingdom Metazoa; phylum Chordata; class Actinopteri; order Cypriniformes; family Cyprinidae; genus Enteromius; species Enteromius unitaeniatus. Next base: position 6,956,046 of record JAUMHI010000057.1, on the reverse strand, counting down.
GATTCTGTCTTCAACAAAACATCAAGCTTCTTTGAAAAGCAAATGCACATGAAACTTGAAACCCTTAAGTCACAACACAACATTAAGCAGCTGATTACATGTAGACATCAAGGGCAGGCTGTCCAGACGTAGATTAAGCCAAGACTTAGACTGATATTGAAAACTAACCATTAACAGTGTCATTTTGTCCAAGACTATAGATTTAACTGTCTGGGAAATGCTGCTCTGGATGGATTGTTGTTTACAGACGCAGATTAAGTTCAAGTGCATACCGTATACATAAAGGATGTAATCATCGAAGGCTTCTCCTACTAAGTTAGATGCCACACAGCGGTACGTTCCGTTGTAGGACTTGTTAAGGTTTTCGATGAAGAGATCAGAGCCAGTAATCACGGCGTGGGAGGGGAAATCATCATCCACTTTGAGCCAGTTAATTTGATGAGGCCTGTAAAACATCAGAGTAATCATTTAGTGCTCAGTGTGAAAATGCTCAGACAGAGGCAGAGAGGAGAGAATAATGCGCTATATTCAGGACAACTTTAGCACTGCTGTAAAGTCAACACCTGTACGAACAAACAAACATGATTCTATCCATCTGTCTGTCTATCTATTTATTAGGGCTGGGTAAAAATATTAATATCTTATTATCAATCAATTCTCATTTTTACAGAACGATATTGATTCTTAAAGGGTTTGTTCACCCAAAAAGTCTATTCTTTCGTTAATTACTCACCCTGTTGTCATTCCAAACTCATAAGACCTTTGTTCATCTTTGGAACACAAATAAAGATATTACAAATAAAGACATGATCCAGGTCCCGAAATGTTGCAAATACATCGGTAAAACATTCCATGTGACATCAGTGGCTCAACTTCACTTCACTAGGAGAATCCATTCTTCTTTTGTGACATATGTCTTCTGCCATTTTAGAGTGTATCTTAACGGACGGTTTATGCAAGCTTTAACATATTTGACATAACCAGCCTTGTTTACATTCGGGTTAAAGCATATGCATGAACGTAATCTTTACATCTTAGAGGAAAGCATACGCTTACTCTCTAAAATGGCGGAAGATGTAAGTCAAATGATGTTAATTTTTTTCTTTGCGCAAAAACTTATTCTAGTAGCATTGCAAAGGTGAAGTTGAGTGACTGATGTCACATGGACTGTTTTACCAATGTTTTTACTACATTTCTGGACGTGGATCATTGCCAGTTGTGTTGCTGTCTATGGAGGGACAGATGGCTCTTTGATATCATCAAAAATATCTTAATTTATCTCCCAATTCTATTCTCTACCCCTTTGCCTACCCCTCGCCCCTTCCACTTGCCCCTTGAAATGAAGTGGAAAGGGTTAAAAATTTCCCCCTAAGAAATGGGACACCACTACTACACTGTTATACGTCATCATCCATTGTCACTAGCTCCTAACGTTACGTCAGAGGACATGCACCGTTCATTTACATGTGCACATATCAGTGCTATCCACTAGCAAACTTTAGCGTTTTTTTTTACAAACGCTTCTTTACAGAACATCACCGTAAACACAAACACAAGACTGATGATAACATACGTATAATGAACAATTGTCATAAAAATCCTTATTCATGGCAAAAATTATTTACATTGATCTATCTATCTATGTGTGTGTTTATCAAAACAACAAAACAAATACAAAACAAGTATGAAATATCAACACCAAAACATGTATATATTTGCATACCTGTCCGTCCAGTTATTCTTGTTATCATCTATTATTATCTGCATGATAAAGCAACCAAACAAATTCGAATGAAATGAGGAAAGTGGCCTGAGGCCCCAGCGTTAGACTCACTGCGGTTTTCCTTTAGCTTTGCATGTCAGCTCGAGATTTTCCCCTTCTCTGGTTAAACCCTCAGGGAATTCCACCACAATCTGCACTTCTGGTTTATCTGTGCATTGGACACAACAAAGACACAAACACAAACTCATTTCCAGTTGCACTGCAGTACGTTGATTCAGCTCGGTACCCTTATTGTATCTATCTAATTATCATTCTAAGGCCACATACCTGCCTCTCAGTCTGATTAGAAAACATCCCCGGCAGGTTTGGACATCATTTGCACATTCACATTTACGTTCATGTGTATTATGCATTCATGCTTAATACAAAGACCTGTATAATGAAGGCAGCAGATCTTAGCTTCTCTTCTGGGTTTAGCTCTTCACGCTGCACTATATTAAGTCAACCCAGTAAGCCTAAAAGAGTGCGAACATGACAGTACGTGATTTTTATAGCCTGGGTAAAGCGTGTGAGGAAGGATGACACTGCTATGAATTTAAACAGTCAATTTAACAGTACTGTAAAATGTTTTTTCTTCTTCTCTTTTATCTATGTTAGTCAAAATGTCAAGCTGTTACAGTTGAGCTGATCCCTCCTGCCTTTTCTTCTCAAAGGTCACCCTGAGCAGTCAGCTATCTGAATAAATTAATATTCTGCCAAGATTACAAAAGGGTAGGTTAACCTTTCCAGGACTTCTCGTGCCACAAAAAAAGCGTGCTGCAAATGCTCTTAATCAATGCATTATTTGGCGGACAGCATTTCATGCTTACGCATAACAAGAATGCGTCTGTTTTAATTAAAGCAAACGTCTAGAGTCTAGACCTTGGCCGGGTTAAAAGGAATAGTTCACTCCAAAATTGAATTTCCGCCATTATTGACTCACTTGATCTCTTTCGTCCAAAACCATGTGATTATTTCCATTGAGCAACTAAAAATGGATCTTCTCTAATTTATAGTGACCACTGACACAAAAAACAACATTAGAACAATCCACATGATTCATGGACACATGGATTCATACATCTTCTGAATCCATGTAATGTCTTTGGGAAATATTTAACCTCTTATTCACATAATCATCCTCTCCAGTGACCTGTGAACACTGACTGGATCACTAAGTCACACTGATTCATGAAAAAATTGTTCGGTCTGAAAGAAATGGTTCATTGGAAAGAATCGGTTCAATGCAAAATGATTTGTTCTCCGATCTGAACTTGGTGATCAGGTTATATAACAGCTGTGTGGTCACTATGAACTGTCATTTATGGAAAACAGCTGCATGGAGAAAACCTGAATTATAGACCAGTCAGGCTTCATTTGACAGGAATGAAATGAGGCTGTGAGGGACTGCAGTACAGTGTACTCAATGGATTGCACTGTTGTTTAACAACATACTGATTGTTCAGCTGATGGAATATCTATCTGATAAAAACAAATTTTCAGTAGAAAAAAAATAATAAATGAGTTTTGGAATCTGAGTGCTTTCTGACCCTGCATATAGCAACACAACTACCACATTCAAGGTCCAGAAAGGTAGCAACTGCATCATTAAAATTGTGAACTAAAATAGTACAAAGTCATATTTCAGTTGTCACATTATTTTAATAGTTCAATGACAACGCAGGGTCAGAAAGATTTCAGATTTAATCAGAAATAGGTTTGGAATGTGTAATTAATAAAATATTTTTTTTTATTTCTGGTTGAACTATCCCTTTAATATATAGTGCTATTGTAAAGACTACAAGTCTATCCCTCTCATCTTTGTTTTTATCTGTTAAAAACAATATAGCATTTAACCTCATCTCGTCTTAGCTTCACTGGTTTTGATTTCTCTATATACGGTCTAATTGTGGAACAAAAGTTTCAACGTCGGTCAAATTGCTGCTTGAAGATGCTTAAACCGATTCCTTTTTTGTGTTTCACAAACAAGACAAGTGTGACATTAGTGTGAATAATTACATTTTTGGGTGAACTATTTTGGGCCTCACTCCTGTTCATTTCCGTATAAACAGTCTAACTGTGTAACAAAAGGTTCTTTGGTTCATTACATTGTCAGTCAAATTGACCCCTGTATGCAGGTGGGAAGATTAAGCCGAGGTTATTTTACAGCTGAAAGTTTTCTCCTCATCTTGAGATGACTCACACTGCACTTCCAGGTATTTCTGGGCCTGGAAGTCCTTCACGGCTGGGTGGTCAATGATGCAGATGACGGCCACTCCATCGTCCTCCTTAGAGACGGTGAGCCTGAGCCGGCTGGTGACAGTGAACATCCTGTCGTATAACTCCTCGACAGTCGCCTCACCTGGGAACGGACGAAAGAGTGACATGTCAGCCATAACAAGCGAGCTCTCTCCATCCTGGCCTGCTCATAATAACACAATGTCACCAAGAGAGGGAGGAGGGTCACGAGGAATGATACCATCACCTCCAGACAAATTTCACATTCATTTATTGTGGGAGACAGGTCTTTTGAGTGCACACAGAGCAGTCATGCTTAATACAGCGTGTGTAGGGCACATTTTGAGCCACGTGTGTGACTTCCAAACATCACAGCAGGACATAAAACACAGGGTTGCATGACAGTTTGTTCACCATGTGAAAATTATTATTTTATTGGGGTTTTGCCACTTTTATTGATTTATCGATGACATGAGATAGACTGATGTTAGCTTTGCTGGTTCTAGGTGGTTTAAACTGGTCTCCAAGCTTGGCCAAGCTGCCGATATACAGGTTAAAAAGGTACTTCAATCTCTAATGGCAATTTTTAACTATTCATATTTTGGTTAATTGGTGGGTAATTATTTTATCGGAGGAACATACAGCACATATTTGTACAATTATAACTGTGTGACTCAATATGAAATCATCACCTCACAAAATATTTGTTTTCCTTTAATGCAAGTTGAGTTCAGACACATTTACTGTTGTCCAGCAATATTTCCATTGCCAAAATACTGCAATTTCAATAGGAATCTATGCAAAAGATTTCCTCATTCAGATTTCACTATGGGTTCAAATTTCAATTACTTTCAATTACTGAAGTCATGTAGCTGATTATATTTGATTGCATTTTGATTACTTTTCTAAATTCCTAAGGAATGTTTTAAACTGTTAATCAATTTGAAGCATTTATAGGCCAGGTTGACCTTATAGAAGCACTCAACCCTGGCTTTCAAAATATATATATATTTTTATTAAGATTATAATAATTTAACTTTAAAGCCACCACAAAATCAGATTTCAGGACCTCTTTTTTTTCTTAGAAATCATTCTGAGGTAAAAAAAAAACCCGATTTCAAATCATAACAAGATATAGTATAATAGTTATGATACTGTTTTTGATATAAAATCTTTGCATATCTATCAAAGGAAACGCTGAACTCTAACAATTCCCTGGAAAAAAATAGTTAATCTAAACTAGTTTAGATATATATAGATACACAGTTAAAAATAACAATGCATAAACTTTGTCTTTGCATAAACTAAAGTTACCCTTTCAGTCGAATCACTTCGACGTTACATATGGGAACTCGCCAGAGAGACCTATCTGCTTTGAGCTTTT
>JAUMHI010000057.1:6937179-6950562 GCA_032359435.1 Enteromius unitaeniatus | reverse complement strand
TTGATAATGTTCAGTGCTTTGCTACAATCTGTATTGTTAAAAGCGCTATATAAATAAAAGTGACTTGACTTGAATAGGTTACTTGTGGCTGACCGCTCAATGTAGGCTCTTAATGCCCTGACAGGGCAGAAAGTCATGGCCCTCGTTCAGGGCAGCGCCGAAAGAGATAACACCTGCGCTCTAAACAGAATGGAGAGCACTTTCGGTATATAACCGAGCCTTGGTTTCAGGATGACCTTTGAGTCATTGGGCCCGAATTCCAAGCAGGCGGGGCTCACAGACAGCACTTGCAGATCGCCTATTCGCTTAACTGATGCCAATGCCAGCAGCAGAACAGTTTTCAGCATCAGCGCTTTCACCGTAGCCATTTGCAGGGGTTCAAAGGGCGCGCCTCTAAGGGCTTTTAGCACAGTGGGCAGGTCCCACGTGGGGATGGTGCAAGGACGAGAGGGCCTAAGCCATCTAGTTCCTCTTAGAAAACGGATAACAAGAATATGAGTTCTTGTGTCATACCCAGAACTGTGCGAAGTAGAGGAAAGAAACGGAGCAGCTTGCGGGGTGGCAGATCAGGAGGACACTGGCGGCGGAGGGTCCAGCACTACTCTGGGCCGGGGTCCTGCCTCCTGGGAAAGGGGAAGCATCTAGTGGCTGAAATAGAGGCTCCTCGACTCCTCCTTCAACTGCCTTGATCGCCTGGGCAGTGGCGGCGGCGTCTGCTTCGGCTGCTGTGGCGGCTTTCTGGGGTGGCCAGCAGAGACAGATGCAGTGGAGCGCTTGGGCAGAAAGTGTCACATTGCCTGGTATGCCTTCTGTGCCTCCATGAAGCGATCTGCCAAGACAGTAGCACTGCGCAGCTCTCTCAGAGTCTCGGCATAGGTTCTCCGGCTGCTAGAAGCTTTGCTTGAAAGACCTGCAGCACGTTGAGTGAAGGGCCGAGGCTGCCAGTCCAGCATAGGAGAAGGGTCGGCCGGCGAGAGCAGATGTCGTCCTGTACGGCTTTGACGGGTGTCCTCAATGTACAGGAGGGCCCTGCAGGTCGAAGAGCGGTGACCGGGCATCCTAGTCGCTTAACAAAATTAGCTCTTTTGAAATTAGCGGATGGCTGCAGGGGAATAGTCCAGCTGCTGTGGCATTGTTCAATGGCGTAGGCTTCGTTCGTCAGGGACAGCAAAGTTGCACGTCGCTGAAGGAGAAAAAATCTGAAGTCCTGCGGCAGAACGGCCGCTATGTATAACTACATGTACATGTACATGTACTTAATATATGGTTGTGAAAAGGGTTTGGCTATGACAATTTATTGTTGTTATAATAGTAAGTAAATGTACAACAAGGACACCTTAAAATAAAGTGTTGCCTTATTTTTTAATTAAATTGCGTAATTGTGTTACATTGGTTATCCCCAACACTGCTAACATAAAACTGCTTGGTTTAAAAGTGAATTGTTTGAGCGATGCTTTATAGAATGCAATGCTATGACAATAATATACCTTTTATAATTTACCTTTTCTTGTCAACAAATTTCACTGAAATATAAACGTGCCTTTATACTACAAGGTGCATGACAGCTGTTTCCAACTTTTAAGATGCTACTGTTCATATCTTTTATAAGTAGTATTCAAAATTAATAATTAATTCTGCAATCTAATATGTTTAGCAGAAAACAACACGGTTGAGTCTAATTTAAATGAGACTTTAATATCTCAAAATGTCCTTTCAAAAATGTCAAGGTAATTTCTAATATTGCTGGTGGTTTGTGCACCTGTTTCGAAACTCTTTTGGTGGCAAAATGTCTTTATTTGCACTATTGAGGCATTCACAAGCTGCAGGTGCTGAACTTAATAAAGAGCTTGTTAATTGCTGGCAAAACACCTGTGATGCATTCACAGGTTTGGCTTCAACTGATTGCAGGTAAATATTCTACTTCATCCAGTGTGTCATGAGTGCCCAATTGAGGGCACTCCTCAATTGTCATCCAGACCTCAACTCCCATCAGCAACTGCACTCTCTCACCATCATCTGGACTCACAGTCACATGGACTCAATTTCCCACAATACATCACTCTCTCACATCTGTCAGCAATCTGCAATCACACTCAAAGCTGCAGTTCATTAATCCCTCCCTCCTCACTCATCTTCACCTCTTGTACACATACCAGTCACACTTAGGAACTTTGCGAAGTCTTGATTTGCTCTGGCATCATTTCTGAGTGTTTTTACTGTTTATTGTCTGCCTGTGTATTACCTTGGACTGTTTCCCTGTTTGCCGCCTGCCTTGACCTTTCTGCCTGGATTTCTGATTTAGTCTTACCTCTATTACTCTCTTTGCCTGTGTATCTGACCCTTCCTGTTTAAGCTAGTTAAAAATCATGACATAGTGTTCTTTTTGACCTCTGTTTTTTAAAAAAATAATAATTTAACTGTATTAATAAATGAAAAAGTGCTTCAGAAGAATCCGTATGTGAGCAAACTGTCTGAAACAAGACTTCCATTTTGATACTAAGAAATGTTCAACTAATTGCTTAGCTATTTGTAGAGCCAGACACTACTGCTAAGCAATTAAAACCAAAACAATAAAATCATTTTTAAATAAAGAAATAAAGATAAAATTAAATTAAATTTGAACTTTATGCTAAAAGATTTTATTACTAAAAGATTAGCTGTACTTATGATGGATGGTCAGGACATGTGACCATAATGAATTCATATGAAGCAGCTCTGAGGTCAGCAGCTTCCTTTAGGGTTAATGCCCATCATGTTAGCCTTCATCTTAAGACAATTTCTAGACTCAAGGGCATTGAGCTAATTGCAGCACAGAGTACGACAGTTTACTTGAACCTAATGAAGTGGGAAATAATTACAGCTTGGATCTGACCTATAGCTCGTCTGTCAGCGCATACTAAGACACTGTTTTCAAAAAATACATCAGCTACTGTACACTAAAGTATTTACATTTACATAGAAGCCATAATTTCCCAATAACTGGAAATGATAATAGGGTTTGGGACAATGTTGCCTGTTTAATCATCACACTAATAAATTATATATTATCATTTAAAATACGGTATTAATAATCATTATATTATTTTTTTATATATCTTATTTTTTTTTTTATGAATCAATAGAATTATGATCATAATGTTTAACTGAAGCTTTAGATTCTTGATTTGTTCATCACTTGTAAAAGCCATAGAGCAAAAAATGCATTATTAATAAATACTGTATGTAAAAAATGAATACATTTGTCAGGGTGTATGCTTGAAGCACAAGGCGAAGACTCAGTGGTGCAATGATACATAAACTTTACTTAAACTTAGCAGACGTGGAACCATCCATACACATAGTAACCTTGAGGGACAGGTGAGGGACACAGGTGGTCAGGGGAAATCATAGACGAAACCCAAGACATAGAACGAGTGACATAGAACACAGACAGGGGCGTGACATCATCTCCCCTCCTGGAAGGTGTATCCTCGCTCCCAAAGACATCCAGAACGGGAGGGAGGGTGGGCGTCCAAAGGAAGATGGCATCAACCACCCGATGGGCCAACCTCTGTTTGGAGACAGCATTCCCTTTCTGTTGACTGCAAGGCTGTAGTGTTGTCCATGCGGACCAGCACGTGCCTGCGGTGCATCATCGGTCGAAAGCAACGCAGGGCCAGAAGCATGGCTAACAACTCCAGGCAATTGATATGCCAAAGCAGTCAAGCACCTGCCTGCCGTTGCATATGGCACCTCAACCCATGGAGGAGGCATCCCTGTGGACTACGACATGCCTGGACACCTGTCCCAGGGGCACTCCGGCCCGCAGGAAGGCAGGGTCTGACCACGGGCTGACTAGGCGGCAACACCCCAGGGAAACGCCAATCTGGAGAGTGCCATGGTGCCATGCCCATCTCGGGTCTCGATCGTGTAACCAGTGCTGAAGAGGTTTCATATGAAGCAACCCCAGCAGTGTTACTGTGGCTGCCATATGCCCCAGGAGGCTTCCTGAACTACGGGAAGGCCACGAAGGGAGCCGCCTCGCAATGAACATCATCCACAAGCGCTGCCTCAGCGTGCTCCCGGCCCAGACACGTAAGACAGTGCTCGTGCCTGTGTGAAGAGGCGAGAAAACTCCCGCACCCAGAAGTGCACGGTCGGATCGACATCCCGAAGAACGCCTCTCCAACTGTAAAAAAATGCTCTTTTACCACCCGGTTTGCCCAGGGAGGACCTCTCGCAGCATGCCATGCACTCAGTGTGAGGTCGCTCGCTGGAATGCAAAGGGTGGCTTGTCTCACAGCCTTTAAAAAGGCTACCAGTCCGCGGGGTTCGCCGATCAGCCTCCCAGTCCTTCTCTGTTGACGGCAAAGAGAGAGCGTATACTCGAACAGGAACTCTCCGGATTTTTCTTCCGTCTTTCTCTGACTTGCAGACTTGAAACAATGCATACACTGTCAGCGAGGCTCCGAAGCAAAAAGCTGCATGTGCATTACATCCATGCCCTCTTATACTCACGTAGTGATAAGGTGCCCCTGGCTGTAATTAAATGCACGCCAATATTAATTAGCCTTTTCTTAATACACGAAGGCGATTGGTCTCTCATGCAAGTTCCCATATGTAATGTCGGAATGGCTCGACTGAAGGGGAACTAAAGTGTTTTTTGACCTTGCATACATGTAAACCTGTTTTAAGTGACTCATAAAACAATATTAGCAACCTTTAAAATGGCATAATAGGGGCACTTTAATAGAGCGAATTAAACCTTCAAATACAGTTTTTACTTATGGCAAAACATTTGCACACAGTATATCATCTTTGGTAAATAAATGCAGCTTTACACTTCATTAAAATATCCTCCAAAGCTTTACAATCTGCCTTGTTGTAAGCAATGTGTAATGAGTCCTTGTGGTTCAGAGTAACACTTTTTAATTACAAACCAGTCATTACAACCTTAATGTGCGTTTTCTGTGATGCTTACTTCGTACTAGCTAGCATTTGATCCATTTAGCAGACAAAATCTCTTGCCTTAGGCCACTGTCTGACTGCTTTCACTGCAGTTAATAAAGCTGTGATGTTTGTAATCCATAAACAGTTGACACATCAAACTTAGATTCTGTTTAAATGCGCCATATCATCTGCCATGTTTGCCTCTGTTTCCCCAGGTAGTCTATCTGAATGTTATTCAACAGTCCCACCCTGCTGTCTAATGGAGAAAAGCTGTTTATAAGCACATTAACCAGCCTGCACACACACTCATTTATGCCAGCCTGCACTGCCTTAACCAGTGAGAACTAATATGTGGGCAGCATTCGCTGAGTGGGAGGTAAACAGTTGGAGTTCATTCAAAGCTACTTATTTAAGCTTGACAGAAAGCACCAAAAATCCTCTTTCAGAGACCAGCTTGTTGAGAGCTTCTTGTCAATTCACCGGATACACCTTTTGAAGGCTTAATTAAAAGTCATTACCAAGTCAGAATCTAGACCATGGTGTTGTGCGCAGATCAGAGGCATCAGTAATCACAGCAGACTTATCTGAACAATCTTCCTTGGATCTAAGTCAGACCTTGCAGTGGTTGGTCTCCTTTCATCCATTTGATGGTGGAAGCAGGTTTGCTGCCCATGGCGGTGCAGGTTATCTCCGTCTCATTCCCCTCGCTCACGATTTCCTCGCGGGACTCTAAGATTGGGTTGCCTGGTGGAACTGGCAGAAGATCAACAGCAGGATTAGAGATGGTGCGACAGCTCTTTAGCGTTGGATCAATGTTTTTTTATCTGTGTGTTTGCTAAAGGACAAACTGTTATTTTACTAAGATCTGCCGATGACTATCGAGAACTTCAATTCAACAATAAAGCACACTATGGTGGAAAAGGTGTTGTTTTCGAGACAATCTTGATTTTTTTCACTACATTCTATCTGAAAATGCCCTATAGTATACGTTTTGGTATGAAAGCTGGTCTCCAGCATTGATTGCTGGTGTGCTGGTGTCCCCACCAGGCATTTTAACAAGCGAAACCAGCAAGACTTCCTTGGTTCCTCGCTAGGTTTCTACCTCTAACCACCTAACCATGTTAGGGGGTTGCCACTGTCGCCTGTGGATTCCTTGATGTGGTTTTATTAGGTACTATTTTTAAGAGCTTCTGTGGAAGAAAATATGTGTTGTAAAAAAAGCTACACACATATATAAACAGAGCTGATTAGTTACTATTGCTGTCAAACGACTAATTGCGATTAATTGCATCCAAAATAAAAATATATGTTTGTGTTCTGTATATATATGTACATATATGTATATATATGTATATGTATATAAAAAGAATCACAGGTCATGTCAAAAATGTCAGAATCACAAAAATGTTTCAAGCAGCATTACTGTTATTTTCAAATGTAATCATATTTCATAAAATTATTGCTTTCACTGTACTTTTGAACAAATAAATGCATCCTTGTTGAGCATTAGAGACTTCTATTAAAAACATGGGGGTGATGAAAAATTATTAAAAAGCCGAAACTACCATCTACAACTGGTTGAAGCAGGTTTTCTTCAGTAGGATAGCAAGCATAGGTCAAGCAGGTCTTTTGGCTGGTTTTAATGGGGTTTGGGGCACTTTTTAGCCAATCAGGATGAAAACAGTCAGCCGGTTGAATACCACCTTAATCCTGGTCAAGCTGGTCTGTGCTAGTTTTTTTTAGGTTTTGGACCAGCTTCAACTGCTCAGTTAGGCTGATGAACAGCAGGGCTAGATTATCAACAATCCAAACTGCTTCAGCTATCTCTAAAGCATTCACACAGAAGCATTTCTATGTTTTGATGGTCTCATTGTGTATTTGGACAGTGCCGGACCCATTCCACCAACTGACAAGCAGTTTTACTCATGTTTCTCTTCTTCATAGCACATTAACTCATATGGTGCTTTGCTGATGGCACTAAAGTGACTGTCGCTTACGAGAGCTGCTGTTTGAGGGCTCTTTTTTCTAATATCTTGCCTCATACTTTCATGTCCTGTGGTTAAGAGTCCATGCTGTGACGGAACGCATATCCTCATAAAACTCATGCTACTTTAGAGAGCACTCAGTTCCATTCAGCTCTCCAGGATGTCCAAATATGCCGCATAATAAACCTCTAATGTTAGTGTCATTCAACGCAAGAGGCGCACAAAGCTAACTCCCGAATTGCTCGATGTAGCCTTTTCAACATCTAAGAGGAATTCAGTCAATACGCCTGCCAAAAGCGATCTACCAATATCAATAGCGCAACATCTGTTCCTTTTTTGTTTGGCTTGTGTTATTGGAAACGGCATGAGAGTAATTGGTTGATATTGTGTCATGGTGAGATTCAATTAGACAAGTTCAATTGAGTAAAGGAATCAATGAGGTAAATCGATAATCGGGATTTTAGCATTCTGAAGGGAGACATCATACCCAGCACAGTGATGTCTGCGTAGGCTTCTTGGGGGGGATCCGTGTAGAGCTGGCACACATACCGTCCCTCGTCCGAGAGTGACACGTTGGACAACGACACCAGCAGCTCGTTGTCTGAGAAGTTAACCAGCTGAAACCGACTGTCCTTCAAGGCTGAAAAAACATAAAGACATGAATGAGTAGGAAGTAGACTAATCAAGTCTTCAGTGTGATACAGTTATACAGATATAACAATAGATTAATAAACAATGAGTTAACATTGAGAAATGTGTGAGATAAAACTTGGCCGGTTTGTTTGTCTTCTTTTATCTGCCCAATAAAACAGAATCCAAATGTTAAGCTTTTTTACTTTGTACTGTTCATTTTCACTTTGTATGCTTTAAAGCTTTAGGGTTTCGGTTTAGCGTTTCTCTTGAGAAACTTTGCGTTTGCATTTAAACCTAAGTTTTCTCTAATGTTTTTTCCCCACATCACATTCCCCTTAGGGACTTCTTAAACACAACAAAGCAAAACAACTTAATGCTATATATGGTAGTTATATGAAACACTTCAAGTATTCCAACTGATATATATATATATATATATATATATACACAGCTCAAAAAATAATGGGAACACTTAAACAACACAATGTAACTCTATGCCCACTAAGGGAGCAACACTGATTGACAATCAATTTCACATGCTCTTGTGCAAATGTAATAGACAACAGGTGGAAATTGTAGGCAATTAGCAAGACACCCCCAATAAAGGAGTGGTTCTGTGGTGACCACAGACCACTTCTCAGTTCTTATGCTTTCTGGTTGTTGTTTTGGTTACTTTTGAATGCTGGCGGTGCTTTCACACGAGTGGTAGCATGAGACAACCCACACAAGTGGCTCAGATCTTTCCAGGATGGACCATCACAGATCCTCAGACCCCTTGTGAGACCCCAATGCTAGACCTCGTGTGGCTGGAGTGTGTCAGCAGTTCCTGCAAAACGAAGGCATTGATGCTATGGACTGTCCAATTGTTCCCCAGACATGAAACCAATTAAACACATCTGGGACATCATGTTTCACTCCATCCACCAATGCCATGTTGTACCACAGACTGTCCAGGAGTTGGCGAATGCGTCCAGGTCTGGAAGGAGATCCCTCTGGAGACCATCCACCACCTCATCAGGAGCATGCCCAGACATTGTAGGGAGGTCATACAGGCATGTGGAGGCCATACACACACTTCTGAGCCTCATTTTGACTAGTTTTAAGGACATTCCATCAAAGTTGGATCAGCCTGTAGTGTGTTTTTTCACTTCAATTTTGAGTATGACTTCAAATCCAGACCTCCATGGGTTAACAAATTTGATTTCCATTTATATTTTTTGTGTGATTTTGTTGTCAGCACATTCAGCTATGTAAAGAACAAAGTATTTAATAAGAATATTTCATTCATTCAGATCTAGGAGGTGTTATTTTAGTATTCCCTTTATTTTTATACACACACACAAATTAAATTATGACTTTTTACCTTTAGCTTGCTATATAGATTTAATTTTGGATTCAAATTGCAAATTTTAGATTTTTATTTTTAGTATCATATTGCTTTAAGCTTAAATTAGTTTGTTAAATGCTTTAATTACCAAAAAGTTTATTTCAAGAAATGTTTCAGGTGACATTTTGCTATATTGGTTGTTTATTTTTTATTCCCACACTAATTCCTAACAGAAAAAAAACCTCTTTCATTCTGTACTTCTCATTTTCAATTTTAATGTTTTAATGTTGCATTTCTCTTGAGAAACTTTACTTTTAAATTCAATTTCAATTAATTTTCATTTCCCTTTAGGGACTTACTTAAAATAAATAAAAAAGTTGTATATGACATACTTATACTAACTATAATAATACTATACTTTAATAATAATACTAATAATATATAATAACGTTTTTGAAAGAATTCTCATATTCTCAGATTCTCAATTCTCAGCAAAAATATATGTGATCAAAAAAATACACAACACACAAGAAGCACAGATCTTGTGGTTAACAAGGATTTAATGTAGACTTGGACAGAGGTACAATACACACAGGGTAAGACACTTGGATTCACAAACACAAGCACTGACGAGGGCAAAACTCATTGCACATGGGAACACGGCTGGACATTAATCAACATTGATGAACTAGACGAAGGACAGGAATAACCAAATATGAAAACACAAGGAACTAAACACACAGTCTGACATCACCTCCCCCTCCCGGGAAGGTGCGTCCTCGCACCAAGAAACATCTCAAAGGGAGTGGGGGTGGGCACCCTGGAGGCCGTACGGGGCAGAGTCACTGGTCGCCTCCAGGGTGGATCCGGAGCCTCGGGAGGCCATAGCGGATCTGGAGCAGCCTTTGGCTGTGATGACTCAAGGGCAGCCTTCGGATGCTGCAGGACCCTATTGGATGGTGCTCTTGCATCGCAGAGATCAAAGGGACAAAGGGATCAAGACAGGGACGGCTCTGGGTGGAGACAAGTGGCCAGAGCTCTTGAAGGGGAAAGTGGAGGATTTCGGTGGGGAGTGAGCTGGCTTGTCCCGGAGGGTTTCGGCCCGAATTGGACAAAGGTGTCCGGACCCTTCCGCCTTGACAAAGAATTTAGACTTACTCAAATCTAGAACATGATTAATTAACTCGCTCAGGGAAAATCCATACGTGGGAACATCGGGACTAATAATATCTTTGTCCAATCCAAACCGAAAGCATACTCCGAGACATTCCTCCGGCCTGCTCACCTTGGTGGAGATTTCCAAAAACTCCTCCACATACTCCTCCAACATCCGTACATTCTGCCGCAGACACCAGAGTCTGTCCTCAGCCATAGTGAAAATTGTTATGGTCGATCCTGCTGTCACGCTCCTGCTGCCAATAAAGCTAGGATTGAGCGCTTTTTTTCTTGACTCAAAACCTTTCTTTTCACTGTTTTTGGCATGTTTAGTGTTTATTTAAAAAATTCTAATTACTTTTGATAGACTATTCAAATAAATTTTAAATCAATTTAAATAAAAATTTAAATAAATCAATCACTAAAAAAATTCAATGACTAAAATAAATCAATCGACCTAAAAATGGGTGAATGGGAGCATAGAATACATGGCTTAGGCGTCATGGATGCACGGCTTGCATATTATGTCGCGGCTTGCGTATGACATCATCCGGTTCCACGGTACATTGCTGTTTGTGATTGGGAAGTTGCAATGCTAGGCTTTGTTGCTTCTCGGCTGAGGAAAATAACGGAGGGCCGGCGAGTGGTAAGTAATGAGGAATCTTTCACTTGAAAAGCTTTGGCGGATAGCGTGATGAAAGAGATCTGAGAGCGTGCGGGCAAGGCCTTGAATAGGAAGCCTCGGTCTTTCGTAAAGGTTCAGAGCGGCTGAGTGTTGAGCTAGAGAGGTAGCAGGTTGTTGTAAGGCAGGCTGAGGAATCTGGTCCTTGCGGAGGAAAGCAGGTGAGGATGTGTTTTCGGTCGTGCGATTCCGAACAATGCACAAAAGCGGGAAGCGGGGAAATTAAAGCTTGGAGAATTTATAGTGAAGGGGAAATTATTTGATTGGGTGCGAATGAACGAGGGATGATTAGATAACAGGCTGCTAGCCATGTGAATACTTCAGGGAATATTTCAGTGATCCCCTATGTAATATGCAAAAACATTCACTAAGTACCACAATAAACAGAATGAAGTATGTTTGTGTAGAAATTTAACAAAGAATGGCATGAAATGCTTGAAATACTGATTTAGGAGTAAATTGCAGTGGTCTCAGATTTTTTTCCAGAGCTGTTTATATATATATATTCTCAAATATTTATTACTTTCAACATGTCAGTGCTATTTTTTTTATCTATAAATCAAATTTTAAATATTGATATGCTCTTTGTAAAATATAGCCTTAAGGTCTTTTGTGAATACGAGCCCAGAACAAAAATAATACTATATGATGAAGTTGTGGAGAGTTTCATTTAAATGAGAAAACTCAAAAACCATGCTCAAAGTTCAAGAAGTCAAAGCTCTAATTAAGCAACTCCATCAGAAGTCTAAGACATTTGATGGTGCATTTTAAGAACCTCCTCTTAATCCCAACCCTGAACCTGGGAAGCATTTGTAAGTCTCCTTCCTAAGAATAATGATGAGGCCAGCTTGTTTTGAGCAGAAAGATGGTGGGTGGGGAATGAAAGACCTGATTTTCTTAGTGCTCGGACTGAATTGCAATTGATATGGGGAGTTTATGCACTATGCATCAAACAGATCTATGACTTCAGACTTAAGGTAATGCCGGAGGACAGCAATTTCTCCACATCAGTACAGTACGTCTGTAGAAGTGCTGCAGAAGTCTGGGAGAATATGAAGGATATAAATCTCTGCAAAGCAAACCTGCGATTGAACGGGGCTCATTAGAGCACATTATATATTCTAAAGCATCAGAGTCCGTAAGAGGTTGACAGTGAGTGAATCTGATTGTTCTGTGTCCCAGCTGGCTTGAGATGCTCTTCAGCTGTCCTAGCCTGCTATCTCAAATTGACACACAGATTGGAGAATGAAAAGAGAAGGGGCACAGGAAATTACATGTAGCATGTTAGATGAAACAAATACAAATTGGATAGTCTTGCAAAACAGCATATATCTTCTTATATTGATGGAAATGCAATAGGTAGAACATAACATGTCTGTAATAAGTGTTATATGGCCACATACTTTTTTCTTATTTAGGAAATAAACTGTAAAACATTGTTTTTGGACTAGACGTTGACACATTATCAAAAATATCTAGATAAGTACAATTAAAGCTGGGACGCAGTGACAGAGAGAAAAAAATAGGGAGGAAAAATCATATTTCACTTTTTATTGTGTTTGACAAAACTTGTGTGTTTTCCTTGAAGAAATGCTTTTGCATTTAAAGGGATCATATGGTGTTAGAATATAAATTAGCCTTTACATCTGCTTTATAAATGCTTTACAAGGTATAAATAGTCCTCACTTTAGATGATCTCACAAAAACAGACGTCTAGCAACTACTAAATGCTTTATAACTACCTGACTTAATCATGAATTACAGCAGGAACATGTGTTAATAAAGCATTTGTTAACACACTGAGCAACTATGATCATGTGTCTATAATTAAAATAATATAAAATAATTTATTAATAATTTACTTAGACTTTCTAAATGGTCTAATTAAACACTGACAACTCTTAAATAACTGGTTTGTAAATAACATAATAACTAAACAAATGATAAACTGGTCATTAATAAAGTATGAAAATACAATTATTAAACATTATATATGCTCAAGAACAAAGCATTTATAGATGCGCTTGTAAACTTTTTACAAATGCATAATAATGTTGGAACAATGGTTTATAAAGGATGAACTGAGTATTTACTAATGCTTAACTAATGATTCATAGTAGTTATTATAAAGCGTTACCCTTTTTTCTTATTTTTTCTTCTTATTTTTTCTTATTTCATGCAAATTTTTTAATTAATTAATCAGATATGGAAACATTTGATACAAACTATTTAAAATGTAGACATACTACATGAGAACAACAGCAAGAACAACAATAGACTAAAATGAATGAATGAAGTTTTCTCTAACTAGCTGTTTTGTATTTGTTAGATGCATGTAATCCATTTACTAACAGCTGAACAATGCAAAAGTGGTTATGAACTATACACAATATTACAACGTGCCAAATATGATTGAAATAAATGAGAAATGGGACAAGTTGCATCCCAAGGTTCTTTAATATTTAGGGAAAAAATAACATTAAAAAACACATTTTCCTTTAGGTGAGACCTGTTGTACCCTAATAATGAAGTCATGAAATTTTAATGCCTGCAATGTGGGTTACATTTTACCCAAAGATCCCAAGTGAATGAAATTTCCTAGGAGAACAGGAGAATAACAGTATTCTATACGTACAGTAGACGCTATAACACAACACTGAAACAGTCATCAT
>JAUMHI010000057.1:6893562-6918730 GCA_032359435.1 Enteromius unitaeniatus | reverse complement strand
AACAGACGTAAACATACACACAGTTAATGGAGAGCTGGAGTGCCATCCAAAGTCTTGCTGGCACATCCAGCTGATCAACACATAGCCCCCCCTTTAAGGAGCGGATTCCAGATGCTCCAAACCTAGGAGAAGGCTGGAACGCCCACCGGGTTGGAGCAGGCACCGAAGAAGACCTCCTCCAGGGCGGAGCAGGCAGTGGAGAAGACCTCCTCCAGGGCGGAGCAGGCAGCGGAGAAGCCCACCGGATTCTACGGCCGAAACCGACATCTCTAGCGGTAGTGCAGCCTCCGGTGGACCCGATGGAGTCTTGGTACAATATACCGGTTCTGGAGGTTCAAGCCATGGGGCCTCAAAGGTCTTGTGGAGCTCGGGTGAGTTCAGCGACACTGGTTCATGACCCGGGTCTGGCGGATCTGGCCACGCAGGTTTCGGATCACAGACTGGGTCTGGCGGATCCGGCCACCATGAGTCAGGGTCACAGGCCTTAGTTAATTCGTCAGATTGTGGAACCAGGACCTTGACACGACCCCTCATGTCGTGCTACGGGGCTCATGCCTGTTTATGACCAGTTTGACTCACTGAGGGCCTTCTGCAGCTTCGCAGGCTGCGTAACTGGAACCGACTGGGTAGAACACAGCCCCTCATACCGTGCGACGGGAATTGTGAGGGCCTTCGACAGCTCGTCAGGCTGTATGACTGGATCAGACTGAATTGCACCCACTCCTTGGGCCGTGGTGCAGAATCGACGCCCTCCGCGAAAGGACCAGGACCCGCTGGGATGGCCGACAGCTCTCCTGGCTGTAGCCCTGCGACCAGCTGAACAACACTCAGCCCCTTTTGCTGAGTGATGTTGCCAGCGTCCTCTGCGGGGATTAGGGTTAGGGTTAGGGTTAGGCCTGGGAAGATCCTTGTTGTCCTCATTTGCAGCACACATGATGCCCGGGCAGGCATGGGCGACGTCCATGGTGGCTAAGAACTGTGAGGGAACCACCAGCTTTGCTGAAGGCTGATGCTGTGGCTCAGGATCGGCAGCCATCTTGCACTGTGTCTTGCGATCGGCGACCCTCTCACGCTGTGCTTCTCCTTCGAATGAATGAGTAGATTGTCTTAACATTGCAATCTCCCTCCGTACTGTCATCAGGCAGATAAAGACTCACGATTTCCATGCTAATTCAGTAATGTCTGGTAGATCAGGACTGAATCGGCGTGCAATATTCATAAACACCGCGGTGATAATGGAGTCGTTGAGACCCGATCGTTCCGTGAGCTGGATAATCTCGAAAACAAAGTCCTCAAACGGCAGATCTCTGTGCACGAGTGCAAAGAGACTCTCAGTGAACGACATCCTGATAACTGTTCGTAAACACAGGGTGTTAAATAAATAGGGAATATATAAATAGGGAATAAATAAATTAAAAACGTCAAGCATACGTCACCAGAGAGAGGAATAGTTATGACATATTGCTTATTAAAAATTTATGGGTTAAACAAAACCCCAAAATTAAACAATCATGGATGAACAGTTCACAATAGCACCAAAAAATGCATTTAGAAAATAGAAAACGTTTTTTTTTGTACAATAAGGTCCAAAACAATGCAGTGGCTTTCATACTGAGTTTCTTTGCAGCAAGAGATTATGAAAAATATGTCAGGGTTATTTTGTCTCTATTAAAGTCCAAAACAACCCTGGACCCCAATGTGACTGTGTAGTCAAAATAACACAGAATATCTTGTTTTGTGTTCCACAGAAGATAGCCATACAAGTTCGAATTGACATTAAGGAGACAGAATGATGACTTTTAATCAGGAGATGTAAGGTTTATTGTCATACCATTGTTACTGCTTACCATGCTGCTGCAGTATAAAAGTGTTATTTCATCAGGGTGGTTATAGGCAAGCCGTAGGTGTCTGGTTGTGCCATTTAGAGCCAACAAAGTGGGTTGTGAGCAAAAGATGAAATGCAGGTGTGTACTGGGCTTTCAGCCTCACACAGTGATTTCTTCAGAACGAAGTGCAGCCAGACCTCCACACATTTCCCTCAGTGGGCAACCGACTGCCAGCGTGAGGGGGAGGGGCTCTCAACTGTTTATTTGTTATGCAGCTTAATATATCTTTATCACCGCACTTGCTGCATGATATTAACAAAGAGAGAGAATGACTGAGCAGAGCAGTTGCTAAAAGATGATTTGTAATATACATAGCCTGTTTGTCTTTCCATATTATCTTTGTTGTAATTAAATTGCTCACATGACACTGTTTGCATCCTTAAGCCGCAAAGACCATTACAAGCAATAGATGCTTTTGGTCTGGTACTAAATCTTTATTGCAGAGTGAAGACAGTACATTTATCTTCTGTTATGCTGCTCTAGTAGTTTTTAAAGGAGCATCGTCTTTTTAAAGGAGTAGTTCAGTCAAAAATGAAAATCTGCTGAAAATTCATTCTCCCTCGGGCCATACCAGATGTAGATACGTTTGTTTCTTCAACAGAAAGTTGGAAAGTTTTAGCATTACGTCACTTACTCACCAATCCAAACAGCTGATAAAAACATCACAATAATCTAAATGTATTTTTAAAAAAAGGAACCTCATGAGTTACTAATTTGAAACATTCTACTATAGGCAGAAATTCTGTGCTGGTTAAAGGCATGTAAGAGACAGTTGAACTAACAGCACACAAATACATGACTGAAATATGTATTTTTGCTAGATTTAACTATTTTATGTGTACCTTGTAGAACTGAGGTAAATGTTAGTATATTTCCAGATGACATTTTCTGCTTTATGATAATTTTTCTTTGCCACTGAGCTTGCCGCAGTGCACTCTGGGATTGCATCTTGCATCTTATCTATTTGGAACAGCCTTCACTTTGGGAGCGTGCATATGATGTCTTAAAGTGCTGTATTGGCAGCTAGGGGAAGGGAGCTACATTTTACATACTGAAGTCGGCATGGGTTGAGCATCTTGATTTTTTTAAGCTGCTCATGCAAAAAGAAAAATAAATAAATAAATGAACATGAAATGATTTATGCAAAATAGCATTGGAGTAAAATCTAGGCGGAATATTTTGATCCCAACAAAACAAATGCAAAACATCCCGACAAAAAAAAAAGCTATCATTAAAACAGAAGTAGAATTAATGTTTAAAAGAAAGGCAGGATTATTATTTTTATATATATTTTAGATTTATATTATAATAAATACTAGTAAAATAATATATTTTTTAAAAAAGCATTTTATTTTATTATAATATTTTAATGGAATTTAATTTTATTCAAAATGAACGTAGGAATGTCCTCTCAGTTCAGTATAGCAAATACAAATAAGAGTGGAAGTGGAGTAAATTATTTTATGTATATATATATATATATATATATATATATATATATTTAGTTTTATTCATAAATGTTGTTTAAATTATGTATTATATATAGAAAATTGTATTTTATTTTCGTCTAATCAAATGGAAAAACAGCATCCCCCCAATTCCCAGCATTCTCTCCACCTTCAATACCACGACTGAGGTGAGACCCTTGAGCAAGGCACCGTTCCCCCAACTGCTCCCCGTGCGTCACAGCAATGGCTGCCCACTACTCCGGGTATGTGTTCCCGGTGTGTGTGGGGTTGTTCACTTCTAATTGCTGTGTCTGTGCACATGAATGGGTTAAATGCAGAGAACAAATTCTTAGTATGGGTCACCATACCTGGCCACACGTCACTTCACTGAAAGTGGAGTTAATATGATAGAAAGACAAAATGAGCTGCATGGATTAATTACATTTTCATTTCCTTTCATTTTCAACCAAACATATAAATGCTAACAGCAATACTAAAATGCTGTAGCAAACAACATCACATTGAAAATTGCAACAGGTAAATCATTATATGTGACCCACTCTGGCGATAATGTGGGGGGGGGATGAAAAAAAATTATAATTTTTTTTTTTTTGGCTAATTTCTTTTAAAGTTGATATAACCACATAAGGTCGTTATCCCGGTATTGGGAGAGGAATTGCTCATTGTTGGAGCACAAATAAAGACATATATAGTATATTTTGAAAGCTTACAATGTAAACTCTCAAACTCCATACATAAATGTTGCTTTTATGTTACATGAAGTAAGATAATAAGGTCCGTAGTCACCCCAACAAACAAGTCACCTCCCTGTGAAGATCAGCGTAATCATATTCATATTTATATCATTCAGACTTATTTCAGAGTCATATATCAAATGTTTATTTCATTGATCTAACACATTACAGACAATAATAATTATCAAAAGAATTGCGACAGTAAAAATGATGTCTGTAAACAAACAAATATTTAGGTCACATTCCTGCTTCGATGACTACATCTGTGTGCTTAAAGTGGCCACAAACATTACATCAGCTTTTAGATTAGGTTGTTGTCTTTAAAATGAGACCATCTCTGTAAGCTTGAATTTCCTTACTGCATTCTAATATGTCTCAGATGCACAGATCAATGCGTGCGATGGAGTTTATCAGACTTTCAAATAAAAGCGTAGTAAAAAATATCTAAATTTAGATTTTTTGTGTGTTTATTATAAAATTATTTAAAAATACAGTAAAAGGAATTATTTCATGTGTTAAAATGTAGGTTTTTACTGTCAAATGGGACGATTTTTATAACTTTACTCTGATGTATTTGATAATGGAACAAATTCTGGCCAAATCATAAAAAAATATGAAATATGACAAAGAGCTTAAGAGCATAATATATTTATTCATATAAATAAAAGGTAAAAGCAATTGCTTCAGCCTGGTTTTATAGCATTTATTAAGCTGTAATAAATCAAGCTGTAAAATAAATAGTGTATCCCATTAAACGCAATAGATTTTTATTGATATATAAAAAAAAAAAAAAACAGGCAAAAAACTTTAAAAGCGATTTTTGCAGTTTTTTTATTTGGAAAAAGTGGGTGGAGGACCATAATTCACATAGTATGTCCTTAAAACCATTCAAGGTAAGACTTTGAAAGCTTAAGGTCTCCTCTTTCCATTGATACCAAAATCTTAATTTAGAAATTTGGGTCACTGTGACACATTTTGCTGGATCAGGTCACATTCAGTATGTTCAAGTGAGGATAATGGTAAAGCACAGGTTTCTGTCCACTCCCCCTATCTGGGGGTCCAGTCATAAACCCCATCATTTACAGGCACGAATGCTTGATGTAATAATAGCATCATGCTCCAGAGGCCTTATCAAATTATTGGGCCTAAGCCTAGTCTTTCAATGGCTGATGTTTCCCTCTTGTTACCAGAATGCAACATGAGCCCCTTGAATTTCACACAAACAGTCCTGCTATCACAAAGCAGCAGCTGCGATTGAAGAGGATGGAGGAGGGATTTGATGCTGTTATCCAGTCTTTTTAAGTGCCTCAGAATATCTGCCTTCTTTAGTCTGCCACTTAAATAAAGTCTTATTACGAGCAGGGAGAGGGAATTATCCTCTGGCCTCCGCTGCATTGGAGAGCTTCTGTAAAGTTATGCGCAGATGTTGATGGGCACTCAACTCAAATTGCCTGAATATGGTCAGATCTCATATGCCTGGAGTAACTCTCAGATTCGCACTGCCTCTGTGCGCTGACTCACTGTTCATTCTCAGCAGGCTGGGGGAAGCAAATTTCTTCAAACATTTGAAGTGCGCTGTTGTGATTAGACATTAGGCCTTTGATAATGATTGTGATTTATGTCTTATAATTGCTAACTCTAAGTGAAATTAATTTGCGAAATTTGCAATAAGTACTCCGTACCTTAGCATGCACAGTTATATTCAGTTATATTCCAGTCTACTGTTTAAAAGTTTGGGGTGTGTAGGAAAGAAGTGTCTGATGCTTACCAGAGCTGCCATTATTTGATAAAAAAACTGATACTAATTATTAAAATTCTAAAATACTTTTTTTTGTTTTAATAGTTTATTTTATGTATTGCTGTTGCGTATAGGTTTTTTGCCCATGTTTTAATTTAGTAAACCTCTCGTGTAGAGAAACAAAAGTTCTTTCATTTCATCTGATTGCATTTTCAATCATATATTTTTGTATTGAATTATAGAATCCATACCAATTATATCAGACAACCCATCCAAGTTATAGCCACATTTCAGTTTCTTTTACATCAATGTCCATCCAACATGACCCTGCACATATTGCTCTCCAATATTTGCTGTTAAAAAAGAACATTTTGATTTATTCTTGTCTAATATAAAGAGAAATAGCTTCTTCCTTATTTTGCTCAAATGGAAGATGTTTCCCCAATTTTTTTTTTTTTTTTTTATAAAAAAAATTGTTACAATAAACCATGTTTAACCAAAAACCATATCTCTTTTTATTCATTTAAGGATCACTGTAGCTGATGATTATCAGCTTATTATATTTTCTGAGATGATTATCATACCGTGAAAATCTCATACCGTTACAACCCTAGTTTGAAAGCATTTAAATTTGTCAGAGAAAGACGTACAAATCATTACAGACATCGAGAGATTGTTTAGTGCTGCACATTACTGTTTGATGTTTTGTAAGACATGCACAAATTGCATGTATTCTGATGTCTGACAATGCTAAACAGTTTACAACACTATCTGCTTGTTAGTCAGAGTTCAAAGTCCAAAGCGTGGAGAGAATCTGTGCTGAAACAGTGTTACTCATCAGCTGTTCTGTAATATTTTTATTAACTTTTTAAAGGCATGTGACAATGCGATATATGTACAACAAACATAATTTATAATTTAAGTCTGCTATCAACATAATAAGCATTCTACCTGTGAGTTTTTGCCAAAATAAAAGTTGAGAAAATGCAAGAACTCCATCGGCATTCATAAATGTATTCGTTTTTCTGTTCTTCGGTAAAATAAAATAAAGACAATAATAATGATGATAATTACAACAGCTCTATTAATACATTTATAATAACATTCACACATCGTGTTCAAACTGGTAATAACTGGTAATGTAATGTTGTAATATTTTTAATCTTTAAAAAAAAAATGTTTCTGCTTCTGCTTAGCATGCCTGCATTTATTAATACAGTAAAAAAAAAAAATGCATAGCCTGATTCAAGAAGGGTGTCTCAAAAATGGAGGAGTCAGGAGCAGCAGATGCCACTCTACATTGCCTTCATCGACCTCACAAAGGCGTTCGATTTGATTAGTCGAAGCAGACTTTTCAGCTTGCTACAGAAGATTGGCTGCCCCCCACACCTGCTTGCAGTGGTCAAGTCCTTCCACGATACCATGCAAAGCATGGTCTGTTACAACGGCGCACCTCCGAGGCCTTCCCAGTCAGCCTTGACATCACACACCGTAGACGGACTTCAGCAGCTTGTCTCCTGCCTCTCTCACACGTGGCAGTTTGGATTGACCATCAGCCTGAAGAAGACCAACGTCATGGCTCAGGGCTCAGAAACCCCTCCAAATATAGCCATTGACGGATACACCCTGGAGGTTGTTGAGAATTTCACCTAACTTGGGCCCATCATCTCCAGCTCGCTGTCCATCGATTGGGAGATCAACAGCAGGATTGCCAAGACAGCCACAGCCATGGCCAAATTGAGCCAGCAAGTGTGGAACAACTCCAGCTTTACAGAGAAGACCAGACTGCACGTCTACCAAGCCTGCAGACTCAGCACTCTCTTCTACGGTAGCGAGACTTGGACCACCTACGCAAGGCACGAAAGGAAACTAAACAGCTTCTACATGAGATGTCTGTCGCATACTGCAGATCAAGTGGCAGGATAGGGTCCCCAACACCGAGGTGGTAAAGCGAGCCAAGATGTGCAGCTTGCATGCAGTTCTCAGTGAGAGACGTCTCAGGTGGCTCGGCCATGTCAATTCCGCATTCCCAAAGACCTCCTCTACGGTGAACTGGTTGAAGGCCAAAGGAAAACAGGGTGCCCAAAACTGTGACTCAAAGACGTCTGTAAGAAGGACATGAAGCAGTGCTCCATCAACCCCAACTTATGGGAAAGTCTAGCTGATGACCGCCCAGCCCTGGAGGCTCGTTGTCAGGCAAGGTACATCATTTGTAGAGGCCGAGCAGAATGAGAATGCCGCCCAGAAAAGATCCAGGTGGAAACAGCGACAACAGCAGCTACAACAGCCTTCACCCGTACCAAGTGCGGCGGGAACTGCCACTCCCGAGTCGGACTGTACAGCCATTCTTGGTGGTGAAGTTAGACTCAAAAGAAGATACATCATCGCCTCCCGAGAAGGACGGGTGCCATGTTTTTTTAGATTGTTAAAAATGTTCAGTGTTAAGTACATTTTTTAAATTGTTATTTTTTCATTTATTATTTTCTTTGAAAAGAAAAAATAACCAGTAAAAAGCAGATATTGGCTATTTAATTTTTGCAATGGTAAAAAAAAATACATTGAGGTAAGGCAAACAACTGTATTCAGTATATGAGTTATTTAGTTATTAAAACCACACAATGACAGACAGCTTTCTGCGCATGTGATTCAAGAAGGAGTGGAACACAGTATTATCGGGGTATTTGTAACTGAATTTTTGCATTAGGTCTTAAAGTGACAGCAGCCTAATTAACCCACTGCTGTTTGTGTTTAATCAAACAACAAAATAGAAAAGTCACTCACTGCGTTACCAAATAATATGTGTAACTTTAATAAAATAAGTGTATATTTAATTCATACAGTACTATATTTGGCATTTCAGTAATTTATTCAATTTCTACAGTTTTTCTTACCAGTAAGATTTACCTGGAAAAATGTAAAGCACTTTATTTATATCATTGTTCTATTGTATTTATTTGTTCTATTGCTTGCCATTTTCTGGTTTGTTCGACTGTTTCCTTTTCCTCAATAAGCTTAAAAAGTGTTAATTTACATTAGTTGCAGAGCCTGTTTTTACTGCTTATTAACTTACAATGTTTTTTTTCTGCTTTGCCCAGTATATAAACGATATCAAGATAATAAATAAAAACAACATTAATGTAATGTTTAAGATGATAAAAAAATACATTCTGGAGTGGACAATGATAATTTGATGTGGGCAACATTTTTGTCTGCTTTATAATAACATTGTAGTATGTAACAGTACAGTCTGTTCTTCAGATGCACTTTTATTACATAATGCCAAGATGTGGGCAGAGCTAAATTTAGCACTATGTAAAATAAAATAACACTCTCACTGGAATTCAACTAGACATTATTTTGTGTATATAATATTTTGTAATAGTACTGCTAATAGTTAATAAATTAAATCTGCTGTAAAATAGCCAAAATATTGTAGGACAACTAACTAGTGTTGAGCCATAATGTATGTTATTACCTCAGCTCATGGTGAGCTTTTCCAGTGGTGGTCTATTGCATTCTGTTCACATAGATTTTACGAGCAGGATGGGGGTTGGTTTGGGGGGGTGGTTGTTGGTTTCCATAGCAACGGGTAGCAGGGACGATCACTGTGGTTGTGGCATGATCAGCAAGCAAATGCAAGCCTGACTTAGCAACTGCTCTCAGCCTGTTGGTTCACCCCAGATTGTCCCCCATATGCGTGCGACTGACCGTATTACGTAACGTCACTCACTGGATTTATCGCATGCTGTTTTGCGCAGCCACTGTGTAAAGTTTGTGTATTATTTGAACTCATTAAAAAAGACTCAAGCTTGAAATACCCGTAGCTCAGCAGATTGCCGATGGCTCCCTCGTTTGGGAAAGGGTTACTCCCGCCCCAGGGCTGCGGATAAGTAGCTCATCATATTCTCCACACAGTGGCATCTCTCTGGGTGCAGTGCCGACTGTAAATACACAGCGGTAATCTGCTTAAGCTGGCCCATGAGCCTGTGCAGCGTGACAGGTGTCTTACACGTACAGTAGCTCTGGCAAAAATAGCAGCAACAGCAGCTTGACAATTGAAACTGATAGCGGTAGAAACTGTAGAGCTTGTTGTACAGTATTAGCTTGTCGCGTCAATGCTTCAAACCAAGTGATGATGTGACTGAAATCAGCTTAATTATTTGGTGAGCCTCATCCACACAGTGGAGGGAAAACTCTGAGCTGCTTGATGTTTTACCCAGCAAGAGGCGCACATTGACAGACCGCCCAGTTTTATGTGAGGTAATGTGAGGAGATGTGCAAAATGATATGATGAAGGTTTTTCAGCAGTTCTCATGTGGAGCTATAATGACATGACATTTGTAAGCCATTTGACTTAATGTGACATTTGTTCTGCCCAGCACAAAGGAAGATATTTTGAAGAATGTTTGTAACCAGGCAGTTTTTGAGGTCACCAGTGACTCCCATAGTACTTTTTTTCTACTATGGAAGTCAATGGTGACCCAAAACAGCTTGGTTACAAACTTTCTTCGTAATATATTCCTTTGTGCTCGGCAAAACAAAGAAATTCATGCATTAAATAGAAATTCAATTCATTAAGAGTGAGTAAATGATGACAGCATTTTCATTTTTGGATAAACTATTCCTGGTCCCTAAACTAAAGTGTAACCGAGTTAATGTTAGTAGCTGTTAACATATTAAAGAAATATGATTAAATAATAATTATTTAAAAAAAAATGATTTACCATATTTGTCATTAATTATTTTTTTGAATGTCTGTTGTCTTTAGAAATAGTTTAATTGTGGCATCTTTTGTTTTATTAATACAACAAGTTAAAGTTATGTCTAGATGAACTGTAAAGTAAGTATTTTCCAAATATATAAATAATATACATAATAGGGGTGTCTATATGTATATATATATATATATGTGTGTGTGTGTGTGTGTGTGTAGCCTAATGAATATACACAGTACACAAACATATATTATGTAGAAAAAAACATATATTATTTTATATTATTGAAACATATTATTCATATAAATATATATTTTTAAAAGGCAGTCCCTCACTGAGGGCTTATCATATTTAGTGATCCTTGGCACTAAAAAGTCTGAAAACTCCCGGATTAAACAACTGACCAGTGGTGTATTGAACCAAGCTGATTGGTTTCTTTCTCCAACAGCCCTGTTTCTTTCACAGAGTCAGGTTCATTGAGAACAAATGTACCGCTCTGTAACCTTTTCAGATGACTTTTAGTTGTTTGTGGCTTTTGTAGAAATGAGGCGACCCAGGTGAAAGGAACAGCGGGGGTGTAAACAACGACATGGTACCCATGGGGCTCCGAATCTGGCAGCGTCTTAAAATGCCACTATGTAAAACAACGCCCCTACAGCTTTGAAAATAATACAACACTATGCAGAATTTGATGCAGCGCTGTGCACGGAAATGTCATCGTCTCTTGCTCACATGACATATGTTACATAGCCCACGGCTCTGCTCTGGCGGATCGCTGGACAACCCGGCATTCAGCTCATTAACATACTCTGCACACACACGGGATGTCATGTTGCCAAGCAACAGCGCCACATCACATAGAGAATGTTGTGAGCTGTTTTTTGAGAATCACACTTGTGGAAAAAGGTACAACACCTACTGAGACCCAAGGAGCATCTAGTTCGGAGCAAATGTTACATCTTATTGGCTCAGTTTGTATTATCCTTGTTTACTTTGGGCACAGAAGGCTGAAACTGAGTGTGGAAGTGCAAATAAAAGCAGATGAATTCACTGCACCAAATAAAAAGCCTCATAATTGAGTCCCCTCTCTCCCCATGATCACTTTTATCACAGACTTTTTGTGCAGTCTCCGAATAAAAGGTTTCTGAGGCTTCCTGCCTGCTATCGCTTTTTTGTGTGTGTATTTATCGCAGAAGCATGGAAACACTGAACAGATTTGCAGCGAATCTAGGTTAAATCAGTACTCAGATCTCAGACAACTTGTTAAAACGATTAATGCATTTGAATTTGAACAATGCAAATTTGCGTTTGGCAGAGATCAGACGTGAGCTCGGAGATGTTTCTCTCACGCAGGGCTGAAGCTTTAGAATTGGACAATTAATCAGGCTACAAAAAGAAGAGTTTTTTTTAAACATGTCATTTAATTAATGTCTGAGACAAAGATTGTAAATCTTCCCTCCACTTTGTCTTGAGTAAAAATAAACCCCATCGTCGCTCAAGTGAAGTCACTGATTATGTCCTAATCAGGCGTGTTTCCAAAGGCAAGACTGTGAGACTGTTGCATAACCTTATGCAGTCTCGGCCAATCAGAAGATATTTAGCTTAATCTGAAGCAGAAGTTTGGATTTCGTACAATCTATTTGATTTCGCACAAAATAGTGATTTATGAAATTATGTTATTATCCAAGTTTTTTTAAATTACTTTTTCTTCAACTGTTTATATTCTTGGGAGTGAATTAATGTTGGGAATGAATTATAGAAACATTCTAAAAAGCATGAGAGTAAGTGAGAGGCATCTGCATTGGTTTATGACAATGACAATTATGACAATGTGGACAGGAAGTAGAACAAATTATTATTTCGAGCATACGATTTGCTTAAAACGAGCGCACATATTATTATTTTGTGGGTACTACATATTTACTTACGTAGTGGGTTAGTTCCCCCAAAAATGAAAATTCTATCATTAATTACTCACCCTCATGTCGTTCCAAACCCATAAAACCTTCATCTTTTGAACACAAATTAAGATATTTTTGATTAGGGGGCGATATGACGATTTTTGATCGAGGACGATAAATATATTTACACGATCTGCTTTTTAAGAAATATCGTAGTATCATTCTGTTTCATCATCTCCGTCTCAATATTCTGTACAACGCCACATACATTCACTTCAGTGTTAACTCAGTGGTTATTTTTGCCATATCGCCCACCCCTATTTTTGATGATATCAGAGAGCCATCTGTCCCGCCATAGACAGCAAAACAACTGAAATCCAGAAACGTGGTAAAAACACAGGTAAAAAAAGTCCATGTGAGTTTTGCGACGATAGGACAATACTTTTTTGTGCAAAGAAAACTAAAATAACATTGTACACTCAACCATTCTTCTCCTATGACTTAAGTCTTCCACTACTTTAGAGAATATTACTGCATAATATATACTGCGCAAACAGCCGCAGATTACGCACATGTGCGTGCTTTCACCTGAATGTAAACAAGGCTGATTGCGTCAAACACATTAAAGTTTGCGTATACGTTGAGATACTCTAAAATGGCGGAAGATGTAAATCACAGGAGAAGAGTATATTAGGTAGTTTTTGTTTTATTTGCGTAAAAAGCATTCTCTAAGCAGCGCAAAAGTGAGGTTGAGCCACTGATGTCACATGGACTGTTTTACAGATGGTTTTGCTGCGTTTCTGGATCACTCCAGTTGTGTTGCTGTCTATGGAGGGACAGATGGCTCTCTGATACCATCAAAAATATCTTAATTTGTGTTCCGAAGATGAACAAAGTTATTATGGGTTTGGAACGACATGAGGGTGAGTAATCATTGACAAAATTAACTTTTGTAAAACTAAGGCTTTAAGGCTTTAGTGTCACCTGAACCTTTAAAATGATTTTAGTTTATTTGCTGATTTGGTGCTTAAGAAACATTTCTTTTTTTCAATGTTGAAAATTTACTGTGGATACCATTTTGCACTTTTTGTCTGGATTTCTTGATGAATAAAAAGTACAATACTAACATTAAGCCTACTTTTGATCAGTTGAATCCATCCTTGCTGAATTAAAGTGAATGTTTAAATGCTAGCTGAATGCTTAATAAACAAAATACTAGCTAAGAAATTAGCCTTTGCAACACTAAAGAGTACTATAATGTTCTATATTGACTAAGGTATCTGTATATAAACATTACAGTTCCTGATCCAAGTCCAATTGTAATGAGGTAATGATTTCAACAAGCTCTTTCAGTGTGGATTTATCGTCTCTGAACAGTCACAGCGCTCCAGACTTTCATTTATTCTCCCGTGCTTCTGTTTTCCCACACAGGGCTAGTAAACAATTAGTTTCATCTGTGGTCGCCGCCATCCAGGCTTTTCTTGTGGTGGTTTTCCTTTTGTCACGAAGAAACTCCTCCCTGCGGGATGATAACCTACTCATGATACCACCGTCAGACTGCAGGCAGTTCATTTGAAATCAACATCTAGTGCTAACCCAGCTGGTTAGATGCAGTTCAGCTGTGTTGTAGAAAATATCACAAATTCAGGTATTCCCAGTCTCCAGCAGAGACGCTGGGGAAGAAATGCCTGTGAATCTCTTTATCTCTTACTTTTAAGATTCAGTGTGACAGTTCTGCAGGGCCATTTGTTTTCCCAGAGGAAATCGACAGATATGAAAGAGGAGTTTAAATGAAATAGGAAGTCAAATGCTAAAAAGTAAGATGATTCATTCAAATATTTGAATTGATGGTTTATAAAATAATAATCCTCTCAACAGTGTTCAAATGTTCTACATTTGCGTCATTTTGGATGTGATAAACAGATGAGGTGAGATGATATGTGTCTGGTCGGGTGGGACTGTGAGCATAAAGGCACATCCAGCTGCAGTCATGAACACACACACACATAGAGAGTTCTCTCACTGCAATAGCACTTACTCACGACTCACTGAAAAAGAGTGCATGAAACACCATACACACTTCCATTGATTTCTCAGATAAAGACATCTGTCATATATACTCATACTCATGTCATTCCAAACATGTAAGTTTCTTCTGTGCAACACAAAAGAAGATATTTTTCTAAAGTGTACTGGTAGCTTTTTACAATGAATGGGCACTGATTTCAAACTTCAAAAATGACGCAATAGAACATAAAACTGCCATAAACTCGCTCACTGAAATCGTACCATAGATTAGTGTGATGAAATATTCACATGGCCATTGATAGTCGTATAATTGATATTATCTTCATTTCTAGCGAGCTGTTAACCATTCTAAACAGATTTATTCAGTGAGTTGATCTCAAGATTGATTCATGAACAAATCATTTAGATAGACTTAACTGGATTAGACCATTTGTTAAAAAAAGATCTGAGCAAGGGTACATTTAAATGTATTTCTCACATAAAGAAGACATGGAATTTGATGCAGGTACTTTATGTACTTTAATTACACTGAAAAAAAAGACAGCTTTTTCATTTTCAGTGCACTTTTACTTTAAACACAAAACAGACACTTGAGAAATGAGGTGAAGGTGTGCTGTGAAATTTCTTTTGCTGTGACTGAGGCTGTTTTCAAACTTGGTTCAATTGATTTGTAAGCCAATTTCTGCAGAGGTCAGCAGCAATGAGGAATGCATTATAATACTATAACAGGCAAATTATACGCCATCAATAGCTGTTCACTTCCACAAAGTAGAATGGATTGCTTTCATATGAACTACTCTGTTCTACAGATTCAGACTTTCAAGCGACTCTCGAAGAGGAGCTGAGCTTGAAAATTGGCATGGAATGAAAATTATATTTTTCTAAATGCTTTTCATAGCTCCTGCTGTGAACAATTCAGTCATGCACATATTTTATTTTTAGAAAAAAGATCATAATGTTTCATCAAAACGTCATATCTGGACCTTCCAGACATACTCTCTGGTGATATATACAGGGCTTCTTCAATTACTTAGTCCCTGCAAATGATTGGGGAATCTAACAGTCCCTGCAACCTCGCATTCATCTGCCTCCATTTTTTAAATTGCAATGCCCCCGTCTCGAAATCAAATCAACAACCAATGCATAGAACCAATCCCCTGCCCTACATTTTTTTTCTGAAGATTTGTTACACTCAGATAAATGTCACAATTCAGAAGAAAAAATCTGTCACTTCCGTTTCACCTCGACTTTGCAGAGCCTTTTTTTTTTACTGAATTTTGTTTAAAACGAAATTGTGCTCTTTGTGCTCACGTTGGCTGCTTATAGCAGTTGTAATATATTCTGCATTGCGTTCAAGATCTGCCAGTTTCTAACAGTTGAGATCCCTCATAAAGCCATGCAGAGCTGTAGGTGCTACAGCTTCTGATGACTGTGTCAGTTTCTGATCAGACTTTAGTTGACATGTAAATATAGGCATTTGTCGTGTGTTAATATAATCATTTTAAATCGTTGCAGAAATTCTGAACAATCTGTTACCCTTTTAGTCAAATCACTTCGACGTAACAAATGGCGAGTCTCTCTGGCGAGTTCCCATCTGTAACATCTCTGTTTCCTCCTTCAGGGAACGTGGGTTACTTTCGTAACCTAGACATTTTTGCTGCTTTATTATAGTAAAAGGTCTTTTTTCCACTGGGGTTGAAGTTTTCTGTTCTAAAAGTTTCCAGAGTTCAGTTCTGAAGTATGCTCCCTGAAGAACATTTTCAAGCATAATTTGATTCCTCCTCATATTTTCTTTCAGTAAAACAGTCCTGGTCATAGTGTAGAAGTCAATTCTGTCTTTAGCTTAACAAAAGCATTCACTGCAAGCAGCATTGTCCTTGTAATTCTCATAAGTAAGTTCTATCAGGGACTTCAGAGATTAGAGGTCTGTGGCTGTTACACACTCGGCTCCAGTGTCACCGTGCATCTCCCAGAATGCCTTGCTAATAAGAGGCTAATTAATTTAAAGTCCTGTCATAGGCAGAACTATAGTCTTTTTTTGTTGCTGCCAAAGTTGAAGTTATTCTTTTATCTACACAAAGATTACAAATGTGTGAAGACACCTGAAAGAAATGGCCCTTCTACTAAGAGCAACAAACATCCGATAGTATTGATTGAATATGCTAATTTAAGTGAGGTTTAGGCTCGTCCGGCTTTGTCCATTTATTAAATTACCTGGAAGACTAAAGGCCACCATCTGTGAGAGGATCAATTTTGTCTTCTGCCTGCTCTCTTTGTCTTTACTCATTTCCAGTTAAACATCCCCTGCGCTCCAACATATGAATGAGAAATGAGCAATGGCCACACTCAAGTTGACGCCCAAGCTGTGAGTTGTTTCTTCAATTGGAACGTATTGATCTGTTTTACTATTTCCGTTCCGTTCTGTTTCTCAGGGCAAAATAGACAAACGTATCGTATTATAAAACTTGCCCTTCGGGCCTAGCTTAGAAAGTGTTTAAGAGGAAATTTGAGAGTTTCTAAGGAATAAATCTGGGCATAATGGGTTGCGTTTGTGCCATAGTACTGAATGCACTGATGTCGCCGTCAGATGCGGTGGCAATAAGGCAATAAATGAATCCGCAAAACTCTTAAGAAGGTGAAATGGCCGACTTGACAATGAGCTTGTTAGGTTCACTGTCTGTTGTCACCTCTCGTTTAGTCGGATCAAAATAATGCGACGTTGTTTATCTGAAGAGCCCGTGTCAGAGGGGTTTCCATAGTTACTTGTGCAGCTGTAAAAGAGGAGAGATCTGCCGCTTGTGTGGAATTAATGAAAAGTGCTCTCAGAGGCTGCTGAATTATGCATGTGGAGAAACAACTCACAACTGAGGAACTTTTCGAACTGTATGATTTTTCTGGACTAACTTTAGCTCTATTATAGCAGGATTGTTTGATGTGTTCTTTAAAACTAATACTTTTCTCTCTCTTCAGTTTCTCTGCAGGTCGATATTACACCTGCGCAGGGTGAGATCAGTGTCGGAGAGTCTCGATTCTTTTTGTGTGAAGGTAAGTTTTTGTATTGACCAGATACCT
The DNA here is from genome assembly GCA_032359435.1 of Enteromius unitaeniatus. Taxonomy (NCBI): domain Eukaryota; kingdom Metazoa; phylum Chordata; class Actinopteri; order Cypriniformes; family Cyprinidae; genus Enteromius; species Enteromius unitaeniatus. Next base: position 6,901,187 of record JAUMHI010000057.1, on the reverse strand, counting down.
CATTACAGTGCTATTCTGCTTGCAGTTGGGACTTTTTTTGTAGATAATTTCAGCCTTAGTTATACCATTTCTTCTTGGTTTTTGTAAGCAAGGAGTGGGATCCCTTTCTAGTTAGTTTCCAGTGTGGGCGAAGGAATCTTGGTGTGACGCCATAGAAATAGAAGCAGAGTGCCAGCTGACCAGGTTACATCTGGTACCGATATGGTTTTATGTTGATAATATGTATGGCATTTAAAATCAATGTCAAAGTCATTGTGTTCTTTGCCTACCAAATTGCAAGGGATCTGTTTATCCATCTGTATTGCATATTACTGTCAATCTTTCTTTTCTGCTGTCATTTAACCACAAACATTAACACTGCTCGTTTTCTGCTTTATGAGCAAATGTGTTTGCTTCAAAATACATCTAGTTTAGATCCGGGGGTTAGGGGTTTTCAAAATGGACTCTAGGGAAGGGATTGCTTGGGGTATGTGAACATTTAAGAGAAAATGTAATAATAAAAAAAAGATTAATTTGCTGAATTTGTCATTGTGTATGATTTCATTTTGATCATTAGATTGACTATTCTGTTTATATACATATATATATATAGATATATATGTATAGATATATATAGATAGATATAGATATTGATATTGATAATGATTTTTTGTAATATAGATCTTTTAATAGTATAATTTGCTCAAAAATACAGTAAACCAGTCAACGTTTGTTTGAGGAAGAGAGAAAGAGGACAAATACAAACAAATGTTGAATGTTTGAATCTTTGTTGGCATATGCTGCCTTTATCTTGTTCACCTGGGGTTTTTAAGCCAATTTTCTTTGCAAACTGCTTTGGAAAAATGGTTATTGTGAGAATTGAATTTGAATAATGTGCTTTAACAGATTTATGCATTTTACTGATAGTGAGTTGGAAAACAAACCAAATATTTAATTGGTAACACTTCAGAATAGGGGGTCAGAATAGTGCATTAGTTAAGCATTAATTAATGGTTAATTTGTTCACAATTAAGCATTAGTTGAGCAAAAACACACTAGTAATTAATGATTAACTTAACAATTTTATGTTAACTTAACAATTATGCATCAGCAAAGCATGAACACGTGTATAACTAATGGTTATCTACACATATTAAGGGCATATTATCCATTATTTACAATTCATTAGTCATTTTAAAGACATATATTTATGCTATAAACAAAAATAGGCTAGTAATTAATAATTAACTAACTAACATGTATATATAAATATATATATTTCATTTTTTTGTTGTTATTGTTATGACGTTTAATTACTGCTGGTTTGCATATTTATAGCTAAAATATTGTAATAAAGACTATTTGACCCCCTGTTCTAAATCTACATTATGACACTTATTGAGTTATATTCAAGTTTATTGATTAGGATAAGCTAATAATTAAGGTTGAACCATGATTAATATAGTGCTAATAAATGGAATTGACCCCCTATTCTAAAGTGAAACTTAAATCCATATTAATTATGGCACCTATTGAAGTTTATAGACTATAAGATAATAATTAAGGCTAAACTACCAATAATTTAGTGCTAGGAAAGGAAGTTTGATAAATGTTCATTTTTAAAATGACTAATTAATTGTAAATAACGGCTAATATGCCCTTATTATATGTTCAGGTAATCATTAGTTATATGTGTGTTCATGCTTAACTGATGCATAATTGTGAACAAGTTAATCATAAATTACTAGTTTATTTATGCTTAACTAATGCATAATTCGGACCCTTAAAATGTTAGGTTAATCATTACTTACTAGTGTGTTTTTGCTCAACTAGTTATTAATTTGTTAACAACTTAAGCATTAATTAATGCTCAACTAAAGCATTATTCTGGACCCTTAAAACAAAGTGTTATCGTCATTTATTATTTGTCTTTAATATTTTAGAAAAGGGGATCATCATATTAGGAAGAAAACCCCTTTTACCTGTTTCTGACATGGTTGAATATTATCTGTTTGTGTCCGCAATGTGTCCGCTCTTTATGAATATTGCATGTTGCCTTCTAAAAATCTGGCACACCGTTTTAGTGACCTGATTCTCAAAGGTCAGGTTTTCCATGTTTTGTAACCTAAAAAATAAGTTATCTTCTAGATGTTTAATTTGCTGAAATGGTACACTTGTGTGAATTCAACTTTAATGCCGCTGATGGTGTTCTATGTCAACAAATATCATGGAAGACTAAATTACGAGACTCATGTGAACAAGACTTACAAGAGGAATATGTTAAAGCTTTGTGTCCCTATATCTCTCTCTGAAAACCGTTTTTTTCCTGGTTCCACTCTCCTGGGCTTTGTTTGAAGACCCAAAAGTGTGGAAGAGCGGCTCTGGTAATTGCTCTGAACACTCAAGTCTTCACCAGTGCTGTGTACCCCGGTCCACTGATTTGGGTAATAGACTGGTAACCTGAGAATCGGTTGAAGTTTTAAGTTGTGCCTTCTGACAGCTGTTGTGCCAGCGACACCTAATCCCAGCTAATTCAAGCAAACAATTCAATCGCGTCAGGCCTGATTCACTTTTGATTGATTCATCTCTGCTTTGTGGATGTTTACACAAGCTTACCTTTTAACAGAATGATTTATATGATGACACATGTAATACATAAGATCACCTCATGAATGCTGATATGTTCATTTGGATTGGGTTGTAGTTATCGGTGGGGCCAAGGAAATCGATTGGTTTGCTCCAACCGGTGAGAAGATTGAGCCGGGCAGACTTGATATCAGCGTGATTCGCAACGACGAGACTTCCTCCACTCTCACCATCTATAATGCAAAGGTCGACAATGCTGGCACATACAAATGTATGGCCAGCAGTGGTGATCGGGAAGCTGAAGCCACGGTCAATCTGAAGATATACCGTAAGATATGTTTGATTCATTTGTGCTCGCAGAATATATACAGTGGTATGGCAGAATTAAAGTTGCGATGTCAAATTTAAATTCATGTTTTCAATTAATTGTTTGGCAAAAAACCTAGGACGTTTGGCACACTAGTTGGAGAGGGTCTGAACATTCCTTTTGCCAATTGTGAGGTCTCCGTCTATCTCCGTCTAATCTCTCTAGCGCCATCAACAGTTAAAAGTTTCTTGGGGGAACACAAATATCTGTGAGGGAACGCAAAAGATAAAAAATATGTTTTTTCCACTTACTTAGAATTTCTTTCCACCATCATGTCACTTATCCAGGATGTGGTAAAGTGGTAACACTTTACAATAATTTGTTATTTGTTAACGTCATTTGTTGACAGTAGTTAATGTACTAACTAACATGAACAAACAATAAAGACTACATTTATTACAGTATTTATTAATCTTTGTTAATGTTAGTTAAAATAATGCAATCATTCATTGTTGGTTCATGTTAGCTAACAGTGCATTAACTAATGTTAACAAACACAACTTGTGATTTTAATAATTTATTAAATGCTAAAAATGAGCACTAACTAAGATTAATGAATGCTGTAGACACATTGTTCATTCTTAGTTCATGTTAACTAAAATTAAAACTTTCTCAATTTTTGAGAAAGTGGAGTAAAAGTAACATCAGTTGTGTAAATTTAATGTAACAACAAAAGTAATGTAAATAAAACTTAACTTTTGCATTCAACAACAATTTTAATGGTATTCAGAACAGAACAGGAATGAAAAATATTCAACAAACACAAATTATAGTGGTATTCATTATAATCAACATTTATTATATAGAGCAAAGCCTAAAAAAAAATATTTGAAGCTAAATAGAAATATGCAATATGCTCCCATAGCTCTTTTACTTAACACAAAACCAAATGTGTAATTATCATTAAATGCACTGTATATTATAAGGTCAATTTAAACTACAAGTCACACCCCATTTCAGATGATGAAAAACACTAATTATATTATATTATATAAAGGTGCTTCTGAGCAGACTTTATTTTGGATGATGACTTGGTTCCTTGCTGTAGACTACAACAATACAAAATGAAGCATCGCATGATAAATTGAAGTTATTGCTGGACTGCTTTTTCTTTCCTCCAGAAAAAATCTCCTTCACAAATGTCCCTTCACCTCAAGAGTTCACTGAAGGGGACAATGCCATTATAGTGTGTGACGTCATGAGTTCACCTCCACCCACCGTCCTCTGGAAATACAAAGGTGCAAAGATTCAGTTTGAAAAAGATGGTAAGTCAAAAGCCTCACACTTTTTTAAAAATTATGTTACATAAGAAGTTTGGTTTTTTGATTTACATTGCTTAACTCTCACTGTTTGCGTTCGTTAATAAATTGATGAGATCATTAGTGCAGCCTAATGCTGCTTTCTCAGAAATGTGGCACTTTATTAATCCCTGTGATAACAAAATATGCAATTTCGCACACATCTGTTCATCTTTGTTCTGTTCCACAGTCCGTTTCAAGACTTTGAATAACAACCATCTCCTAATCCGAGGCATCAGGAAGACAGACGAGGGTGATTACACTTGTGAGGGCCGCATAAAAGCACGCGGAGAGGTTGACTTCCGCAGCATTAAAGTGGTTGTTAATGGTGAGTCGTACCGTACCTGTAGTGCTCAGGATTTGGGAATTTCAAAAAATCATGGACTCCAGAGCTATTACATTGACTGAGACAACTGGTCTCAAATGAAAAATAATACAATTATGCTTTACATTCTTTTCAGTCTTTAGCTTCTTCTAATGGAAATTATTAAGCGTCTAAATAGCACATCTATCCTATTAAATTGGTTAGCAAAGCTTAATTGGTCAAATTCTTCTTTTTTTTTTATTAGCACGCTAACAGCTTAGCCTACTAGCTTAGCATAGAGCTGACTGGTTAAGAAAAGAACTCTTGATTTAGCTAGAACAAGATATCTCAGTATTGAGCTGTGTATTTAATCAGCAGCTGTGTTGGTGTTGAGGTCGAGTATAAAGCTTGGTGTTTTGTCTTGAGGATCAGACGTTTTTTTGAAGTAGCTATTGTCAAGCTGCTCCACAGACATATTTCTCTCATCTCCTTTTGATTTCTTTCTTATTTGCCATGTCGTTTTCCTAAACCCGGTAATACGATTTCCCTTCTTATGTCTGCCTTTCTGTTTATTTGTTTTCTTGTTTGAGTTTAATTTGACTCCTTAGCGGGTTATCTTTATGATGTTGTTTAGTTTGCTTGAGCGACCACGGTGCAAGAAAATACAGCACTTAATTTGTGAGTTGCTTTTTATCAAGAGAGGACGAGCAAAAATTGACATAAAAATTGGTTATATCATTCATTGGCAGCCAGTTTGATTTCATTTCCAGCATGTGTCAGATTTGCTGCCGTGCCATATTCTCTTTGTGAATATGATCAAAGTAAACCTTTGAACAGCATAACTGTCTTTTTCATCAAAAGCCACATTTATGAAAGAGTAAAGATGTATAACTTTATATTATACACATTATCGTAAGTGTGCACTTTGAGGCTTGAGGCAACACAATGGAGTCAAAAGTATTTGGTTGTTGTACATGACATACTTTTACTTTCTTTTTCCTTCGTATTATGTATGTTTGTATAAGTATTCCAGGAGGTTCACATCCTGGCATTTTCAATTTCTGTAAAGTGCTAATTTCTTGTTCTGCAACGGTTGTTCCCTGAAGGCAGCAGGTCTATATACAACTTGATTTCTGATTAAATGTTAGATCATATTTTATTAAAATTGATTCGGTTATATGTATGCGTAAAATATTATTAAAAAAGCATAATTGTTTCTATAATGGTACAATGTTGCCTCAAGACTAAAGCTATTTCCAAACATATATTAATCATATTTAAGTGTTCTATTTTAAATTTAATAAGCAGTGGTTTGTAGCTAAGAGGGTTAGGATATAGATGTTTCATTCGGCTCCACATATCAAACCTGCAATTTTCTTTTCTTCTCAGTTCTGCCCACTATACGAATCCGTCAAGCGGAAACAAACGCCACCGCTGACATGGGCTTCTCAACCCTGCTGGCCTGTGATGCTGACGGATTTCCTGAGCCGATGGTGACCTGGGCACGGTAAGTCCATATTTTTTTCACAAAAGCACCCCAAGAGGAGAAAAAAAGCGCTAGTGAATCTCTAGCTTTGCTGCACCTCCTCTTGTGTATTTTGAATTAGGAATTCAAAGCAAGAGGAAAAGGTCTTTGAATAAATGAAGAACTTTTGTGGATGACATGGCATAGAAAAACACACCATTAGTACTTTCAAAGTGTGAGTCTGTCCTCAGCCATCAGTGTGTTCTCAGCGGGAGTGCGTACTCTCTCTGCTCGTGGAGGAGAGCGCGTAAGACACGAATCCCTCGGGATGATACAACACGCCTCAAGGATCTTTTGTTCAGTGGTGGAGGGGGGGATGGGTGAAGGAGGTGTTTATTTGTCTCAAAATAACTCAGGTCCCCTCCTCTGACAAGGGTTATGGTATATTTATTACCTGTTTGACCTTAAATCAAGAGATCACCACTGTGGTCAAAAATCCAATGAATTCAAGAGTGTCTGCCCAAAGACCACTAATAGAGGGGCAAAGAGACGTAGAATAAAGGGGAGTGGTTGGCTAACAGTGTTTCTGAGTTTCTTAGAGAAGAAGAGGAGGAGGAAGAATAATTAATTAATAATAATAATAATACAATTATTATTATCTTATTTATTTGTCTATTAGACTAAATATTATACCCACTATCATTTATTTATATTCCATTTTATGCATACTTTTAGCATTTACAAAATTGGAATAGTTATTTAAAGGAACATTGTTTTTTTAATACTAATATTCAGTAAAATCATTTAATATTTATTATTATTCAGTACAGTCATTTGATATTTATTTCTCATAGTCGTTTGCAGCAACACAAGTTTGAAAAACACTTTTAACTATTTTTTTCCCTGAATTTGGGCATGCCTAACAGAAAAAGCTCTTTAAAGAGAAAATGTTCAGATTATCTCCCCAATGCTGTGTTGTTTCAATATGTTAGTGCTTTTTTTCCTCTCAGGAACAACATTCCACTGGAGAGTGGTGATAAATACAGCTTCAATGAAGATGGCTCCGAGATGACAATACTAGATGTGACAAAGCTGGATGAGGGAGATTACACATGCATTGCTAAGAACAAAGCTGGGGAGAGCGAACAAGAACTTAGCCTTAAAGTCTTTGGTAAGAACTCATGAGCGATGAAGTCTCACAGGAGTCTTGAGATTTGACAGTACTCTGCTGAAGTTGATATTGAAAATTCAGCAAAATATTCAGTTTTATTCTGCGGAGAGAAAAGTGTAGTTGCATGAATATATTGTATCATGCCTTAAAGGGGTCATACAAAGGCAATTTTCCACAAGCTAATATGATTCTTTAGGATCTTAATGGAAATTCTCAAAGATTGTTTCTCAAAGATAGTGTAAAAAACGCTAATTTTCCCCTGTCAGAAACAGCTCTTTAGAAATCAGTCTGTTCTGTGTGCCCACTTTTCCGAGGCGCTCTCAGAGGATCTTTTTTTAGCCGTATTCATAGTGAAACTTTGATAATTAGCACATTATTAGGAAAGGCGATTTGCAAAGATTTATTAAAAGACATTATACTCACTGCTTCTGTAGGTGAGGCTGGATCATGAATGA
>JAUMHI010000057.1:6851703-6884278 GCA_032359435.1 Enteromius unitaeniatus | reverse complement strand
AATGATCCCAGATCCTGAAACATGATAAAAACACTGGTAAAACAGTCCATGTGACATCAGTTGGATCAACTACAGTTTTGTGACGATAGGAGAATGCTTTTTAACATCATACACCATTCTTCTTCTATGACTTACGTCTTCTGCCATAGGCTTTCTTCTAGGTGCAAACAGACACAGATTACGCACATTCACCCAGGTGTAAACAAGGCTGATTAAGTCAAATATGTTACATCTTGCGTATACAGTGCGTTAAGCATGGCAGAAGACATAAGTCACGGGAGAAGAGTAAATTATGTTATTTTTGTTTTATTTGTGCAAAAAAGTGTTCTCATGGCATCAACCCCGGCCCGGCTACGTGCCCAAGATTCCTACCACACCCTTCCGCGATGGTTACACGATCGGGTCCCGAGATGGGCGTGACACACGTTTGATTGGCGTTTCTCAGTATCTCATATCTCAGTGTTTCACTTAACTAAGTGAACCTGAGTCGGACCTAGAGCGGAGTAGCTCCGGCTGTGCATCTTCCGGGTCTCCTTCGCCCAGTAGGTGTGGCAACAAATCTCAATATTCCACAGTCAGCCAGAAGGCTGTGTTTCCCTTCAATTATATCCATAATCTTATCAATATATTGCATTTTCTTTATTTGCACATGCAAGAACTGTGTGTTAAGTCATGTGCTCCGCTCCCCCAACCACTGGCTTCAGTACAACTGGCAGCCCTGTGGGGCCCTAATCTCGCCCCCAGGGTGTTGGGGAAGGTTACGTGCAGACTCCTCTGCTGACAAACTTGAAAAGTAGTGATGTGACTCACGCAGTAATGAGGTGCACCTGAGCGCAATCAAGTGCACGCCAATGTTCATTAGCCTTTTGTATAAAGCTCAAAGGCAATTGGTCTCTCTGGCGAGTTCCCATATGTAACGTTCGTAACCTAGACGTTTTGTTGCTGATGGAGTGTCAAGATGGCTCTCTGATATCATCAAAACTTCATCTTTATTTGTGTTCCTTAGGTGGAACGACATGAGTCATTTATGAGTAATTAATGACTAAATGTTTATCTTCCCTTGCCGGTGTTTGTGGCCAGCCACTGCCTTGTTTTTCTGATTTTAACAACAAATTCATGAGCCCCAGAATGTTTTTTCAAATACTACATCTTGATCATATTCATTAATATTATCAAAGCAAAAACGAAGTAGGTGACTTCCATCAGTACTCCCAAAGCTTGCACAGGCCTTTAACACTTTTTGGATCGACCTTTCACTCTGTAGCATTAGGCAGTTTTTATTTATACGCGGTAAGTGTTGATGATCGCGTTATTTTTCATATACATATGCTTCGAGAGCTCGGGAGGTGCAAAAAGCTCCATCGGTAAGCGCCTCACATTACCAGATAATCTGCACCGAACATCTGAACTGATCAAGGTGCTGAACAAGATTTTTGCTCTGATTCTCGGGAGGGGAAAACCAGGGCTAAATCGGGTAAAAAATCATGTAGTGTGAACCGAGCAGTGTGAGCCGTCACTTTGAGAGTCGAAAAAGCAGGTACATGAAGCACAATTAATTCTAGTGTCTCTTGAGGATATATTGAGAGGTGAATAAAGGCCTTTATTGACTTTATGCTAACAGTCGTACTGTACCGGACAGATAATGTAGAATGTAAGTGTAGTGCATGTGAATCAATGTTTGTTTACAGGAGCGAGGGAAGCAAAGTTTCCTTACTTTAGCAAAGGAAAACCAGTCTCTTGGCTTACATTTTCTTTACAAAGTACTATTTGTACTTTTAATTTGTGACCAGTGTTTCATTTTGCTCTCTTCTTTGCGCTTCGGCATTTGTGTTTTTTCACTGGTGCATGTACTATGCATATGTCCAATTTTTTGCATTGATTCTCATCAGTTAGCTACATGACACTTTTAATTATGGATATATGCACTTTATTAGATTTGTTTTGGACTGTTGCACAAAAAAAACTCCACTGCCATTATAAAACTTGAAAGAGCCAAGACATTATTTTAATAAAATTGACTGGATTCATCTGAAAGAAGAAAGTTTACACCTAGAATGCCTTGAGGGTGAGTAAATCATGGGCTAATTTAATTTTTGGGTGAACGAACCCTTTAAGTGAAATGGTAGGTCTACGTAATAAAATTAATCTTAAATTATTACCTGTAAACCACAGCCTCAGGAAAACAGTTTTGGAGCATTATGACATATGCTTTGTAAATCATGCATTAACTGATTCCATTTATGTTCGTCCTTTCTCTCTATTGTGAAAAAAAATAGTGATGTCACTTGTTATTCACTGTTCATTTCTTTGAACTAATCTTTTAAGCAGCACGGCTGTTTTCAACTAAAGCACCAAATCAGCATATTTGAACAATAAAGGGTCATGTGACACTGAAGACTGGACAACAATGCTGAACAGGAATAGGTTACATTTTCAAATATGTTGAAATAGAAAACTTCATTTTAAATTATAATAACATCCACAATATAATTGTTTTAAAAAATCTTTTGAACAGTAATACAAATAAAACAAGCAGCTACATTTTATTTAAACACAATTCCTCTTCATTTAAAGCAGATCTCAATTTTTTGTACAGCATTATGAGTACATTATAAGTCTTTTGCCTCTAAAAAACCATACTAACATAGTAAATCTCAGTGGGGGAAAAAAATAAATTAATAATAATAAAAATAAAAGTAAGCTATGACCCTATTAAAAAAAAGTCATTTCATGCCTTTATCCCATGTGTGCTCCAGCCTCCCTCACAGGAACTGTACAAAACTTTTCTACACATAGTTTAACATTTTATAATTAAGACCAATAATTCACTCCTCAGTAACTCTTGTTTGAATAAGCTGCCAAGTTCTAGATGTGCTATAGGCATATGGATTTGCTCTCCGTTCATATTGTAATCATCCCAGATTCACTGTGTGAGTTTGAGAGCTCAGATCAGGCTTGAGGTGTTGGGCACCTGATCTAATCAGAATAATCATCATGTAATAATGTCAACAATAACCTGAACATTTCATTTACATAAGCAGCTTGTTCATTTTGTTCTGGTACTTTATCAGGCTTGAGAATAAAATTCAAGCATTCGTCATTAGCCTAGGGCTTCAGTTTATACTAAGATATTAACTTTAATTAGTAGCAATTAGACGGCGTTGCAGAATAAAAGGCATTGATCATAACTGTTTATCCCATGCGGGTCTCCGGGGAGGTAGTTAGCCAAATGAAAGTTGCAAGACTAGCAGACTCAGCCTGCTGTCATCATAACAACCCTGCAAGGGTTTTGCTTTTTTCTGATGCTCTTGCAAAATGACTCGCGCTGTTCAACTCTTGGCTTTTTTTGTTGTTGTTGCAAGCGCAGTACAGAGATGCATTGTTGTGCTCAAGTGCACTAACACAGAGTGCAGACCATTTCAGGCATCGTTCAATTAGCGCCTGTTGCTCTTAGTGTGTTTCGTCTGGTGATTATCTCAATGTGTTGTAGCATGTCAAGCGGTTTCCTTTCTGTTGCATTTTGTTGCTAAGCATGTGCACGCTCAGCCTCTGTGGGAAGTGTCGCGAGTCCACAGAGAACTTCAGCCGCTTTCATTGAAAGTGATTGCATGAAGTATTTATCTTTGTCGTCTGAGTTTTCTCTGTGTCACTGTGTACAAAAGCTAAAAGGTAGTAATATGTTCAAGTTGGGTACTAATATGTACAAAATTGTACCTTTTAGCTTTTGTATCATAAGGTACCGCTTCGGTGACAGTTTTGTACTTTTTTTCTGATAGTGCATAAACGTAGTGGTCCTGTTCTCTGCAAATTGTGAAGGAAGTCTTTATTGTTATTAATTACACTAATGTTTTTCTTTTTTTTTTTTTTGCTTGTTTTTTTAAGAGCTCATTATTTTCAAGAGGATAATGCACTGAAAAAAAAAATACTTTTTTCGATAAGTGTTTTATCTCGTTATCCAGTATAAATATCTAAATTCCCTTAAAACAAAATAAACTTTCTTGAGAAGCAAAATTATTGATAATAAGTCTTCCTTACTAATTACTAACAATTTGCAGATACCGATAACTAGCTTACCGATAAGTACACTGGCTAATAACCGATTAATGGACCATTGAAGTAGGTGAGAACCGGAACAGGCAGGTAACAGAGTTTTTAAAATTCATACTGAATGAAAGCTAAAACATTGCTGAAATTAATTTAAAAGTTTATATTTCTACAAAACAACATCAGCCAGAATGTCTCAGACCTTATATGGAAAGAAGTATAATTACTAATTATATGGCATAAATGAAATGTGCATATATATTTGTCTAGATGTCTGGTTTCATTTTCACACCCAATCAGCACAGTGTGAATGTGTAAAAGAGGAAGTACATAAAGTTTATATGTTTGAGACTCAGATAACTTGCTTTTTTTCCTGCAATCAGTGCCATTTAAAGATTTAAAAAAGACTTATCTTGAACAGTTTTGCTTTTTCAAGTAAATTCATATATATATATATATATATATATATATAATTATTTAATGTTGCAGGGCAGTAATTTTTTGCCCTGGGGTTATCATATTTTTTTCATTTGAATTTGATTTTATAATTAATATAAATATTTTTAATTACTTTTTGTTCTTTCATGAGCTTTAAAAGGTTTACGTGTAAGCATAATTTAATTAACCAGAGTCAATGAACAACAATTTGTCATCTGCTTCGTAGTATGTTATGTTTTATTTATTGCAATATACCTAACTTTGTAATATTTATTTTTAGTCCATATGCTTAATCATTAAACAAATGTATTTAATGTGCAGTGCTTTTACTTTCAGTAACAGAGGACTCCTTCTAAAGGACTTCTTTGCCTCTTTGTGTTGTTTTGTCTGTGTTCTTTGCAGGCCTCTTGGACTCGACCCGAACAGCACAAGGTAGAGATTCCGTATCCATGTCTCCATAAACTTAATTAAACCTCTTTCCCATCAGATCAAATCTCTGAAATCCCATCAGATCCGTCAGCTGAATTATGATGACAGCTTTATGTTTCATCCGAGAGTGGAATGATCTAGTCATAGATTTCACCTTCTATTCAGTGCATGGCCTCTTTTCCATTCTGTATCTAATCAGTTAATTCATCATTTTGTTTCATTATGACATCAAAAGACCCTTTAAGGCTTCATATAAAAAAATAAAACATTCCTTTCTTGTTAGTGTCATTGTGATGTGATAATCTTTTCTTTTAAGCAATTAATTTTGCACAAAATGCTTTTGTTGTGGTTCGTTTCTTTTGAGACTTTTCCCACCCTGACGAAGACCGACATTTGAGGAAACCACCTTCCATTCGAGCGTTGCAGAGGCTGGCGTACATTATTAAAAAGACCTTTCTGCTGAAAATGATGGCTCTAAAACTTTAATGATATGGCATTCTCACGTTGCAAATGAATAAATAGAGCCTTATCTGAGAAGAATGGGAGATAAAGTCTGTTGAATGTGCTGATTGAAATGTATAGCGGTTTGTCATAGAGATTCAGGAACCCCGCCGTCTGACCCCAATGCCACACAGTAACCAGATTCCAGTGACGAGAGCACGTCCCATGGTACAAGGGGTCACAGGCTGGCAATTTGAGCACAGCAGAGAGGGAAAACTGTGGGAAAGAGGGCCGGAAATGGGCTGGACGGGGCTCAGCGCTCCCATTAGGAGGTTATTCAATTAGCCCAGTCAGCTCTGCTGGGTGGCTGTTGGGTGGTTTTGGATGAAAGGGCTCAGCATTATGTAAGCGTGACTCAGTCCTGGGACAACACCGGCATAATTATTGTCTCTGAAACTACGCTTCTGCTGAGTTCATTCATAGCAAAGTTTGTGCGAGGGGCAGCGGCTGACCAGAAATATAGAGAGGAGTTTTTTTCAGTTCAAAGTGAAGTGGGGAATACTAATGTTGTGCTTGATGAAGTCTTCGAAACTTCAATGCATTTCCTGTCCTCATTACCGTCCTGTCTGAGATTGTGTGTGTGTAAAAGAAAAGCGATGATTCCGTCCATTCTTAGATCTGTTCAGCCCAAGTATTCAGTGTAATGCCCTGCAAATAGTCTTTGTCTCTTATAAACGATATGTAAATAGCTTTTGCATGTTACATCTCGGTGCTCCTTGCTGTTTTGTTTTATACTGCTTTTTAGTACAACATGATCGCAAAACTATGCACCAGGGGTGATAAACTCATTATTTTGACTAAACGTTACTTTATCCTAAATGTATATTATATGAATAAAAATAGTAATAAATAAAGTAGTGTAGCATAATAGTCAGGGGTGTTGGAGAGTTACTTGTAGTGTGTAGCACTACGTGGTTTAATGGCATAAACGTACCATGGTGTACTTTTTAGCGATATGCGAAATGCGTACTAATATATATATATATATACACACAAAATAAATGAACACTAGAGGCAGCAAAAATCTGATGGCTTTTATTCCTTTTCACACAAATGTAGAGTTTCGATTAATAAAGTGTGATTTTCGCACAATATTTTTGAATATTGTGTTATGACTATTAGCAAAATTAATATGCTGGTAGATGCCGTGACATCTGAGACTAGGGCATTGTCTATTTCCAGTACAATAGCGCATTAACTTTTAGCATGGATATTTAAATTCTGAAACGCCTGAAGCAACGTAATAATAACGTGGCATTACGAACCTGTTTCAGCATAATAAAACATGCCAGGTTCAAGGTTTGAACCCATGTTTTAGTACCGCTCAGTGGTCTTACTGCAGTAATATGTACGTATAGGGAAGTATTTCACGTCTCGCTAAAAAAGTGCCCCCAGGTACATTTATGCCATAAGACCAGGTTGGTATAGCATTACAATATAACATTACTCCAAGTAAATAATTGCATTGCTTAATTGCTTTTTAGTTACGTTACTTTTATGTACTAAAAACACTAAAAAAATGTTGCTTGAAATAGTAATCAGAAATAAACAGTATTTTAAAGCATAATGAAGTACAACAGTTTTAACAGTAATAAATTGTAATAATATTTCACAGTAGTACTGTTTTTATTGGATATAAAATGCATGTTTTGTCTCATATATCATTTATAAACATACGTCATTTCTTAAATAATCTTAGATCCTAAAAATTCACGCATAAAGCAAAATGAGATTTTTTTGTTTGGTTTTCTCTAATCAATCTGTGGGACAATGAAGACTCCTCCACAAGCTGTGTCCTCCCCGCGGGCCGTGTGTTTGACACCCCTGCTATATGCAAATTGCACAGTCACTGAGTAGACGTTGGTTATAGATGCCACTCATCTTCATAAGAGCCACAAGGTTAAGTGCAACAGCAAGCTAAAAGAAAATGCAAGCGTGGTATGTTAAGATCTATGCTTGTCTTTAAAATGAGCACTGAGACGTTGTAAAATGGTCCAAGCCAGCTAAGATCATGTGACGTAGCTTTTGATGAAGTAACAGTGCTGTAGAAATGGCTTCCCCTACCTTATGGTCTGCATTATTGATGTTCCCCCCTCACATCTTCGCTCCGAAGACACATAAAAGACTCTTATTTATATCTGCTGTTCAGCAAACCACTTTTTTTTTACCGGGTTTGCTCCTTTGATACAGCCTGTTTCAGTCCTGAAATACTTAAAAATGACGAATTATTCAAAAGGCCGTTTTCTCTGAAAGTAAATACGTTTTTTTTTTCCCTTTGAAGTGAAGTGGAGTGTGAACTTTGTAACATGTTTAGGAGGATAATGGTAAAGCCTTTTATTAATTTTAAGGATTAGTTAAGCCATAATTAATATTCTGTCACCATTTCTTCATCTTGGCCAGAGAAGGAAACGAAATACTATTAAAAAATGATCTGGAGTTGCTCTTGTCCACAAAATGAAAGCATATTGTGACAAGAAACTTCAAAAAGAACAAAAATAAAGTATCAAAGCTATGAATGTAACAAAAATAGTCTTTTGTGCTATATTTAAAGTCTATTGAAGCCATAAAACCACTTTTATGGTGTTTTGACAGCCTGTGGTGACTAGAAAAGAGACTGATGAAGACAAATCTTCATCAGTGGGAAACTATTGTTTTAATGGCTGAAGGAAGTGAAAAGCATGAATTTTTCATAGAATTTTCCCCTCTTGTCTCTGTGTTCAGAGTCCTGATGGTGACGTGTTGGTCCGCAGTGATGCCCGTGTGTCTTCTCTCACCCTGAAGTTCGCTCAGTACACCGACGCCGGCGAGTATCTCTGCACCGCCCGCAACGTCATCGGAGAGACGTCGCAGCCCGTGAATCTGGAAGTGCGCTGTGAGTCTATAGTATCTGTAGCCTCATTAGCTTCTATCAGTCACACGTACTGTTGGATACCACACTGATATGCCTCAGAGGCATATGTTTAATTCACAGCAGCACTGCTGCTCGGCTGCAGTCCAGAGAGCATATGGCAACACAGTAGAAAATGCTAGTAAATGTATCAAAACTACAGCCACCCCTCGACATTACCACCCCCTTCCCCCACCACGGGACACCAATGATATGAAAAAGCCTCCCAATGGATTTCAGTCACACTGTGTCCTAACCAAGTGCAACGTGACAGAGTTTCTGTGTCCACATTGAGAGCAAAAATGCTGTAATCAGTAATGAATCAGTAATATCATGGAATGTACATTTTGAGGTTTTTCTTTAATTATGAATTGTCATTTAAATGTTGACTGATTGATTAAGTCATTAAAACTGTTAACCCGGCATAATCCGTTATTAAAAACATGGGCTATCGGGGCACTGTTTGAGGGGACAGCCATTTTAATTGGTGTCCGAAACCATAGTGGATGTTCTCGAGTACACTCATTCAATCCCACAATACACTGCACAGTTGAGTGTGCAACCGATGTTAAAGCTAGAGAATCCCCATAATGCAGTGTGTGTCGCACCAAATGAATTCCTGCGTTTTGCTAGCTAAATCATCCTTCCAATAATTTAATAAAGCACTCGTCAATGTTCATTGCACATTGATTATTAAATCAGGGGATATTAGGGAATAGTGATTGAGGGTATAGAGGACGATTTCAGATGTCGCTGGCAAAATGTCCTGTTGCCAATCAAGGTTGATTAGAAAAATAGTGGACAAGATTTGCATGGAACAGACTAAATGTATTGTTTGTTTTTTTGTTGCATCAGGCCTAATTAGAGCAATAAATGCCATATTTGATGAATGAAAATGAGCCAGTTGATGCTAGAGTTTTGATATTTTTATTGCATAACTGCTGTGCGTATTTATACAAGTGAGCAAACTCCTAATCTTGTTTATGTTTATCTTAAATGAAATATCCAGTAGCATTTAATCTAAGCACTGAATTCAGTAAACAAAGACGAAGTTCAGACCGAAGTTGCACCAAATTACGATTCTTGTATTGCTCTATCATCAAAAACAGAGTACTTTCTTCCCTCAGTCTTGTAATTGCAATTGATAGCAAGCAAAACATGAGTGCCCATTTTCGCTCTCATCGTGCTCCCCCCACTGCGCCTGTTTGTATTTGTTTTCACATTAGTGCCGGCGTATGCTGTGAAAATACCAGCCTCCCTCTTCGCATGTTTAGTGCATTTGTACCAGTCGTGTATTGTTGTGATGGGACTAATGACATCTGAAGCTCTGATGAATGTGAGAACAGTATCTCAGCGGGCCTGGAGCTATTCGCACACAGTCTGTGAGGGAACGTGGGCCCGAACACGTAAGTCACATGAGCATCGTGCCTGAAGTCTCCCCCCAGCATGCTATTCAGGGACGCTGCTCGGAGGAGGGGCCTTTTGAAGCCAGTGAAGCGTGATTGGCTTTTATGCACTGCCGTGAACAGATGTGTATAACATCACACAGCGCAGTGTTTTCAGCTCTCTGTGTTTAAGCTCTGAACATTTTGATCTTTAACCAGCTTATCCTTAGAATAAAGGTATCAGCGGTAATGAGAGAGAACACTTTGTTCTTCCTTAGCGGATGTAGATGGGTGGTAGGTAGATGAAGGGTCAGCGGTAGCAGCAGGTCTTTTCTTTTCTTTTCTATATGCTTTGCCTCTCATTACAGACGCCCCGAAAATCCTGGGCTCAGTAACGGTGTACACGTGGGAGGGCAACCCGGCCAACATCAGCTGTGAAGTGCTGGCTCACCCCAGCGATGTGTCTATTACGTGGCAGCGAGACGGCTTCCAGCTGCCTAACGCTAACACCTCCAATATCAAGATCTACAACACGCCTTCCGCCAGCTACCTGGAGGTACAGCTCACAGAGACGCTTTCCAGAGAGCATAAACATTCACATCAACCCAGATGCGTACATTTTAGAAAACTGGACAAAGAATGTGTACTAGTTAGATAGTACCCCTAAATTTAAAAAAAAAGAAATGCGAAACACATTATTTTATGGTTCCACCTATTAGTTTCTTACTAGCATGCATATTTCCAGAATATTAGTAATTTATTAGTACTTAGGTTCTTAATTAAGCACATATTAATGCCTTATTCTACATCCCTAATCTACCCAATACCTAAACTTAACAACTACCTTATTAACTATTAATAAACAGCAAATTAGTAGTCGTAGTTAATAGTTTACAAGTGTTACCTATTTTTCTTTATATTCTCTTATGGTATATTTTTATAATATTACATTACAATATTATATTATATAAACACAGTATACACACATACCCTGTGTAAACAAAAGGTTTTATTAATCACGATTAATCATTCGATAGCACTAATTATATTTTACATCCATACATTATCCAAACTGAAGATCCTGTATTATATTATAATATATATTATACATCCATAATACATTATCCAAACCACAGATCCTCTTATTATATATTTTATTATATTAGGTTATATTTTAAGCCTGTTTAGAGACAGTTATTTTTTTTTTTTTTTTTTTTTTCGTCATTACTCATAGCATTCATTCCAGTGACAGAAATCTGTTTACATCTGATTCACATACACATACTGATTTCCTCTGTGACCTTTTGCACAGGTTCATTATGCCAGTAGTAGGTTAAAATTCTTGTATGCATGCCTTTGTATGAATGAGTCATTTGAATCATTCACTCAAGTGATTTGTTACAAAGTAGTCATTCACAACCGCAACAATTACTATCCTTTTTTTGTAGTTGTTGTAAATGAGATTGATTCTAATGAAACCATTGAATATACATAATACACAGTACACATACTTATATTATGTGAACAAAAACATTTATTTTGGATGTGATGAATTGCGATTAATCATTTGACAGCATTCCAAAAAAATGAGCTAGAACTGAAAGGACAAAAGCACATAAAATTAATTAAAATATCACTCAAATGATTAAAGCATGCAACCAAATGATGACAAGGAATAAAAAAAAATTAAAACGTAAAATAAAACCTGTTTAAAATGCTAACAAAACCTAGCATAATATATCAATAATATGAAAATACCAGTTCTTAAGTGAAAGGAATGTATAGGTCTAACCAATATAATGTTTCTTTCCTTTACAGCCCAAACCCAAATGGTATTTGCTCATGCTATGGTTAGTTTTTGAAGACAGGGAAGCAGTCACACATTTCATATGAAAGAAATCCATATAGTCGATGTATGCGGTTGAAAGATTTGCTCAAGTGGTTTTGAAAACAAGCTTCATTCACTGTATTATAAATATTTTACCTACCTTATTTATTTTGATATTGGGGTGAAATGTGACCTGGACCTGTTTTCGTGAGCTTCGCCCTGAATAGGGATTGTGTTGCTGAAGGGCCTTACTGCAGCCTATGCAGTCTTATCAATATTTTAGCAAGGGAAGAACGCTGTCAGGAGTAAATATACATCTAATAGAACAGCAGTGATAAAATGCATGTTTAAAAGATAAATGCTGAGGCTAGAGGTTAATTTATTCTCTTGATCCGTCCCAGGTCAATCCAGAATCTCAGAGCGACTTTGGCAATTACAACTGTTCTGCCTCCAATGAGATCGGGACTGAATCCAAAGAGTTCATCGTGATCCCAGCTGGTCTGTTTCTCTGTATTGATCTCAAAACAAACACAATATAGTTATTTATGGCAGTAGAAAATTGCATTGAAAAGTGTTTGGGTGTTTTTTAAATTACCTGCAATTGTAGACTTTGTTCAATAAAGTGCAATGCAGTAGCTCAAATTTTCCTCTTGAAAAAGTGGTGCTGAAGCACAAAGCCGTACAATCAGGCCGAATAATCGGGCATAAGCTGTTAAAGTGCAGTTGTCCCACTGCATATTGTGAAGTGTCTCCCCTGTGGCGCAGATGTGCCCTCGGCGCCGTCCATCACTCAAGTGCAGCCGTACTCCAGCACGGCTCAGGTGCTTTTCGAGGAGCCCGAGTCCACAGGAGGAGTTCCTGTGCTCAAGTACCGAGCCGAGTGGAGAGCCGTGGGCCGAGGGAAATGGGTGCATCGAGTCTATGAGGTGAAAGACGGTGAGTCTGTCACATGAAACGAGAAATCCTGCTTTTCAAGTTACCTTTTTTTCTGCCGAATTATTAGGTGAAATATCCCTTTAAGTAATGTTTTAGCTACTTTTTACCTGTAGCTTTAAATGTCAAATGTATTTCCTCTTGTTCAGTGGCAAGGTTTTATGTTGCCCATTTAACATGCATGCTGTTGTTTATGAATTAATGAATGGGCTTTTGATTAAATCTTCGAATCTTCTCGCTGCTTCCCAGCAGGACTGAGTTTAGTCACAATCACCGGCCTAAAACCTGAAACCGATTACGAAGTCAAGATGTCTGCCATCAACGGCAAGGGCGAAGGCGACAGCAGCCAGTCAGTGGTCTTCAAGACCGAGCATGTCCGTGAGTATCACGTTGCTCTCTCAGGAGAACATGGTTCCATCAACAGCAGCTCAGCGTGGCGTGACGGCCCACACACCTCTTCACCAGCTAGTGTGAAGTCTTTGGCTGACGCAAATGCTAAAATATACAGTTTGTGCTCATGGTGCTAAAGAATAGGGCGTAATGACTTAAGTAGTTTGAATATTAACATATTTTCAATCCCTTGACCAGTTCTCTCATTTTACTGAATTACAAGTCTTGCATTACATTATATAAAGGTTAAGGGTGTGTTTTAATCAATTAATGAATAATTATTGTTGTATAAGGTTATTATTATAGGAGCTAAAACCATTAAAACAAAGTTGCTTGAAAAAAACAAAAAAATTAATTAATTAAAATCAAATGAAATTTAAAACTCTTAGGCCCAGTTTCACAGACGGGGCTTAGCCTAAGCCAGAATTAGGCCATTGTTCAGTTGGGACATTTAAGTAATTTTATAAATATGCCTTACAAAAAAAGCATTACTAGTGTGCATCTTAGAACAAAATGAATGCACTGACATGTTTTAAGATCAGTCAGTGCAAGTTTCTTTCAGTTGAAACAGCTCAGATTTACATTTAGTCTAGGACTAGGCCTAAGCCTTGTCTGTGAAACCGGGGGTTAATGTAACAACAGCGATGGAGGTATGCGAATCCACGGGCAAGTTTTATTCGAGGTCAGACAGGCAGGGTCAAATACCGGCAAAACAGAACAATGGAGACAAGGCAGAATCGAGGTCAAGAAGTCAGGCAGGAATCTATACAGGCAGCAAACAATCAAAATACACAAACAGTCCAGGATAACAAACGGGATAAACACGGGTAGAAATACTCAGAAAAAAAAAAATAAAAATAAAAAAATAGACATTAAAAAATTTGTGCTGTCAAAACATTACGATTAATAACATTCAAAATAAAAGTTGTTTACATTATGTATGTGTACATTATATAAATTGCACACGTCCATTTTCATATATGTATATAAATAAGAAAAATATGGTATATCTGTATATTAAATAGATTTTATATTATAATAATTTAAATTGCATGAAAATATATATTTAAATACATGCAAGTATTTTCAAAATGTCACAATAGTAGCTGCTGGTGAAGCAAGTCATGAGCCTTTTCCAGCGGCACGGAAAACTCAGAGGCAGAAGTTCACTTTAAGAACATTTAATGAAAAAACAAACAAGGACAAAACAAAGCAAACTGACTCAAACCACATCCACTAAGAAACATCATAGACTGTCAAACATACAAGACCAGGGGAGTGAATTTATACAAAGACTAATCAAGACAAAGACTGAAGGCACCTGGACAACACAGCTGGCAGAGAATCAAACACTAATTTTGGCGGGGTTACAAATGATACAGAGCACATGGGACAGAATGAAAACAAAGCACATCAAACATAAACACAAGAACACGCCCACAGCCCTGTGACATAGCCCTACTCCTAGGCGCGGCTTCCAGACACGCAGGGTGCAACATCATAAGTCTTTAAGGGGGTGGTGGAGACGGCAGCAATGACCACCAGGGCGAGGTGGACGGCGGAGACAACCACCGGGGCGGAACAGATGGGACTGACACCCTCTGGGGCGGATCCGATGGCGGAGACGCCCATCTGGGTGGAACGGACGGGAGTGAAACCTTCCAGGGTGGAGCAGGGGGCGGAGATGTCCACCGAGGCGGAGCAGGCGGTGGTGACGTCCACCGGGGCGGACCTGACAGCGGGAACACCTTCAAGGGCGGGGTAGACGGCAGAGAGACCTACTTGGGCTTACCAGTCGGCAAGGACAACCTCCAGGGCCGAGCAGGATGCGTCAGCGCCCTCTTGAGCTGAACAAACAGATTTTGCGCCCTCTGGGAATACACAGACAGTGGAACCGGTTACTGAATGGCTAGACACCATGAGGGCCTTACGCAGCCTGAGAAGCTGCAGAATCGGGGCCGGCTGGACAACACACCCCTCGTGCCGTGGTGCAGACTCAGCACCCCCCTGCAAGCGGATCAGGAAACGCTGGGATGGCCGACAGCTTGCCTAGCTGTAGCCCTGCACCCAACTGGACATCACTCAGCCCCTCTCGCCGAGTGATGTGAACAGCGCCCTCCGTGGGCGTCTCGAGAACCACTGGCATGGCAGACAGCTCCTCCAGCTGTCGCTCAGTCTTTGGCTGGATAACCACTGGGTTTGCTGAAGGCAGTTCTCCTGGCTGAATTAATTTTGGCACCGATATACCCCCATACTCCTGGCGACTTTGGAGCTGTGGAGGATGAGAAACCGCGGGGGGTTTTGATGTCACTGGCAACTGCGGATTAGGCCCCGCTGGGATTTCGCGCTGCGCTGGCAACCCCGAGGTAGGAGTGATGTTTGCTTCCTCGGCCACCATTTTGAATGCCAGCTGGAAAATACTCTGTACTTTCTTCATGTGGTCTGGAGGAAAGATCGGGAAGTTCTATTAAAGACTATTTAATGAAAAAACAAACAAGTACAAAACTGAAACGAAACAAAGCAAACTGACACAAACCACATCCACTAAGAAACATCATAGACTGACAAACATACAAGACCAGGGGAGTGAATTTATACTAAGACTAATCAAGACAAAGACTGAAGGCACCTGGACAACACAGCTGGCAGAGAATCAAACACTATTTACAAGGGCGGGGTTACAAATGATACAGAGCACATGGGACAGAATGAAAACAAAGAAGCACATGGGCCTGATCAAACATAAACACAAGAACACGCCCACAGCGTGACACAAAATATGTACTGTTTGATTATGTGTTCATAAATATAAAATGTATTATAATATATATGTATATTCAGACTAAAGATATAACAATTTTAAGTAATGAAAAACTATATTGAGACACAATAAATCAAATATTAAGATATTCGGATAGATATACAGTATAGATAGGTCTTCTTAGGTAGATAGATTTATCTAAGAAGTTACATTTTAGTCTAAAAGTAATTGACTACCACTCACTATTATGTTCTCCACACAGGCTTTTGCATGGTTCTTTTTGAGCAATGGCTTCTTTTGTGCCTCCCTCTCATACAGGCCAGTATTATGTAGAGCTCTTGATATGGTTGACTGGCCCACCTTTACTCTGTTCTCAGCTGAACTGAGCTGAACTCTCCTCCGCTCCTTCAGAGTAATTGTTAGCCTGTCTGTGGCGTATCTCAGAGTTTTGAAGGACCACCTTTCTAGGCAACACCAGGGTGGTTTGATGTAGTTGCCAGTTTTTGACAACCTATAAACAGTTCCCACTTGGCTATCCAGTGTTTTGCACCTTTTTTTGCCCTCATGCAGGTTATGTATTATTCATCATGAAGAGAAACCTGGTGGTTATTTTAATCATTCATAGACAGAAGCCTACGAATGTTCTATAAAGGAAAGATCCACCACAGGATACAGTACTTCTATTATTTTTTTAAAAAGAATATAACTTTTGTATATTTCCAGTTCATAATAGATCACAAAGGAATGGATATTAATGTGATATTTGGAATTCAGTGCAATGAGAACATTGGTCTTGATGCATTTGCAAATAACCATGTATAAATAATACAATCCTGGCAGGTTTATTGCTGCTAAGCACATTTATATATATATACACTGGTCACATTAATGATTTCTTATATTTCTTATATATTTCTATATCAATAATTGATTCATCTATGAGAATTCTGACTAGTAAGAACAGAACATCTTGTTCTCATACAGGACAGAATTCTACAAACATTACACTAAACATCAATAAAAATCAATCATAACATTGCAAACTACAAGAATATTCTCTTGATTTGTGTTAATATTCTCATCACGTATAAACACCACACACACCTACCCTCTTCCTCCCCCTGGTGGTTGTTTATGTGATGTTTTGGACTTCCAGAAATGCCATTATCACATAATACACTCAACACATTGTGCGCTGGGATTTATTTCCTGTCAGTACATGAAACAAAACCCATTTAGTGCCGAAATCTCCAGGATGTAGTCCAGAGAGTAATGACTCTAACTCAGGTAAAGTATGAGTGATGAGAGTGTATTGCTGTCTGATCTTGTTACCAGCTTTCAACCTTTGACATTTTCAGACTTTTCTTTTTCTCATCCTGTCATTTTAAGTGATTTTCTCCTATTTTGTGTCCCATTTGTATGTTTTTTTTTTCATTTTCCACTGGATCCTTTAGGGTATTCTTATACAAGTAAGTGTTCATTTCCCCCTGTGATCATTATCTTTTGATATCATTCATATTTCTTATTATTTTATTGTTCATTAATATCTTGTCTAGTGGTTATAGGATTTAAAGACCCCATGAAATCAAAATGAGAGATTTACGGAATAGGTCCATTTTTGTGCTGAGGTCAGGCATGTGTTTATTGTGCTTCTAATATTACCGGCCTCTAATTAGCAGCAGGAATATTAAACCAACATGGCTGTGATGTACACTAAAGGCTACTTCCTGTTTTATTAGGATATACATTAACACTTTAAAGATAAGTTGGCTCGTCATGTGTTCTCATGGGGTCTATAAATCCATATGTTAGCCCTTTCCTTAAAACAAAATAAACGTAAACATTTTCTTTTTTATATGCTCCCTAGATGGGATTTTTCATTTTCACACTGAGGACACAGGTTTGTTATGGAGCTGTATGATGATCTTTATAGTTATGATTGTATGACATTAAAGGAGTAGTTTACTCACCCCCATGTCATCCAAGATGCTCACATCTTCCTTTCTTCAGTTGCAAAAAAAATGAGAGGAAAACATTCCAGAAATCTTCTCCATATAGTGCACTTCACTCATAGCTAGTGGGCTGAAGGTTCTGATTGCCTAAGTATAGCTTCAAAGATCTCTAAGTGGTCCCAGCCGAGGATTAAGGGTCTTATCTAGTAAAAACGATCAGTCATTTTCTTAGAAGAAAACAAAATTATATACCTTTTAACCACAAATGTTCATCTTGCACTAGCTCAACCTCATATGTTACGTTATCACGTTGGAAAGGTCACAGATGGTTAGGTCTTTGAATGTGTGCTTTGGTTTCAAAAAGGTAGGGTAAAATGACAAATCTCATTTTCTCTTCAAAATCATCTGACATAGTTGTTTTAGCTTTTTTTTAAAGGACATTTTACTATCTTTGCAAGTATGTTGTGCTCACGGTTTTTTGGGCCACCATTGGGAGCTTTTGTTTACAGTAGTAGGTTGACACGATTTCTATTTTTTTAAACCGTTAATTTTTTAAAAGCAAACACATAGAGTGACAGAAGAACAGGTTCCAGAGAGGAAGATCAAATATATCAGTGGTCAAGACTCGCATTTATAACTATGAGGGCTATATATGTGATAATAATTGTTAACTAATCAAGGAAAAACGCTTATTGAATCAAGGTTTTGATGTTGATATCGTCCACCCCTAGCCACATGTGACATTTCCAACGTGACTGATACTTGAGTGCAAGATAAGCATTTGTGCAAATTTTTTTAGAATATGGCTGAGCATTTTGCAAGTTAAGACATTTATTCCTTGGTTGGGATTGGGTCAAGCTCTTTGAAACTGTATTCAAACTGCAGTTTGGACCTTCAACTCACTGGCACCCATTGAAGTCCACTATATGGAGAAATATCCAGGAATGTTTTCCTCAAAATATGTAATTTCTTCATGACCAAAGAAAGAAAGGCATCTTGGATAACATGGGGGTGAGTAAATTATCAGGACATTTTCATTCTGGAAGTAAACTTTAATACAAAAACCAAGAAAATCCTTCTAAAGGTAATACAAAGAGTTGATATTACATGTTAGTTTTGTGCTTGGTGCAAAAAGCCTCCACAAGCCTCTTTAGGCAACACGCACTTAATCCAATTGTTAGTACACACAAAGTATTTAAAGTTTAGTAACTTTAAATATTTCTTTAGCGATTGAGATCCAGTGTGATGTGCTTGTAGTGTCACATGCTCTGTCCAAACAACTAATGCATGGTCCTTTAGTATTGTATCAATACTTCAGTGTTTCCTCTGTTTTTTATTGAGAAATATGATTTGACAACTTATCAGTAGTGTTTATTAAAGCAGTTGTCACTCCAAGCAACTGCGGTTGCTCTTACAGGATTTGAGCAAACCTTAAACACCAAGTTTTAAACATGGCATACAGCTAAGCAACCAGCAAGTTAGCAAGCAAAAATCAACTGCATAGCAACACCATAGCAATAAATAACAGTTTAGCAGCCTCATAACAACACTGTAGCAATCACCAAGAGCACCCTGGCAACTATATAGCAACACACCAAGAAGCACTTACAACAACAGCATCTGTTTTAGCAACCACCAAGAACACCCTAAAGGCTGTTTAGAAAGAAAGGTTTCAATAACCACTCAGACCACTTCAACAACCAAATATCATGAGAACCATGTAACCACCCTAGCAACACACTAACAATCACTCAGAACACTGAGAACACCACGGTAACTGCATAGCAACAGGCCAATTAGCAAGCACATAGCAACAGGCTAAAAGTGTAGCACCCCCAAACTGTTGCAGCTCTGTGTTAACAACAAAGTATACTTTAGCAACGTCATAGCAACCACCAAAAACACCTTCCAAACAGTATAGCAACACAAACAACCACTCAATTAGACCTACATAGCAACAAGCTGAAAACCAACACACTGACAACCGCTCAACAATCTTTCACTACCAGTGCCATAGCAACCACCAAAAACACCATTGCAACTGCTTATTAACCATTTACAACAAAAAAGAAGAAATTCAACTGCGTAGCAACAACCAAGACTGACAACTACTCTGATGCCACATCAACCACCAAAAACGCTCAAGCAACCATATAACAAACCACCAAGAACACCCTAAGAAATGCTCAACCACTTAAGACACTTTAACAACCAAATAGCAATGCAGTAGCAACAACCAAGAACACTTAAATAAGCATGTAACCACCCTAGCAACACACTACACTCTAAAGAACAAGTTTGCAACTGCATAGCAACACAGCAGCCAAGCAGCTGCATAGCAAAGGTGCAGCAACTGCCACGCAACACCACACCAGGTTTTGTACAATCACATCTCATGTGTCCTTCACTATATGGCAAAAGTGAACTAGTTTGAGTGATTTTCAGTTGGGTTAAAGGGTTAGTTTACCAAAAAAGGAAAATTCTGTTGTTACTTACTCAGGCTCATGTCCATAGGTTCCAAACCTATAAGACCTTCGTTCATCCTCGGAACAGAAATGAAGGTATTTTTGATGAGAGCCATCTGATCCTTCATAGACAGTGCTACGAGAATACATTTTTTTGCGCAAAGAAAGCAAAAATAACATAATTTAACTCTCCTACCGTCGCAACACTTAAGTGGAGCCACTGATGTCACATGGACTGTTTTACCAGTGTTTTTACTACATCTCTGGATCTGGGATCATTTCAGTTGTACTGCTGTCTATGGAGAGTCCGATATCATCTGATATCATCAAAAATATTGTCATTTGTGTTCCGAAGATAGATGAAGGTCTTACGGGTTTGAAACGACACGAGGAAGGGTAATTAATGACAGAATTGTCTTTATTACCTTATTTTTGGGTGAACTTACCCTTTTAAGGCTAGAGGGTATACAGCTAAAACTAATGGGTATCAGTATAGCATGATATTTGTCACACTGGACAAAAGTAATTACTGTTTTTGTTACATTTTTAGGGGTAGGGGTAGACGTTAATAAAACTCAATATAAGAGGTCGAAAATGTTATTTATTGATAGCTTTCGGCTTTACCTGTATCGCTTCAAGCAGACCATATGCTCAATCTCTCAGAGGAAATCCTGCTCAGTGTGTCTCTGCTTCTGTGCTCAGTGTTGTGATCTTTGTGATTTTAAAGCCATTTTGAGTTGCTTGGTTTTATGTTTCTCTGAACTTTGTTCTAACCCTTGACTTGTTCTTTTTTTCACATTTGTGTGTATTTTTGTATCTTTCATGCAACCTCTTCCAATTTCCTTTCAACCAATCATGTGCGTGCAAATGATGTGACTGTGTCATGTGGCTTGCATGGTGCTGGTGATGTCATCATCCACACTGACGAGCAGAAGGTAAACACTCGGGCCCGGCTCCTCTCATGGATTAGCCTTCACTCGCATCGGATTCACCGCATTCATCCCTAAGCAGCCATTATAACTCACTCCTGTCACATTTCTAGAATTAAATCCCCTCAGACAGGTCATGAAAATTCATCCATTCCCAATTTTTAACGGAGACTGTTACCCTTGAGCAACCACTGTGCTCTGACTGCACAAATTATCTTCCGTGGTGAATATGCAATCAGAAAAAAAAAAGTTGATGCCGTGTCCTGCCAACCATGGAAATGACATCAAAAGCTCTGGAGCTGAAAAACATTTCCCCAGAGCGATCGCTGGGTATGACGATCTCACTCTTTTATGTTCAGTCTAAACATTTTGACAAGCAGCGGGTTTACACTGACGTCCTTTCATCCTGTGCTGCTTTGGATATGCTGCTACCAGTGTACAATTATATCCAAATTAGGAAAGCCCTAAAAAATGCTACAGTAGACACTGCGAGTGGTTGATCTCAATGGTTTATTTTCCTGTTTCAAGCATGTTTCAGTAACTTTCACAGTACCGTATTTCCTTTCAACGCACCTTTGAACCTTTTAGAGGGGTCCTCCTCTCCTCTCCAAAGTTTCTCCTTTGATGTTCTGGTTGTTTTTGCCTGCATGTGAATCTTATGGTGACTCTGTACGAAAAATATTGTGACTTTCTTTTTAATTACGCAGTTGCTTATTTTGCTTGCACACCTTGACTAATGAGGCAGGTTTTACAATGTTTCTGTGATTGGAGTATATTGGTCTGTTTTGCTCATCTTTTAATAAGATGAAAAGGGACACATTTATTTAACAGTTGCACCATTTATGTCGTAAATAGCGCCATGTAAATTTAAAGTAATAGTTCACCCAAAAATGTTAATTTTGTGATTAAGTCACCCTCATTAAGGCCCGTTCGCACCAAGCATGATAGCTATAAAGATAACAATAAAGACAACGATATTAGTGCCCACACCAGTGAACGATATTGTCTGTTTATTCTAAGCTCAAGCGCGTAAAAGCAGGATTGATTTTGATCGGTTGGCAATGTTTCTATCGTTTATAAGCTGGAAAAACAGCATTCTGAAAAGGATATTGTTTCTCTGTGCCTTTATTGTTGTACTGTAGATGTGGTGTGGACTCTACTATTCTTAAATATTGACAATGATTTGTAGAACTGCAGTATATCTTTATTGTCATTGTGCATGGTTTGAACTGGGTGTTTTACATTTGTAATACAAATACCAATATTTTTAGTATTCTCTGATCATTCTTGTCCTTACATTGAAAATCCATGTGACCCAAATTTTCATAAAAACATACCCTACCCTAAGCTGAGAAATATTCATAAAATAATAGGCCAAAAGTAGCCAAACCTACTACTCTCAGCAAGATTTTGAAGTGTGCATCCAATATATAAGCAAATTTACTATACCATAACTGATCCAATAGGTCACATGAGAACATTTTTTAACAGCCGCAAAGCAAGTTTCAAACCTAATTTATTATGTATTAGACCAGGGATCCTCAAATCTGACTCGCAAAATCGAAAAAAAAAACTACCTGTAATTTTCAATTAACTAAACCCGGCAGGAAAGTGGATCTCGAAAGCTAGATTGGAGGATACAACAGTCTTCAATTTTGACGCAGCAATAAGGAAAGTCCTCTCGCATCAGGATCATAAAATTAGTGAATGAAAAAAAAGAAGAAAAAAAAGAATGAAAATGAAAAAAAAAGTCTTATGATTTTGGAATGATGGTTAGAGAATGATTTGTTTTTGGTGGGGGAGAACTATTCGTTTAAATATATATATTTTTTTACATGCTTCTTTTCTATGTAAACAAGGGTGTTAATAGATTACCAGTTTAAACAGAATTGACTTTTAAAATTCCAATTTAAGAATTTGAAGTAAGTCAATTTGAATGCAATTAAGTAAATATATTTCAAAGAATATATTCAACAGTCTACAGTATGTTCTTTTTTCTTTAATGTAAAAACTGATCGTATTCCAACTGATTGAATTGAAAGCCCTTTTCTCCAACCTAGTACTCACTAGCAACCTGCAAATTAGGTCATTTTGGGGCGTGTTTGAGATATTACCTAATTTGCATAACACCTTCAGCGAATCTGTTGCCAAAACAGCGCAGTCAGTGTGTGCAAATAAATGGCGCAATTCATTCTTGGAGAATTCCCCCCATAATATCTCAGCATAGCTGCCATTAAGATAATGAACATGCAAGTTCATTTGCAAACGTGTAAAAGTCTTATTTTTAGTCCATTTAATTTACTGCTGTTTGCTCCCTTGTGTATATGTTAATTCCATTCACTGTATCCTGTAGGGACACATGGCCAAGGAGGATGGTATTAATCATGCAATGCTGCACTTTCATTATTTAAGAGATGAGCATTTATTGATGACCCTTTAAAGTGTCAGCGGAGTAGAATAGCTGCTTGTTAATTGAGGTGATTGTTTGGGATTGGAGCTCCTCGCATCAGTTAGAGGGGCTTCTGTCATTTTATGTGCTGCACTTTAATGACCTCAGAACACATTAAGATTAATTACTGGATTTTATCACACAGCATACAGCTTTTGCAGTGGTGTTTTGTAGGAGAAGATCCATAGAGAGTTGATCATTACACTACTGCAAATACAAAATTTATATGACAGTGATTACTATCCGACTAAACAAGAAGTACAAACAAAATGAAAGAAACATACTTGTAAATTAAGACTGTGTGAATAAAAGCATCTCTCTCATGCAGGCTAATAGCTAATTACTGCCTTAATGAGAGTAAATGCCTTCATTTTTCCATCCGTGGCTTACACGCGTAGCTTCTGCCTGTAGTGTTGTTACGTGTCACTCTGCGGCTTCAAACTAATGTAGTGAATCAAACGAGCATTCGCTGGTCATTAAAATGAAATGGATCATGATGGCCCGTGAAGGAGAGGGCTCAGTGAACAGCACCGTAGAAATATTCCCAATTCACAGTGCGCTAATACACATGACTGCTCTATAGAGATGTTCAAGGTTCACCGTGACCTCCAGATATCAGCCTACTCATCTAAACAGCCACAGCCAAGCAGCGTGTGTCATATTATTCTATTACCCGCCTGTATGGAGTCACTGGCGTGTAGGAGGCTAAGAAATATGGGTGTTGGAAAATTACCAACTTCTTAATGCAAAAAAATTAGTGGTTGACTGGCATTTCATTGGCCAGAACTGATGTCTACAGATCTTGGTGGCCAATAGTGTAATGCTGATAATTTTTAAAGCTTTTTAAAGCTTTAATCAAGTCGAATGGCATGAATTTATAATTCAATTAAATTGGATAAAAAAAAGCATTTATTATTGTTATGAGTTCTTTGGAGTGACTGCCTGTTTATTTGAACAATAACAGATGGAGGACTGTTTAAAGGAACCGGTTGGAAAACCATATTTTATTTGTTTGTGCTTTTTCAGTTATGTTATTCAATGTGCTGTAATTTATAATATTATCAGTCAATGCCAAAAATATAAAAACAGCCAAATATCACCTTATTTATCAACCTGTCACTGCACATAAAAATGCCAATATTTAATTCTGATTTCCTTTCTTGTTTGGACCTTCTTTCCGTTTACACATCTTCATTCTTCAGGGGATAGTTCATCTAAAAATGGGTCTGTCATCATTTATTCATCTTTGTCATTCCAAACCTATAAGGCTTTTGTTCATCGTCAAAACACGAATGAAGATATGTTTAGTAAAACTTGAGAGATTTGTCCTTCCATTACAAGTCCACACTGCCCAAACTTTTAAGCTTAAAGTGCTTCATTTGAATCAAATAGTTTAAAGAAAGTTATCTAAAGTAAAATATTTTATTTAGTCTTCTATTCATACAGAAAGTATTCAGACCCCCTTCACTTTTTTCAGTTGTGTTTGGTTGTAGCCTGATATTACAATTGTTTAAATTATTATTTTTTTCTTCATTAATATACACTCCATATCTCATAATGACCAAGTGAAAACAGAATTTTAGAAATGTCTGTAAATTTATTAAAAAGAAAAACTAAAATATCACATTTACATAAGTATTCACACCATGCATCAACACTTGAAATTTAGATCTGGTGACTCTTGATCATTGCTAAGAAGTTTCTACACCCTGGTTGGTAAATTAAGTTGATTAAAATTCTGATTTCACTTTGATTATAAGGTACAGAGTGTAGATATGTATTGACACATTTATGAATTTTAACAATTTTAGTATCAGGCTCCAACATAACATTTAAGTAAAAAAGTTAAAAGTAAAGGGG
The DNA here is from genome assembly GCA_032359435.1 of Enteromius unitaeniatus. Lineage (NCBI taxonomy): Eukaryota > Metazoa > Chordata > Actinopteri > Cypriniformes > Cyprinidae > Enteromius > Enteromius unitaeniatus. Next base: position 6,859,027 of record JAUMHI010000057.1, on the reverse strand, counting down.
ATTTTTAATACTTTTTTGAAAGCACTGGATCTGAAAGCATAGAGCACTTCCTATATTATCCAAACAGAAGCTTGTTTGATGTACAGATTTGGTGGATGATTTTGGTTTTAAAGATGAAACAAAGATTTACAGGTTTGTAATGGCATGAGAGTAAGTAATTGGTGACATTTTTTTTTGGTGAACCGCTGCTTAAAGTTACAGTTTTTTTTGTCTTACATTATTGTAACTGGTTTGTTGTTGTAGGAGAACCAAGTCCTCCTATACTAGAGGGCACCCTACAACCCAAAGGCAATTCTCTCAAAGTGAAATGGACCAAACAAGATGACGGAGGGTCACCAATCACCCATTATTTGGTCAGATATAAAGCTGTGAGTATCCAAATATGAATATATTTTAAGTGATCCTTCTTATTTTGTGGTTGCATGTTTAATTTTTGTCCATTGTAAACAGAGGGAAGACTCTGACTGGAAGCCTGAGATCCGTCTGCCCAATGTGAGCGAGTACGTAATGCTGATCGGGCTGGAGTGGGACACAGAGTATGACGTGTTCGTGGTGGCAGAGAACCAGCAGGGCAAATCCAAGCCCGGAACTCTGACCTTCAGGACTTCATCGGAGCCTGCAGCAACCACAGGTAACCACTATCCATCAGTCCCTCCCTCCTCCTCTCCTTCCATCCCTCCTTCTCTGTGTTCACCCTCGCTGCCAGGCTGAAGCTCACTGATTTTAACAGCTGACTCAGAGCTGTAATGACACCAAACATGTGAATGCAGTGTGGGCCATCACTTACGCTGCGTGATAGACAGTGAGTCATTTTACATGGCAAATCACAAAAACACGGACAAAACATTTGGCGGGTTCATATGGGATTTTTTTATGCCATATTTCTATAACATAAGATTAGTGCGAGACACTGATATCAGAACTGGCCATTTCAGCTGTTTTCGATGTAGCCAAATATGTAAAGTAGGAGAGACAGAAGGGCAGTTTTGATCACAAACAAGCATGGAGACAATTATTCAGTAAATGCTTAGTTATTTTTTTAATTGACCAAAAAAAAAAGTGTTGTTGTTTTACTTTTACTTTGTTTTACTGTAAAAGACTGTCTGTAAAAGTATTGTACAAAATATATTAATATATTTATAGGCCTTTATGTGTGTATATATATATATATATATATATATATATATATGTATGTGTGTGTGTGTAATTTTAAATGTATAAATACATTAAGTTATTAAGTTATACTGCATCATTCATTTATTTATTTATTTATTTTCTATGTGGGGAAAAAAAAAATATATATATATATATATGTTGCATAGTTATGTATATATAATTTGTTGATACCAGTAACACTATATTAATGAATAATAATCACAAACTACACTGGACAATATCATGAATCAAAGAAGTTTATTATATATATAATTACAAATTTATAATTAAAATCAGGGATTATTTTTAGCTGCAACATTTAAAAGATAAACACATATCTTAAGATATGTTATATATAACATACAGTTTATATATAATAACACATATTTACATATATATATTCAAATAAATACAAAAAAGAAAAGAAAATCACAAATTAATAAAATCATTTACATTTCTAATATTGGCCCAATTTTATATGTATTATAAATAATAATAATTATTTCATACAGAATTGACCTTTTGCATGTTCAACAAAATCAGCATTGCATCTTGAAAAAAACTATAATTAATCTCGCCTGGTCAGTTGACTTTGCAAACCACGTGGTATCACTTTAACAAAAGAATCAGCAGACCTCTTGCATTCCCATGCAGGTACACTCTGAGTCACTGTCTCTTTAATGTTATTGACTTGGCCTCCATTCACCTGTGACCAGGCTAACCCTCAGCTTTAGCAGCGGGGCAGTAGCCCAGTGCATTTTCTGATGGAGAATCACTTCTTGTTTACGAACCCTGCCTAGTGTGCTGTGGCTACCCAGAAGCTGGGGGTTGCGGTCTGGTCAGGCGTGTCAGGGCCACAGCTGGGCTTCACTGCTTCACTTGTAATGTAACAAGCATCTGGTGTTTCTTAATGCGGAGAGACTTTAGTCTGTCCCTCGCTGTATCTCTCTCTCATTAACACTCTGAGATGGCCCTCTGGACGTAGGAGGGCTGAATCGCCGCTCTCTTTGGCATACTAGGCTGTGAATGGCCCACATCCAAAGGCTGTTTGTCTCACTCACACCTCGGAGTACAGAAACGCACTCCTCACAGCATGCCAATGAGACCACATCACCTCCTGACTAGATCTTGACTGTTTTTATTTCTTGTACTGTGATAACGAATGTTAAAGTTGAGAACAGCTTGGATGTTGGCGTGTTAGAAGTCTGCAACATTTTGCAGTGCTTTAATGTAGCACTTCTCCACTACAATTCACATATTTTTTATTTATTTGGAGTAACATTTGAGCTTGTACTTACTCAAAATAACCATTTTGGCAACTTGTGTGCAAATTTTCTGTTTATTTAATCATATTTGCCATTTCATAACCTCTTAACTGAATATTTTATAAGAACTCATGCATTATTCTGCTGTTTGTTAATGAACTGTGTACATCTCGGAGCTATAATGTTAGTACAGGCATATTTCATAACTGCTCCAATCACAATGGAGATTTATTTAATGTGAATGCATTTTGCACATTCTTTCAACAAAGGTTCCCTCCTGACTGTAAACTTCTGGTACAGAATCTTCCCTTTCTGCCAGACTAATAGTTATAGTGAACAGATTTAAGGGTTAAATTTTATGAAATAGCATCATTTTACTTATTTGACAGTTAATAATGAATACCATTTAAAAAACACCTCTTTTGTTGATTAATCGTCTTTTTGTCTTGTATTAATTTGTATTAATTTAATTTAATTTCTATTTAGCTGCATAACTTTATAATTTAATTTATAAAATATCGAAAAATGTAAAAAAATGCATTATATATAAATATATATATATATAATAGATTTATTAATAAAGAAAAACGTCTAAGGTTTCCTGAAGGAGGGAACGGAGACGTTACATGTGGGAACTCGCATGAGAGACCAATTGCCTTCGTGTATTAAGAAAAGTCCAATGAATATAGGCATGCATTTAATTACAGCCAGGTGCACCTCATCACTAAGTGAGTATAAGAGGGCACGGATGTAATGCACTTGCAGGTTTTCACTCAGGAGCCGAGCTGGTGTCAGCACGACCCAGGTTCGTGGCAAGGGGATGTACCTTCGTAACCTTAGATGTTCCCCTTCAGTCGAGTCACTCCGACGTTACATATGGGAACAGACCTGTGGAAAAAGCCACGACCCTGTGGCCGCGTTACGCAGAGACCTTACTTTACCTTATATGTAAAGTTCTTACATATGAATTCAAGGAATACACTATATCGATAAAATATGGATATAAGTGAAGGAAACACAGCCTTCTGGCTGACTGTGGAACATAAGGAATTTTGTAGCCATAACCTACTGGGTGAAGGAGACCCAGTAGGAACACAGCCAGAGCTACTCCGCTCTAGGTCCGACTGCGGGGCAGGAGGAGAGGCGTTCACCTTGGCACGGGGGAACCTCTGAGAAAAAGTGCATGGATCCCATGGGAATGGCGCAGCAAGCCAACACCTGCCGGCCTCCCACTACCTGCTCGTCTGATTTAAGACACGGGAGGACACAGCCTCTTCGTGAAGGTCGTAGAACCAGCCTGCAGCCTTGCAAATATCCGCTAGAGAGGGGCTGTTAGCCAAAGCATAGGTGGAGGCAACACTCCTTGTGGAGTGGGCTCTCAGACCTAAGGGACACGGCTCTCCCTGGTATAAATAGGACAAGGAGATTGCATCAACCACCCAATGGGCCAAACTCTGTTTGGAGACAGCATTCCCTTTCTGCTGACCTCCAAAGCAGATGAAGAGCTGCTGAGAGTGTCTGGAGCTGCGAGTGTGGTCAACGTAGAGGCCCAATGCGCGTACTGGACACAGCAGCTCTAAGGCTGGGTCTGCCTCCTCCTGGGGCAGAGCTTGCAGGTTCACTACCTGATTTAGGAAGGGTGTGGTAAGAACCTTGGGCACGTAGCCGGGGGTGCCTCATCGAGGGAGTAAAACAACTGGCAATGGGAGGACTCGGGGGAGGCAAAGGGGACTATCTCTGCCTTGCAGAAGTTGCTCCAGATCAGCTGGACTACCTGGGGGTGGAGCCGGGCTGAGGCGGCGCACTCGGGGTTTCGGTAATATACTCCCTCCGAAATAAATGTTCCATAATATCAAATAAATGAGTTCAGGTTCAAATTGACCTGCTGCTCTGCTGTTGTTAGCGTTCGATTATTCCACAAATTTACTCTAAATCAAAACTACCCAGCACTGAGCTCTTCATGAGCTGCTTGCTCTGTAGAGCTTTGTGTGTTTAATGGATCACCTCAAGGTCTTCGAGGACATTTTTAGACCATTTTTGTGGTTCCAAAGTCATGTAAATATACTCTCTAATTAGCTCAATATATAATAAATCGCTCGTTCCCTGCTACTCGCTGTGTGGGCTGTGAAGTACACTGTGTTTTTGGTCTACAATTATAAAGTGCTAATTCTGTGTGTTTTGCATAATCTTCAGTAACATCGTCCTGTTATTGTCCTCGTTATAGTGCAATAAACAACTTCCATTGTCCCATTAAAACCATTTGCATGTCTTGTTTTGTTAACTGGGTCATTCTCAGGACGTGGTGCCAAGAAAACTTTTCAGGAACTTTTCTAATGTTCTTATTTTTATGTAAATGTTTTTTTATGTCTTATTTAATTCAGTGTAATTTGTAAAATTATTGCAATCATAATTTCCCATTTATATATACTGTAGGCCAATATTGTACATACTGCTGCTACAACACACATTTGCATGCATGTATTTATATCAATTATATAATATATAAATATATTAAATATAAGCGTAACATAATTTTTCTTAAATACAGTACATACATGTATGTGTGTGTATTTATATATACATAATAAATACACAGTACACAAACACACACACAATCAAATGGCCTTTTTTATATAAATGTAAAAATCTCTTCTTTCACAAAAAATGATGTACATTGCAGCGATACTAAGAGTGACCCGAAATATTTTGTCTTTCACCTTCAGCTTGTGCTTTCGATCATTTTCCTTTTTATCCCTACTTTATGTTTCCATTTTGAAACTTTGTTTCTGTGTTTGACTTATTTTTCTGCCTCTTGTTTTTTCTCTCTTTCTCTCTCTTCCCATTTCCCTTTTTCCTTGTTTCTCTGTTGTCCTGTCGTTGCTCCTGGGCTTGGAAAATGGACGGACCATCACATGCACTCATAACGCAAACGTCCTGGTGCCGATACTCTTCCTCCTTCCCTTTCGTTGTGGTTATTGCATGAATGTTTGTTTCCTCTGTTGGTCTTTGTGTTTTGTAGTCACTCAGAGCAGTTCTTCAGTCACATCCACTCTAGTGTCTCTTCTGCTCTCTCCGTTATTGCTGCTTTTGCTTTGATAGAGTTGAGAAAATGTCTTCTCCTCATGTTGAGGATCCTCTGCATGATTTGTCTTTGTATCTCTCTAATGCGCTGGGAACACTGAGCCTCCAATTACAACTTAAGGAAATACAAAAAAAAAAATCAGTTTCAGATGACCAAATGCTTAAAATGACTGTGCTTTTTAATTTATGTAATTAAAAAAAGTAACTTTTTTTTTTTGTATCGCAACCAGTCTGTAGACATTTGCACTGTATTGTGAAAGTAAAACTGCACTGTGTCATTCTAGCGACACCAGATGGAATTAACTGAACTCTAAACCCTGCCCTAATCATACCTTAACAACTGTTTTAAATTTTTAATGCAAGTTTATGGAGGATCTGTTTTGGGTAGTTTTAACCTAGAAGGGCAGAGCTTAGCAGATAGTTGCAAAAACAGTGAAACAGAAGGTTATGAAATAAGTTTTTAGAGACCGAATAATAATAATGTATGGCCTCTGTGGGATTCTGTGTGTTTGGAAAAAGCAATTACTTTTGCAATTCCACGTAGTGCTGCTAATGATGCAGTAATGTCACATTTCACCTTAAAGAATGAGAGAGTTAAAAGCAGAGAGAGAATATATCTTGTCTGTCGTATATTCTTCTTTTTCTCTACGGATTGTTTTAAAACTGTACCAGTCCTTTGGGATCAAACTTTGTAACAAACCTTTCAGATGTTATTTTATTACTTAAAAGAATTTTTGAGGCTTCTACTTACTGTAATGTTTGGAGGGAAAAAAATGCATTGTATTATAGTCATCACTAGGGCTATTGTTCACATGTGGCATTATTAAATTCATTTTTTATATAATGCTGTAGTGTCCTTTTTTTTAATATCTACAAACTTTTGGTGTCTGTAGGTTTTAATCTTCTTAAAGAAGTTTTCAAGACTGCGTTTATTCATAATAAAGTGTCAAATTGTAAAAAAATGTGACTTTGCCACATGATCTTTCAGAAATCATTATAATAGGCTGATTTGCTGCTCAAGAAGCATTTATTATTATTAATGTTGAAAACTAATATGTTCATGAAAACATCAGGATTCTTTGATAAATATTATTTTTCAAAATATACATTATAAAGGTATTTACTGTCACTTTGATTAATAAAATGTAATTGCAGAATAAAAAATATATATTTATGCATGTATTTATTTTTATATCTTAGTGACCAGAAACTTTTGAATGGTGCTGTGTATTTAATTTACAATGCCACACCAAGACCTTAATCTGTAATAAATATCAGTTATGTTGTGCCAGTTGCCATCATATCATCATGATTCAAACTGTCGCTGGTGATTATGGGTAAGTATTTTATTTTATTTTATTTATTTATTCACTGAAATAAGCTGATGTCCAAGATTGTATCATCATTTAGTCACACTTATGTTATTTTATGCTGATACAAAGAAGATATTTTAAAGCAGTCATACAAAGCCAATTTTCCAGTAGCTTATATGGTTCTTTAGGGTCTTAATGGAAAGTTTGTTTTAAAATTTCTCAAAGAAAAACGTTTTTGAAAAACTCATTTTACCCTGTCAATAGATTTGATAATTAGCACATTATTAGGAAATGCGATTTGCAAAGAAAAGGCATTAAAAAGGCATTTCGGTTGATCAAGGGCTCGTTTCCCTTCACAACCAAACGTAACGTTAATCTTCAGTCAGGAGTAAATGACTACTGCTATGTTCATTAATACATTCAACAACAAAACACCTCAATTAGGAGTCTTCCTTGTCTCTGTGTCTCGGTCTGATGACGGCTCACTCAGGGCGGGTCTGAGGTAAGACA
>JAUMHI010000057.1:6831717-6844930 GCA_032359435.1 Enteromius unitaeniatus | reverse complement strand
TGTTTTTGTTTGGTAGATTTATAAAGGTCAACGATACAGTGTTTTAGAAATGACTTCACTGTCGTTATAGCATTATAAACCATGCTTACACACTGTTTACACACATATGACAGCCAGGACACCCTCAAAAATAATAGCCTTTATGGTTAATGTTGCTACAATAAATACGAGGTCATTTTTGGTGGCCAACACTGTCAGCAAAAATTCTATTAAAATGTTTGAAAGGTTCTGAATAAACTCTTCGGAGGACACCCTGTGGCGTTATGTGTTAGTGAAAAATCGGTTATTTATTTATTGACTCAATGGAGTATATGTATAATTTATGCATCGCATCCAGATTAAAATTCTCACCTTAAAATGGAAAAAGTAGCTACTTATCAAGCATGTAACTCGGCCAGCAGGTGGCACTGTTTCATAAGCCTCTAATGTTAGTGGACATGAGCGCACGTGCTTTCTTATAAACATAACAGTAACATGCATTAACTGAAAGTTACATGCATTCAATTCAGTTCAGTTAATATATGTCTTGAAAACAAGGTAATGGGTCTGGATGACATTTTAATTGAACTTTTTTATTTCTTTAAGTAAATTAGTAGGCCATGTCAAGGGATAGCACAAAAGCATTTTGATGAACGGTTGAAGCAGTTGACTGATACCTTATTTTTTCTCTCCCTACGATGGATATGATCAATGTCTACTGTCAGATGTTTGGTTACCAACATTCTTCAGAATTACTTTTTTTTGTCCTCGACGGAAACGCAAGCACATACATTATACCGGTGTGGAATATCTTGAGGGCGAGTAAATGATTTTTTTTTCTGGTTGGGGTTAACTATTCCTTTAGGGTTACGCAACATGGCATTTTGTCATTGAATTCTTTTTATCGTGAATAATTTCAAATATGTATGAATAAAACATGAATAGAAATACAAGACTGCGCTGAGAACGTCTTTGTCCTTGACCCGTAGCTACTGCATTAAAATACAATGAAAACATTTCATCAGTCATCCGTGCCTGTGCTTCTCTTTCGGCAAAAACTGAAAACATCATGCTGTAATGATAAGTGGCAATAAGTGGCAAGAACAGTGTCTCTCTGATGTTTTCGGGGTTATCGTTCAATGTTATTGTACGTTTAGGGAATAAAGCAGCATGTCTCCAGATAAGACGACCCCCCCCCCCCCATTCATGGACAAGCTAAGCTCTTTTAATGCAGTCATGCTCTTTAAAGTTAAACATCCTCTGAGGAAAGTGTAAGTGGACAGCATGCCGGGCTGTTTTTCTCTATAAGTTTGACTTAATACTTTAATTTTTAGTGAAATGTAAATGACTATTAGGAGTTTTGGTTTCATTCCAGTAACAGAACGCCACAGTGCTGTTTTTTTTTTCACCAGCTCCATCCTAAAAAGCACTTCTAATCGTAGGCGCCTCAGTGAAAACAGCGAGCCATTGCTTTGACGTCACGGTGATGATGATGATTGGAATCCGCACGGCGAGTGTAGTGCGCGTGAAGCGGCTCCTGTGAACCTCAGTATGTTGATGCCTTAATAACAAGTGTTCAATTTACGCGCCAATTGCAGGTAAGTGAAAATAACTTCACCGGATAAACCTTATTTGTTCTTCCAGATGCTGAGGCTGGCAGCACGAATGCTTTTTAGTTGGTGAAAGTGCAGCGGGGATGAGTTAATTTTGCGTTGGGGATGCAACTTGTTTCTTGTCTTCAAAGGTACGGCACGCGCGTAAGTGTTCGCGGGTCCTGCATGCTCGTTTATGCTTTCGGGACACGTAGACTTTTAGGGTTATGGATACGGTTGCGTTTATAAACTAACTGCTGTGAATGTTGCTTAAAACAACTTGTCAATCAGGTGCATTTGCGCTCGGCAGCGCAGTAAAGACTGCGAATACAGACTGTTGCACGGAGGAAGCATGACTGTGGTCGCTGTCTCAGATCTGTTGCTTATTCTGGCATATTTAGCAAGCGATACGGAATATTTTACGCAATACGGAAAGGTCGATAAAATAGATATGTGGTTTCAATATACTGCATCTCACGGTTTTGGTTTATTTGTGTGATGTGAAGGCTGAAAGGTTACGAGTGTTCAACCTTTTCAGGTTTGTCATGAAGGACAAGGTGCATCCGTACCTTTTTATTCTTGATATCGTTTTTCTTAATTAAAGTGTTTGGTACCAACGGAGGCTTTTAAAGACGAGAGACTGGTGCCTCTTGTCTGAAATGCAATTTAATCACACGCTAAATAAATGCATCAATAGGTATATAATGTATATATATAATCTTAAGGGTTGCCGTAAAAGCAGAATGCATTTTTGGCAGGAATTGATAGTTTATATTAGCCAAGATATTTAGATATGTTTGACTTCAGTTACAAATTGTTCTGCCAAAATAATACAAAAACAATACAAATGCATGTTAGTAAAGATTAAATGTTAATGTTAATGTATATATGGGTAGTTGACAAAAAATTGGTGTGACTGCAAAACATAAAAAATAAATGAATAAAAACAGAGTTACAAAGAGAGTTAGTATAAGAGAGGTTTATCTTAAATATATATATATATATATATACACACACACACACACACACACACATTTATCCTTTTTACAAAAGTTATCAGTGTACCAGAAAAAAAAAATTGTTACTTAACAGTTAAATATAAAAATCTGTTTTGGTATTAGCTGATCTGTAAATAATATATAGCTTTTTTAGACAATTACTGTTATGTGTATATATATATATATAGTGCAGCTGTACGTGTCACGACAGTTTAAAATTTCACTCCTGGGGTGTTACTCCTTTTTCTTCTCTTCTGTAGGAATGTTCCAGAGTGTTAATACACAATTAAAGGTACAATTAAAACAAATTGTGTTTTTTGCCTGAAGGACAATATCAGACGAGCAAGTTCCTCTCAAGCATGTGCCGAATGCCGTTGGTTCAGTTTCACCTGGCAGCTTTCCACTACTATCGCTGCGATTGCATAACATTAAGTACATGTTGTGACGATTGGCTTGTGCTTCTGTACAGAGGTTCAACAACAACAACTTCAACGCCCGTTTAACTTTTTCTCAAATCACTGATTTAACCTGTTTGAGTGATTATTAACATGACCTGTGTAACAGAGATGAATGAACCGAGCATTGCACATTTGACGTAGTGTATTTTGTACTCATTCTTGTTTTTTTTTTTTGTGACATGACTGAATGATGTTCAGTGACAGGAGCACTCAAGGAAAGAAGCAAATCCGTGAGATGGTTCGGTAGATGTCGATGTCATGGATTTGACAAAAATGGGTGCGATCCACCTCCAGAACCCCGGCCACCCCACATCGCTCCTGCAGAAGGCCAACCAGATGCGCCTCTCTGGGACCTTGTGTGATGTGGTCATCATGGTCGACAGCCAGGAGTTTCATGCCCACAGAACCGTGCTCGCATGTGCTAGTAAGATGTTTGAGATCCTGTTCCACCGCAACAGCCAACATTATACTCTGGACTTCCTCTCACCAAAGACCTTCCAGCAAATTCTGGAGTACGCCTACACCGCCACGCTCCAAGCCAAGCTGGAGGACCTGGACGACCTGCTGTACGCCGCAGAGATTTTAGAGATAGAATACTTGGAAGAGCAATGTCTGAAGATCTTAGAAACCATCCAGGCGTCCGAAGAGAATGACACGGATGTGAATATGAATGAAAATGGGGCAGAGGATGCAGATGACCGAAGGATCAAGTACCTTAAGAGCACATTTATCTCTAAAAAGCATTCCATACAGGACGCCAGCCATCGCCATCGCTTGGCACTGGTCAGCATGGTCGATAAGAAATCTTCAGAGTCCCCCCAACTGGGTCTTTCAACGGTCAGCCCAACTAATGCAGCCATAGAGGGCCTGATGAGCATGGGACAGTCCGTCTTTCAAGGAAACATGGCCCAGAGTTTCTCAAACAACCTTGGTAACTCATCTCCATTGCTAGACAAAATCAAGACTGAGATGATGCAGGTAGACGAAGACTACCAACACGAAGGTGGCTTCCCAAGGAACGGGGAGGCCGGAGGTGACTCCAGGCAGCCCCGAGACACCCCTGGAACCCCGACCAGAGGTAGCGTCATCACCAGCGCCCGCGAGCTCCACTCCACTGATAGTTCTGCTGATTCCCAAGGAGACAACAGCCAAGTGGGTCTAGTCAATATGGCCAGTCTGGCTGACAGACATTTCGCTTCGCTGTGCTCAATCCCGTCCAACCATAAAAGCGAAAGCATGCTGCCCTTGCCTGTGTCCATGGCCTCGTCCCTACATGTGCCGTCCTCCCTGGCCATGTCGATGGATTTCAGTGCATATGGGGGGCTCTTCCATCAGAGCTTGATTCAGAGGGAGTTCTTAAGCAAGCTTGGGGATTTCACAGCGAATGTCAAGCATGAGGTCCAAACCCAGAAAGAAAGATGCGAGGTGTGTGAAATGGAGCTGCCTGATAATGAAGCTGCTGAGCAACACAGGTGAGTGAAGTTATTTGGGGCTGATGGGTTGTTTATTTATATACAGAATAGAACCCCCACATTTAAATCATTTTCTAATTTTTTCAATTGTTTAACTTTTTGTTCTATTGACTACAAAATAGAGATATTTAGCAGAATGTTCATGCTGTTCTTTGCCATAAAATAAAATTGATTAATGACAAAAAAATGGTGAAAATGCAAAATACATATTCCATACCACTAATGTAAATGCACATATTCAAATTTTGTGCATTGCAATCAGTCACAAGGCACTTAGGAACCAGTGGTGTTTGGGATCATTGACGAATATCTGTCATTATGTTAATGTAAAAAAGAAAAGCAAGATTTCAAAGTTTTTCAAATTTGAGCTTAGTTTGACTTGATCAATGGGTTTTTAAGATGTGTGTCATGCCCAAGGCAAAGGTGTTAGATGCGAGCACATTTGTGAAAGATGTCCATCTAGCGAGCATATTTTTTGAGTTGAAAAGCGTGAGATGCCAAGCAGCGAAATGGGAAATAATGCAGGATGCCAAAAACACGTTAAAAAAAAAAAAGTGAACATAACTGTGCTGTGCATTGTAAAAAAGCCATGCCAAAAACCTAGCTTAAAACATGTCCACTAAGCACAGGTTTACATAGAAAGGTAAAACAAGGGGAGAAAAAAATGCATTCGGTTAAATATAGCGCTTTTGTGTTTTTAAAAGAAAGAAAGTCATAGTGTAAAATAAAGTGAGGGTGAATAAATGATGACAGATTTTTCTTTTTTGGGTGAACTTTCTCTTTAATGTACTTCCTCAGGCTTTTTGAGAGCGGGTTAGAAACATCTGCCAGCTCTACACACCAAGCCATTATTTGGCTTGTGGAAGGACAAGGTCTTTCTGTGCAGAAAAGAAGGACTGTTTAGTGTAGCTTGACCCTGACCTTTCCTCCATAACCTCTGGCTTTTGACACAGTCATGAATGATCGGCCAGAAGCAGCTTTGCTCAGATTGACAGATGGATTAGAAACGCTATGTTTTAAAGATAAAAAACAGTAAATATTAATAAAATCAGGCATGTTTGTGCATTTTTGTTTTCGCCTAGAACGTCCTCTCACTTTCACTTAGTGGAAAACCAATTGGATGTCATGCCATTTGTCAAAATAAAATGTTTATTGTTGAAGACTTATTGCTTGACATATGAAATCCATTTTTTCAGCAACCAAAGACCATCGTTATTTCAGTTTTATTGGTTAGGGCTTGACTGATGGCCATAGAGTTTAAACTTGGACTCTCAAACAGTAGGTTGAGCTTTATCTGTTTTTATCAGAGTGGAAGATAACCCCGCACCGCTCTCCTTAGTCTCTGTGGTGAAGATGGTCTGATAGTGACTTTAGCCTTCTGTCAGACACAGATAAAGTGGCCACACGTTGTGTGTATTGCGGCACACCTGATACTCTTTCATTCATTCCCACAAATCCTGAACCCAGTGACACCGACCCGGGTTTCCTGTCTGAGGCCTGACGAACACATCCTATCAGATGTTCTCCATTGCGGTGTGGTGCTAGAAAACACATGATGCTTCTTTTTTGTTCCGATCTATTAATAAATGTGTAAAATTAAATGACTATACAATGATTTTTAACAGTAGTTTGGCATAATATTTAATTTTTTTTTTACAATATATATATATATTGTATATTATATATATTATATATATATACAACAAATTTAATCCTTTACTGTTAAAATTCCAAAACATTTTATTGGTAACAAAGTTGAGATGGCTGTAAAGTAACCACATCCAAGACAGTAGGTCAGTAGGTTAGCCAGTCACTTATATTTGTTCATAAACTCAGCTTGCCCTTTTCTGGTTTGTGAACAGTGACAGATGTTAAGATCCGCCGACATCTGACTTGCACACAGTACGTTATGAAAGCCCTGGGGCCCCATGGGGTCATTGTGGTCATGGTGAGGCGACCCAATACCAATAACAGTTAACTTTTGCCCCAATTGCGAGAAGCTCTTAAAGTCGTGAATCTTAACTCAAATGCACCCGCCAAAGCATTCCCAGTCATTTAGAATGCTAAGTCACTAAGCACAAGCATCCGTGGAATAAAAGCAATAGCAGTGGACGTCACAACAGTCGTGCAACAGACACACTCTCCTTTCAATTAAGACCTCTGCGAACCGTTGTGCCCTGTCTCGGTCCTGTCATGCATGTCATTTGTGCCCCATGGTCAAGCCGAGGAATGCGCTGCTCTCCACTGAGTGGATTTAATCTGCCGCTGATGTGTACTCACAATCCACCGTGGGCGGCAGGGAGACGACTGATGCGTGCAGGGGCTCTAGGGACGCAGATCAGCTCCGCAGCTTAGGAATCCCTGGAAGTGGGAGATCCTAGAGCACTTGCATTGGCCCGCCGCTCACGGCTCTAATTAGATCTTTTGTTACAGAGCACACAGAGAGAGATTGAGAGACAGAGAAAAGTCAAGAAAGACAGGAAATAGAGCTAATAGGTCTACTTCCTGTAGCACGCAAAGCTGTATAAAATGACTTTACTGCATGGCAAAGCTGAATTTTTAGGATCATCAGTTCGGGCTTCGGTGTCACTCGATGCTTTAGTAATCATTTTAATAAGCTCATTTCTTATTATCGGTGTTGGAAATCGTTGTGCTGCTTAATATTTTGTGTAAACCATACCATTCAAAAATTTGGGGTAAGATTAAAGTTATGGATTTTTTTTAATTGCTTTGTGTGTGTAATCACGTGAGCAAGTGTCAAGTGAGCAAAATAATAATAATAATATTAATAATTCTGCCAAGTTTTAAATCTGAAAGTGCACTGTGTATGTTTTTTTGTCTCTCAAAAGAAAGTGTCGACTCTGAAGCATTGAATCATTTCGTGTTGATGTGTGGAAGATGAAACATTGGCATGTTGCGCACCCACTTGTTGCAAACCTGGGAAAACTTGATGTTAGCGTTGGTCTGAAAGAAAATGCAGATTCATTATTTGCCACTAGATGTCGCTTTTAAAGCGTTAAAAGCTCACAAACACTGCTTTAAATGAAATCGATCAGTCACCACAGATTAGAATCACGCAAAGAAAAAAAAAAGAAAAACATTTGAACGAATCGGTTGAAAGTCGTTGAGCAAATAGGGTAATTCAGACATTCAGACTGTGCCGTTGCTTCACAACGTATCGTTTGCTCAGTTCTTTTTTAGTAGACAAAAACCACATAAAAGAAAGATGTTTTGAAAGTTGTGATCCAGGAGCTTTTTACAGCGTGTTCCATCTGACATAAGTCTATCCTTCACAGATTTGTTTTCTTATATTAAACATGCCTTTTATTAAATTGTATGGGTTTCCACAGAAATATTTAGCAGCACAACTGTTTCTTGAGCTGCAAGTCGGCATATGATTTGTATGAAATGATTTGTGGAGAATCATGTGAAGACTGAAGAAATTATCCTGAAAATTCACCTTTGCTATCACAGGATTGCGTTTTTTTTCTACACATTGAGCTGTTATTTTAAATTGTAGAAAATCCACAGTTTTTTACTGTGTAAATTAATGAGCCTTGGTGAGCATATGAAACTCCTTTCAAAAACTTCCAGCCCCAAACTTTTGAATGATAGCGTATACATAGAGCGCTTTAATAGCAAAGAGACTGAAGCTCAGAGATAATGAGTGTCTTTCACACACCGGGCTTCAGAGCTCATCTATTGTCTTCTCAACTGTTGCTTCAGGAGATCTTTTGTTTACTCAGCCTCTCCCTTTATCCTTTGGTTAACTACAACAGCAGCCCTAACTACATACCAGTAGTCTCCTGGGAGGACACTGTATATGCCCCTTCTGAACAGGAAGTTTGGAAGACCTGATTGTGTTTATTGCAGATAGTGTCATCTGTGCTGTTTATGTCATCTATGTTGGATATATGTGCTTTTAACAATAACAAACAAAAAGAATGAACAATAAGAAGTGAAAAGTTATTTCTTTCTGTTCTGATCCTTAACAATGTGTTTGTTGGAGGTGCCTAATACAGTTTTTTCCAGTTATGTTTATTTATTTAATTTCTAATGAATAAAACCATTTAATTTAAATTTAGAGTAATAAACACATTTTATATGTTAAACTACTTTTTGAGCCTTTTTTAAATCCATATTTTAGTTTTCCTGTAATGCTTTTTTTCCTGTAATAATTTCTTGTAATACTTTTTTTAGATTTTTTTTAGATTTGTAACAAACACAATATCTGAGATTTGTTAGATTTATGTTTATATATATATACATTTTGGTTTGTATAATATGTTTACTTGGGAAGATAAACTAAAGCTTACTCCGATTTGTTAGATTTTATGCTAAAATTTCTTGATATGCGTGTATTAAATAAATAATAGATTTGTAAAGATCTGGTGATAGTTCATGAATTCACTGAAAGATTAGCGTGACATTTATAATGATCCACAGTGTGGAAAGGGCCAAAGAAAAAACACATTTAGCCTATTAATGGATAACCCAGCCTCCGGAGAAGATATGTTTTCAGAGAGCATTGCCCTGGTCAAGCTTCATTAGCGCTTCAAGCCCTTCCTGTCCCACAAAACTGCGGCCACCCAGTGATCTTTAAACCTCTGTCATCTCCATGGACCTCTGGAATCCAGTTGGTCAAGACTTTAAGCCCTCTAGTATCTTTTCACCCCAAAGCCTGCTATCAGGCAAAGGCAGAACTCTTTCAGCCCTTATCACGGCTATACAGGTCAACTCTTTAGGGTCAGGTCAAACTTCTGACCTTTGACGCCCTGAGGGTGTTTTTTCTTCTCTTTCTCACATTGTTCTTGTGTTCAAACCCTCTTTTGTGCATTTGAGTGTGTGTGCGCGCCTGTTTTGGTAGCTCTGGCTGTAGCTTTGGGGGTTGGGTGGCTTATTGATTGGCGACTCTGAGATTCAGCTGAAAACAGTGACTTTTGTCACAGTTCCTAAACTCTAGCGTAATATGCCTAAATACAAACAATGCGTCGCAAACCTTTGATCTCATATGTTTTGCTGCCAGTTCACTTGTAACCCAAACTCCTGATCAAAGTAAAAGGTTAGTTTAATCTTTGGATGATGACCTGTAGCCTGCATTTCACACTAATTCCATGCAGTAATGTGGCTCTTGTGCCAGAACTGTAGTCGGCTCACTGAGAGAAAGAGTCCAAGTTTACATCCAGCCCTTTCCTTTGGAAGTGTTTGTAATGGCTGCTTTGTTCAAGTGTAGTAACATGCTAATCATAGTGTAGATAAATTTGAAGAAAATGCAGAAATACATTTTGTTGTAAATGGTAATCCAAATTGGATAATTATTCTATGTATATGATTATCTATCTATCTTTTTATCTATCTATCTATCTATGTAGGTAAGTAGGAGATAGATAGATAGATAGATAGATAGATAAACCTTTGTAACCCATTGTTACTAAGTAAAACTGTTGTTTGTTGTGTAAGGTTTAGAAAAATATCCAGATAAGTTTAAAGATTTAATTTTCTATCAAGGCCACTGAGTCAAATCTGAGCGGTGCATTGCTTAACAAAAATGATTGGTTACTGTAGGCCTGCCATGGTACTTGTTTGTGTAGTGTCACATTGCCCTTGAGTAAAGCGCATAACCTTACCTGGAATCAAAATGAAAAGAATAATATTTGACGAAAGGCTGTGATTTGTGGTGCCCACTAAATTTCAGTATGAAATAATCCATGGCAACCATCACATTGATGTTACACCATGTTCCCAGACAACATTTGGCAGCTTTTCCAACCTGCACAACAGCTTTCTACACAGAACTCTGTGAAATTACCAGCAGCAATCTTTCAACAGAGCCTCAGGGAAACAGTCAGCTGTCATAATGGCACTGGCCTCGCTCACACAATGCCATCAGGTCATTGAGCATCCACTGCACGGGTAAATTGAACTCTTCCCAATTTGCAGAAGATCTTTCCTGTTTCTCTCTCTAGCCTTGCTAAGAAGAATGTCACTGAACCCACTGCCAAACATGGGTTTAATATTATA
This sequence comes from Enteromius unitaeniatus, assembly GCA_032359435.1. Classification (NCBI taxonomy): domain Eukaryota; kingdom Metazoa; phylum Chordata; class Actinopteri; order Cypriniformes; family Cyprinidae; genus Enteromius; species Enteromius unitaeniatus. Next base: position 6,834,410 of record JAUMHI010000057.1, on the reverse strand, counting down.
TATGCAGCCAGTGACAAATTTTGCTAGATTATTAGTAGTTTTAAGGCAAGTATTACTATCAAGTCAAGTCAAGTCACTTTTATTTATATAGCGCCTTTAACAATACAGATTGTAGCAAAGCACTGAACATTATCAGGTAGAAGAACAGAGTGATGGTAATGTATAATGAAGATAATTAAACTATTTAAGTAAGCACTACTTACTTTAGCATTAGCAGTAAAATTAGTATTACATCTCTTGCTCACTAAATGAGCAAGAGATGTAATACTAATTTTACTGCTAATGCTTTACTGTTCCTCTGCAGTGCATGGATGCCATCAGATTCAAAGTCCAAATTGTTAATAAAAACATCATAATAATCTACACAAGTAATAATGGCTCAAGGGTTATTAAAAAGTAGTAGGTAAAATACCTTAATGAGGAATTTGTTTCTTTTAAACACACAGTATTTAATTTCAAAAGATGTTGTTTGAGGGACTTATGAAGTTATGTGAAACTGAAACTGTATTGTTAAAATTAGCAATTTTTCTGACTACCCTAGCATCCTTTTCTTCCAAAAGCACCTAGCAACAAATTTTGCATTTTTTTTTAAATGTATTTGGCATCTTTTGAAGTTATGCAGACAATAAAAAGGCACACATTTTCCATTGAAGTTTCAAAGACGAAAACAAAGATGTTTACCCATTATTTGCAAATACTCAGATTAATAAAAAAAAAGAGCTTGGAGATGGCAATTCTTATCACAAATCAATCAATCACACCCAACATATATGCAACGTATATAATTTAATCATGACAATAAAATTTCCAGTACCAATGGAGGACCTCCACATTGAAAATTTACGCTAAAGAGTACCCTGTTTATCAAAAAAGCTCCTGACCAAGTTTCAATAAAGAAGTTTTGCTATTTGCTGACTGTTTTGATTTTGAAACATGCCACGATTGTGTTTGATTAATTACATCATAGCAGTCTGAAGTTTATTGATCATATTTAAGCAGTAGGACAATTCCTGTTTTTCCATCCAAAGCTTTAAAATTGAGACACAGTGACTGAATCCAACACCTTCAGCTGACGCACAGATCACATCCACGCAAGTTATGAACTTGCACCGTTGCCGGTTTTGCCGATCACACAGCAGTGTTGTGTTTCTTGTGCTGGGCTTCTTTAGCTTTCTTTTGCTTACAGTAATTTAGTGAAACATATGGAACATACCAACTATGCAGACTTTGTGGGGGAAACCTAAACGAAAAAATTACTTTGTACTACAACAAGGGGGGGTATCACAAATAATTGAGGTGAAAATAATTAGAAAAATATAATGTCCCTGTAGACAGTGGGCCTTTTTTACAGGGTAAAAAGTTGTAGCCTGTGCGTTAATGCCCCTTTGTATTACTTATACAATGTACTGTTATACCTGCTGTTTTGAGTTCCTTACATGTACCATTACACATAAATATGATCATTTGTGTCACGGTTCCAGTTGGTGTATCTTGATAAATGGACATTTGTTTGTAAGTTTGTGTGAAGTGTTTTCTCATTCATGCTTCATACGGTTTTCTCACACTGCTTTAGGGAAGACATCCTTTAAAGCCGCCTCATTGGTAATTTGGCAGTGCTCTAGTATCCGATTGCACACATCAGCCCCTGAATTGCTCTCTCAGTGGGAAAGGTACTCTAGCAGCTCAGCTCTGGCCTGCCATTAATCAAAGCCACTTCCAGTGGCCCACTCCAGAAACACAAGCGCTTACCTTGTCTCAAACAGACAGCTCGACAATTTGTCTCCTTAGAGAAAGTCGACATTTTAATGGCTGCATTTTAATAGGAATGTATAACAGTGGCCTGTAGAGACAAATGGACCATCATCTTTACAGATTGGTTTTTCTCCTCTAACCTCATCTGAACAGTTTTGTTCTGGGCAGGTGTACTTAAATCGACCGGAAGATTAAGTTTTAACACGTCATGCTTTCAGAGGTTCGATTTCCATGTTTAACGTTGATTTAATGTTGATCTGACTTCAGGATTATTTAATATTCCTTTGTTACTGTCTGCATCTGCATATCAGTGTCAGAAACCGGAGCTCAAACTAGACTATTTAAATAATGTAGTGAGTTGTCATGATATTTTATGTCTGTCTATTTGGATTTGCTTTGACAATGACTGTTGTTTTGACTGGGATCGAGACAAGCGGTATTGATTTTTCTCTCATTGTTCCATTTACCAGGTATTTCTTCACGTCTCAGATCAGTGTTGCTCAATCTTCGTGTCTTTCAAGTGGACAGAGGGAATGATATTAAAGAAAGGTTTCTGAAAGGTTCTTCTGTTACAGAGCAATCAAATCGCTAGACAGGTTTGATGATACGTCCAGTTATATTAGCTACTCATCAGAAGCATTTACATGATAAAATATGCTGCTTGTAGTAGGGATGTGCAGACCTGATTAGTTGGCAGGTTGACTAGTGTACTAATCTTTCTTGAAGAGATAGTTCAGGCAAAAATGAAAGCCCTGTCATTATTTGCTTACCTTCACTAAACATACATGACTGACTGTCCCTTTAAGGACTTCCACCAGACAAAATGAGACACTTTTTCCAAAGGATGTTCACACAGCATAAATTAAAACAACTGCTTGATGAATTCTGTTTAAAAAAAAAAAAGTAAGTTGTTTTTAAATTAAAAAGACTTGAAAAATTAC
>JAUMHI010000057.1:6801333-6825368 GCA_032359435.1 Enteromius unitaeniatus | reverse complement strand
TTTTCTGGCTTTTTCAAAATTGTGTTTATCTTTAGTTATATGTCTCTGTCTATCTATCTATCTATCTATCTATCTATATACATATAGGGGTGGGCAGAGCTCATTAGCATTTAAAGGAACATACCCTAAAACAGGTTGCTGAATTACAGGGTGTTGTTTTTTTATGCTACCATTAAGAAATTTTAACCAAAGTATGTTATTTTAGAACCCTAAAGAATCATATCAGCTTGTGGAAAACAGGAATCCGATGAACCCTTTAAAATGTGAGACCTTGGTAAACTGATTTTAAATTGTACCCAAATTTAGGGATAAGGGATAGGGATTTCAACCCAGTTACTGGCATTTTTCTGGCTTTTTCTGTTAATATAAAAACATATATTATCTATTTTATTAATTTTATGTAAAGACGTGTTGCAGTTCTTAAATTCCTCCAAGTCCTTAAATTTGTAACATCTTAGTAAACTGACTTTTAATTTGACCAAATGTAGAGCAACATTTTCAACCCAGTTACCAGTTATCTATTTTTATATCCGTAAATACATTTTGACGATTTAAATTTGATTTGGGATGTTTATTGCTAGAAAATTAGGTCCCAGATTTTGAAAACGGTTGAAAAAATGGCAAACAGAACAGAACAAAAAAGTTCCCATAGTACTTTTTAATCTGACAAATTTATTATCATTACTATTAGTTTCAGGCCCTAGTTCCCACTTTATTAATGGAAAGTGCATTCTGTTTGACCGCTTGACCTCTATCAGGTGGCTTTAAACCTCACGGACCTGCGGATGTCAGCATACTAATAAATTACCTTTCTTTGTACTTTGTCACAGAGACTGACAGAAGGCTGTTTTTATTGGTCATTAGACCACCCTGCTGAGTTTATATATAGATCTGCTTTAATATTATGACCTTTGTGCCTCCATTATTTAATTATGTTTTTCACCATCATCTATTATTCCACTGTCTCTCTCAAATAAGATAAATAACGTTATTTCAGTGTTGCTGTCCAAACACTTAAAATTTACGACTGTTAACGTGAGTCTTTAATTTGCAAATGGGGAAGGGGAAAATAAAAATAAAAATCTAATTCAGTCTTTATAGCACATAAAAGCCCTACATCTTCTGGGCCGTCATTGGATTTTTCTGCTTTACATCCCAACGGTTGCCAAGTAGCAGAAGCCCTTGTTTTCTAATGCTCTAATTTGGTATTCAGCACGAGATTGAATCTTATTTTTGTATGCCAGACAAAGTGTTTTGATGGAGGGTGATTGCAGCCAGTCTGGAGGCTGTTTGGGCTGTTTTTCATGGGCAGTACAGTGCACAATGTGCCGTCTGAAACAGAACACAAGCCTATTGAATGTGGGCTCTGCTTTGTGGTTTCTAAATGTGTGAGAGCTTTTGGAAACGTGTGCGAGGAGACGTATGAGCCGGGCATCAAGACAGAACAAATTAGGTATGCTGAAATAACACACAATTCACAATAAAAGCTGTCCAGGTAGGTAGCTCACTAGATTTTGAGACACAACCATCAAGCCTTTTTATCTTTTACTAATAAGCCAAAAATAAACCGAAAACACCACGCGTTTTCATTCATGCGCATCCTAAATGTTCTCACAGGCCTAATTTACGCTGCCGCTGATGAGTCACACCATCAAAGTATTTTTGAGCGTGGTTTGTAATGATTCTGTAAATGAGTGCGTTTTCAAACTTTAAAGGGCTTTGGTTGTCGTCCAGAAGGAATGAGAAGAAAGTGTATGTGGAAAGAGGCTAATTTTAGGCGCTAGCTGGCTGACTTCATGAAGCTTGTGGGTGCTTTAATGAGTCATAATAAAGCCATTTCAGGCCAGCTGAGTGAAAATAGATACTTGATGAGCCGGAGGTCATTATACATTTGGATTTTATTGATTTTTTTCCCGGAGCACGAGGTACCAAGTCTGCAGGAAATGGTATAAAACCTGCTTGAAGATGCTGTGTCCAAGCTATGCGTGGTGAACTGAAGACGTAGCTCACTTCTCTGTTTTGAGGTCTTGTCCCTCATGAATTGTTCAGAAAAAGCAACGTCAGCCAGCCATTTCTCCTTGTTCGGTGTGTGTGGTTTATCGAGAGTGTTTCAGAAGTGATGGAAACATCCTGGCCTACTTCATAATGGGCCAGCAGCTCCACAGGTGGATCTAAAACTATTAATAGATGGATTCCCTCAGGCGGTTGATGGCCATCAGAACAGTTATTTAGTCCAGTTATTAAGGATTGCTGGTTGCAACTGGGTTAAATGACTTTTCTTTCTGTGTGTGTGCATTTGTAACTCCTATATGTGTTTCCATCTGTGCAGGTGATTCATATGTTTAATGATTTCTTAATGGTGTGAATTTTGCCTAGCCTATTTTTAGGACCATTAGAATTTTGTTTTTCTTTTTTTTTGCGTTATGATATTATTTTCAGGTAAATTAAGCAGCCCCCACCCCTTCTCATTATTGTAATGTGAAAAATGCTCATTCTTATTAATGTAATGTGAAAAAAAAACAATAATGTTACACTATTTAAATTGATTTATACATAATGGTAGTTCATGATGTACAGCCTCCAGTTATTTATTATGTAAATTAATTATTTATTGTGTCCAGACAGGGTGATTTTCTATAATACGGTAATGGGAATCTAATAGTACCATAATAATGAAAATTACAATCAGATTCAAGAATAAAATGTACATTACTGTAATTAGAATTGGAGGGGAAACAGTAATTATGGATTTAGTACTATTTATATTTATTTTATTTATGTTTTATTAATTAACAACTGCTTTCATAACGTTTCAAATATTTCTGCTTCAAATAAATGCTGCTTTTTAAATTTTCTGTTCACACTGGAGGCTTAAATAATGGTTTCATTTAAAAATGCATATAAAAGGTTTTTTTTTTTTCAATTGTATATTGTTGTTGTTTCAATCAAATAAATGCAGCCTTAGAGAGCAAAAAGGACTTATTTCTATATATAGTACATACAGTATAATAATTCTAGATATAATTGTATACATACATAAATAAACTTAATGACCCTTTTAACTATATTTGGATATTGTATATTTTAAGAAAATAAAACAGACTGGACAGGCTTTGCGAGATTCACGCTGAAGAAACAGCGTTTATAAATGAATTACGGGTGATCAAAATCTTCTGCTTTTACAGGAAAATATGAGCCGTACCTGCCTGAGGGTCCGTCAACCTGATATGACCTTTCCTGTTATATGATTATCATTTATTACTGTTATCTCTATGAGCACATCATAAATGGGTATAGTGTGTTGTTTGTAAGCAGAAACTCATTGTACATGTCATAAATCAGTCTGAAGATACAAAGCGCTTTAATATCCTTTAGGACATGTTGCTGTCTGTTCTGCCTCGGCTTATGGTTTACAGTCTTTTATCAAGACAAGACAAGAGAAAGCTGCCAGCTCTTGTAGATAAGAACATCTCTTTGATTCTGTCAAGGGACAGTATTTTACCCTGCTGATGTGTGTTGGGGAAAAATGAATGATGTTTAATGTCATAAACAACTCAATTTCAGCTTTTGTCCTTGTTTTCTTTTCAGTTCATGTTATGGTTTGATGAGCCTGAGCTTAAACAAATCAACAATAATGCCTTTGCACTGCTTTCTATCAAGGCCATTGTTTATGGGTTTATCATATAAGGTTTTTAATTCTATTAGATTATTAGATATTAGAATATTAGATTTTTGAAATTATCATTTTGTTTCTTATATTAATGTTTTAATTGGAGGAATATTCCAAATATGTGATGATAATTTTGAGAATGTGAGGTATGCTAAACAAACTTTAGAAGAAATATGAGTTATTACATTTTTTTGAGTATGTCTGATATGAATCACATTTAGATAAGTGAAGGTCAGATTATCACTTTATCCGTGTAATGTCAGTGTTGTTATTGTTAACTAAATTGGACCTACTTAAAATATTGTTCAGTAATTGAAGCTGAAATTAAATACCATATAAATGTAAATAGGTAAATACGTATGAATTGAAGTAATAAATCTGAATCTAAATAAAAATTAAAGCTATTTCAAAATACGGATAAATATTATAATTATAATAATAGCAATAGTAATAATAATGTTTTATTTAATGTTCAGTTAAGCTGTCAGTGAACCGGTGTTTACTTTTATTGTACTCTTTCTTCCAGCTGGACCAAAAGCACTAGTGTGTGATCAGTGTGGCGCTCAGTTTTCCAAGGAAGATGCCCTGGAAGCCCATCGACAGACTCACACAGGTAGGACCCTTCTCGCCTCATCTAACCACAAACCACTTCACTAAATCACCCTAGTTAACCGCAGTGGAAAAAAACAACAGTAAAGAGCACATGCGTCATGCATGTACCAGTAGCAATCATGTTTATGACCCTATCAAAACTCACATTCTGATGGTCTTCTATAATTCAGAAGGGAAGGTTTCGGTGCCCTCTAAAATTTCAGCCAATAATATGTGCTGTAATAGGCCAGGGCGGCACACCGCTTTGGCACAGCAGCAGTGCCATGTTTCACCAATCTCCATCACTTTGTCTAAACATGGCACGTACATTTGTTAGAGCGACTGTACTGAGTTACCAGAGCCTGTGAGTCATCGGCGCTCTGGCACGATCATTAACACGCCAACAGCGCTCAGCTGCCACCCTCCTGTCAAATATTCATATTTACTGACATCTGATGATTGCAAGGTTGGGTTTCAGTGGTACTACAGAACTTTTTAATAATCATATTTTAGGTGAGGTAAATAGTGTGTTCTGATAGGGGTTGGCATGGGATGATACATTGAGTGTAAACTTGTTTTTGTTGCTGCATACCTGAGTGTACTCAGTCAGGACATATTGAAGCATGTACATAGGCGTTCAACTGTAGTCTAATGAAAATGAAATTCTGTCATTGTTAACTTAACATGTTGTTTTTTCTTGTGTTGTGTTACAAGTCTTCAGAAGCCATGTGATAGCTTTGTGTGAGGAACAGCCAGAAATGATCCAAGTCATCTTCCCCTCCAGTGAGCTGTTACCTCGAGAACCCACACAGTCTCACTGTATTTATTCGTGGCGGGGACACGTGCTGGTCTTGCGAAAATAATGAAATAAAAGTGTCCCTGCCAAAAATTAATAGATTAAATTAAATTACGTGACTAAATCCCGAACTGCCGTGAGACTGGGTTAAGAGAACCACTGCAACTGGATCTTTGATTCAGCGAGTTGAATTTGAGAGCTGGATAAAATGAACAAATCATTATTTTCATCCGATTTCAGTGAAATAGCTGATTTGGTTCATGAAATGAGTTGAAATGATTCATTCATGCATTGAACTGATTTGTTCATGAGTGAACAGTCACTGAATCAATGTGTCAGTCACAGCGGGTTAACAGCTCACTGGAGGGAATAACTGCTTACATTTCGGTCTGTTCTATACAAAGCTATTTAGTCTCAAAAAGAATGTGTGAGTGATGTGTGATGGAATTTTCATATGAACCTTGAATTCAGTTTTTGGCATTATTTTGACATATTCCTGCTTCTTTTCCTGTTCTTGGTCACTATTTATGAAAAGTAAATGTCACATGTGTTTCTGAATCTACTGAATATTCAGCAGTTCTAAAAATAACTCAAGCCATGATTAGCCTAGATAACAAAAAAACAACCCCTTTCAGTGAGCTGTTAACCTGAGAACCATTGCAACTGGATCTTTGATTCAGTGATTCAAGATTCAATAACTGGATCACATGAACAAGTCATTCTTTGATCCTGTTTCAATGAACCAGTTCATTCAGTTCACAAATCAGGCTGAAATGGTTCATTCTTGTATCGAACTGATTCGTCCATGAGTCAATTAACGCTTTAGTCACAGCTCACTGGAAGGAATAACTGCTTACATTTTTAAAAACTGGTTAAACGGAAAGCTATTCAGACTGATGTTTAATGGGGGTTTTTGTCAGTTTTGGGGTCTAACTGTTCTAGTCATATAACTACATTTATGGCAATACCAGAATCCAGCTTTTGACATTTCCTGATCATATTCCGGCATATTTTCCTGTCTTCACTCCACTAAAGTAAAAAGGTAAATGCCACAATCGTCCTTGATTCTACTGTATGTACAGTATTCACAAAAAGAAGAACTTAGACACTTAAGCTTGATTAAAATGCCAGTTTCTTTAGATTACAAAAAATTCAACCCATCCAATACATCTATGTATACCTAAAAAATAATTGTGTTAGTAGAAATACAAGCACAAAAAATGCATTTCGAAATAGTTGAGCTCCCCCTCCCCTTCCTCAAAGTGGTTTGGCCCACTGTCATCTCACCTACGCTACACACGTACAAGTCAGGTATGTGGCTGCGGCTCTGTTCATTAGTAGTTGTTGAACTCCAGTAAGTAGGGGATTTTATTCACTTTAAATAAAGCGATTCTCTTTAATGTAGTTGATGCTGATTCGATAATAAATTAGTTGTGGCAAAAATTCTGATTACAGATTTCCATGAATCTGTTATGTTAGCGATTAAATCGTTACTTATCTATTTAACATTAGCTTGTTTACAAAAGCTTGTTGCATAGTGCACTGCAACTAACATGCCAAAGCCATTTCCCATGCATTATTTTATTTGTTGCGACTTGGCATAATGTTAACATTAACGGCAGACATCCCATAGCTCCCTGATGCCCACAAATTGTAAAAAAGCGTGTGCACACGAGACATTAATGTCTGCAACGTGTATCTTAAAATGCGCGCATAAGACAAGTAAAGGAGAGAGAGTGAGAAAGGCTGTGCATGCATGTGAACTGTGTGTGTGCCTGTTCATAGTGCGTGCTAGACAGAGAGCATCCTGATTGGTTTGCTAAGCAAAATAAGCCAATCAGCTTTCAGTGTGGGCAGGCTTTTATTTCTTTTCTCGGGACCGAAGTTATCAGTTCAGTGCAGCCTACGAGATCGTCGTGGCAGAGAGAGACTGACTCGACTGTAAACAACATAACAAACATTGCAATAGTTTTGAAGAAAAAAATCGGCCTTTTCATTAAACCAGAGAAAAACTTTGAAAATAACCATGACGCGGTTTCCATGCTACAATAATAATTGAAGCAAAGTTTTGACATATCTTTATAAAAAAAAATAAAACTGTATTGTTTGTGTCCCCATCAAAAATTGGTCGTGAGAATTTTGTTTATTGTCCCCCCCACTGTTAAATGAAATTTATGCCCATGTTGGTTTTTGTCTAACTTCATAACTGCATTTCTTGTCTTAACTTCTCTGTTTATATCCATAAAAGGGAAAGAAAAATACACAGATGTCCATAAATCTTCTGTAAATACAAAAGTCACCATGCCATGACTTAAAATGTGTAAAGGTCACAACTTGGATAACAAAAAATCCCTTCTCCTCCAGTGAGCTGTTAACTGAACTTAATCTTTGATTCAGTGATTCAAGATTCAAGAACTAAAAGTCATTCTTTTGATCAAGTTTCAGTGAAGTTATTTCAACGAACTGATTTATTCACAAGTAAACCCTCTCTGAATCAGGGGTGTGGTCACAATGGTTCTCGGGATATCATCTTGCTGGTGGAAATACCAACTTAAATTCCAGTCTGATCTACACAGAAAGCTATTCAGACAACCACAAATGTCTCTGAATCTACTGTATATACAGCAGTCACAGAAAGAAGTAATGAGAAAGCAACTGGATCTTTGGTCGTTTCTTTGATCCAGTTCCAATAAACCAACTGATTTAGTTCACAAAGCAAGCCGTAATGATTCACTCATGAGTTGAACTGATTTGTTCGTCTCACTGAATCCGTCACTGATGTTCACATGTTAACAGCTCACTAGAATAGACTAGAATAAACTAGAATAACAACTTAAATCTCAGTGTATTCACAAATAACTATTCTTGAAAAGAACGTGTGATTGGAATGTAGTGATTGGTAAGTAATGATACTTGTGTGACATTTCCTGATCTCATTCCTGCAGCCTTCCTATCGTCAGTTCACTGTTTATCTCAATAAATAGGAAGAAATGCCACAAATGTCCCTGAATCTATGAACAGTGATCCCATAAAGAATCTGGACACTTAAGTATTAATGCTGCAGCAAAAAAATTCAAACCAATCATTTATTGTACATAAAGATAACTCTAGCACAATTTTCAATCAAAACATTTTGCAAAAAGAAGTTTGCTGAATTTGAAATGATAAAAAGTAATGGGAAGTTAGTTCTGAGAGACACTGGACTGCCACTTGTATTATACTTTATCCAATGCAGTTTTTTATAAATGTCCAAGCATATCCCAGCCATTTCAGTCCAATAGCAAAGCTCAAATCTCTGTAGCTCGTCCTATATAACCATCATTTCTACCTTATGTACTTCTGTTACTTATTGGCTTATGAGACTGGCATCAGAGGATGCAGTCTGTCACAGGTATTCCAGACTGCACTAATTAATTTGCTCTCTGGGTATAAAAGCGTTTCATGGGGCTAATGATCCACATGTTGAGTCTATATAAAGGTTGAGTCCTAATTAAAACAAGGTGCCATACTTTTGTCATCTGCATGAATTTGAGGTGCTAAATGTTTCCATGGCAGCCACTTTATAAAGTCTCTGAATTTCTGTTGGATCCAAACCAGGATTCAGTAATATATTTATATTATCTTTACAGTGGGGCACGATGCTACTACAATGAGGGTGCAATATCTGTCGCCTGTGTTCCGCAGGGAGAAAGACGATAACCCTCTCTAAAACGTTGGCATGTAACTGTAACTCGCTGTGGCACACACTGTATAAATACTTAATGCATGTCGACATAGAGGTGGTGTTAACGATGCCCAGAATTTTATACCTTCTCTCCCAAACTTGTAAACATCCCGCTCTCCGTTTCAGTTTGGCAGCACATTTAGTGGAGAGGAGGAGAGAACATACCTCATCCATTTTGAGAAGCCTTTTAACCACTGGGCTCCGGCCATCACTCACTCAGGGCAAAGTGAGAGATGTTGTCATTGCTATCATACATTTTCTGGACTTAAGGAAGCAAGAATTGTACATTTCTACACTGGCTTCTGGAACCAACATAGCCTTCCTGTAGTCGAACAAGGGCTCTATTTTCATCTGATGTAGCCATTTTTGAACGGCATTCATTTCTGGGAACAAATACCATTTCTAGGCCTGGCATGGAAATTGAGAAATTGACCTTTTCTATTTCTTTTTCCTTCTTTTTATTTTTTTTTAACCTGCCGTGGAACTGGTTTCACATTTTCAAAAAAGAAAAAGTTAAATATGTGTATATATATATATATATATATATATATAAAGGGCTGTAAATTTATTGAATCTTTTAATCAGATTAGTTCTTCTAATTGTAATTTTTTTTTTTAAATGTAAAAAAAACTCAAATAAATAAATTCCCATTATTAAAATGATATACTATTTTGTTTAAATAAACGTTAAAAAATAACAATAAAATTAATATGAATGCAGCAAGTGAATTTTGGCATAACAACACTGTAATGCACATTATGAAAAATCTATATTCATTTTAATTTAACATTCATTTAACATTTAACAATTAAGTGTTTTTAATCATTAGCTTTGAGTGTTAAATTACAGATGAAAATGTGAAAATTAAATGTCTAATTTAATGATAAATGTAAAAAAGTAAAAAATCTCTTGTATTGCCTGACAAGCAACATGATACTTGTATACTGTGTATATATATATATATAGAGAGAGAGAGAGAGAGAGAGAGAGAGAGAGAGAGAAAGATTTGAATTTTTAGTGTTGCAATTGGAAAAAAGGATTGTGGGAGACCCGTGGGACAGGGGCCGGCCGAAGGGGGAAGCTGGTGGCATTTGGTGCCAGGACAGAGCGAGAGACAAACAACATCATGTGCTGTTGTTTACACTCAGCCGCTGTGCTGTCATAGACGAGACCTACTAGAGAGCTGACCTACTTAAAAGCCTCCTAAAATAAAATTCACTAGTGTCTCAGGACCGATGCACTGGCGGGCAGGCTGGAAAGCAGGCCAACACATCACAGCTTTCTTTTCCTCTTCTCCCCTCCCGATGGAGAAGCGCTTTATCGCATTCTTTGCAGAGCAGAAATAAAATGTTATTAAAGGGGGTTTTATTCGGAACCGGAATAGAAGCGATTTGCCTTTAAACGATTTTGGCCTGAGGGGCGACCGCTCGTCCATCTGTCTTATGTGCTTATGACGTCAGATATCCTAAAACTCTTCCATCGCACTCAGGAAGTGTCTTGCGTTTACAGTTGGGCTGAGGGCACAGTGGAATTACTCACCGGGAACACGTTGTGACTTCAGTGATCTGGCCCACAGAATAAACAGTGGTTAAACAAGAGCAATGTATCTCTTGTTGCGTTAATTATTAAGCAGACCCTTCCTTACTTTGCTAGATTGGCCCGTCTGCCTCTCACTTTGCAGCCGAGTGAATCGCCGGGGTCATCTGAGGTATAGCCAATGTGTCAGAGTCATGCACACATCCACATCTACCCAGTTATATTTAGTAAAATGCATTTGAGCTCATGTGACTCTGATGTGTTTTAAAGGAATCATTTACAGCAGCTCCATATGATAACACATTTGTTTTCCTCAGACGCATGCACAATATGGTTCTTAGAATCATTTTAAACATGTATGACCTTTCTTGTGTGGAATGAAAAAAAAGTGTGAAGCATTTTTTGAAGCATATCCCGGCCGCTCTTTTCCAAGAAAATGAATAGAGACTAAAGCTTTAAAAGCTTATTTTAAGACACAAAAGCATGAATGGCCAATATGCCATTTGCTTTATATTCCTATCTAATTCTTTAAAAAATGAACTGTATTAAATGATTCATTAAAAAGATTCTCAGACTTTTTTTTTTTTATATCACAATCATGGATCACTTTTATGGTATTTGTATGAAATTGTTTATATTCCAACACCTCTGAAGTAAAATGAGAATAAAAAATAAGTTGCTACTTAGTGAAAACCTTTCCCCTCATTTAGTTTGTAAGTCAGGGATCAGAAGAATCAAACCAATCCGATTCATAAACAAATGAACTGTATTAAATGATTCAGCAAAAAGATTCTCAGATGAATGCTCACATGTCAATATCATAGACCAATTGGCTGTTGTTTTTGTTGTTGCTTTGCACTTACTAAAGTTCTATAGACAATAAAAATTGATCAAAAAATCATGGAGCATCGCAGAGTAAACAATATCTCCTTAAATGATTAATATGTTTTCTTAAATTACCAATTTGTTCTCTCATTTTAAGTAGTATAACATGACAATAATACACCTAACTCTTAATAAATTAATACAATTTGGCCACTAATTAGTACTGTAGCTAATGGGAACAAATATTGTTGTGTGGGGCTCTATGAATTTTAATAAAAACCTTTCATAAACCAAAAAATAAATAAAAATAACTTGCAAGGTATCATAAAAGTGGTCTAATTTGTGACCCAATTATTCTTCTGAGTTGTTTTTTAATGAATCAGTTGAAATAGTTCACAAATCCTGAATGATTTGTTCATGAATTGATTTGGTTCATTATTATTCTCACACAGTGATTCCAAGTAATCTAAATGTCTGTGGCCTGTTAGACAAGCCATTGTGAGTTCTAGAGTAAGTCCACAGATTCATAATTTAGTAGGTTTGAATAGGGTTGCAACCCCCAAAACTTTGCATGTGGCCTTAGTAAACTTTGAAAGGCTGATTTTGTGCAAATATTGATGTTGTATTTATTGATATAGACCTTTGTAAAATAGATTTTTCTACAATGACCTGACTGTAACTAAACAGGTTGTATTGGCCAGACCTCGGCAAGCCTGTACCCCCCACCAGCTTCGCTAAGACTGATTGCCTCAGTGGTGCTGCAGATTTCCCAGCATGTCCCTTCATCACACAGTGACTAATTCCTATTGTGCTATAACTTCAATGCAAAGAGATGAAGTCCTTTCGGCCCGTCAGGAGGCAGAATAAAACGCTCCTGGCATCACGGGGTGTCCACAGTTTTTGCTAAGTCGCTCATTGTTTAGAAAAGCACATATTCTCGTGCATCTCTCCGGCTGTGATTCCTGTGTCCGTGAGCTTTCACGAGCGAGAGAGTCAGAGCAGCAGGATTTCTATATTGCCAGTGTCTCTATTCAAAAGTTAGTAGTTGAAGTAGTTAGTATGTAATTAGATTCTGGAGATGTTTGCTGAGACCTTTAAGAGGAGCTGAATTAAACTGCAGTCTTTTTGTGTCCTTTACAATGTAAATAAGACTGAATCTCGGTTTGGGAATTTGTTTGTTTTTTTGATGCTGGGATAAACACTTCAACTCTCTTCTGGTTGCTTGGAAATCTAGGTGTATGATTTTGGTGAAATAAATCATCTTTTTATTCATTTCCAATACATATGAAAATCAATATCTTGATATAGATATCTGAGGATATTATGTTAACATTTAAGTCGCTCACTAAACCTACCAGATTCCTTTCCAGTGACCACAAAAGACACAGGATTTCACAATGTCTCTGTCTTTATCAGAAAGAACCTTCTGTTCACAGAATTAGCTCAAAACAGGTGAATCTACTCAGTTTGTTCTGAGATAAAGAGATGTATTTGTTGTGCTTGTTTACATAGCTGTCATGTTTACATCTCCTTCTCACAGTGGCCTTTTTTAACAAACATTGCTTTCTATTCAAGCAAGCTTTCTATTCACTGTCTAGACTGGCAATGGCCACATCATATAGCCTATTTGATATAAAAGCATATAATGTTGAAAATATAAAAGCATTGGCTTCTTTCATGTGCCTTGATTAACTGATCCACTATAACAACTGTAATGAACATATCCAGGTAACATTTCAGCCCACAGTAGAAGGAAGAAAGAAAGAACTGAGCTAAAAAACTAAATGGATCTGAAACAATTGTCACTCATAACTTGATAGTAAGTTGCACAAGTAGTTACAAAGAAATTCTAAAATTAGATTTTTTTTGCAAAATATAAAATATGATTTTTATTATATAAGTAAATACTTGTGAGTTTATTTGCATTTAGTCATTTAAATTCTCATCCAGCGTGATTGAGTATTCTTATTAAAGTTGTGTATGTGTATGTTTAACATACATTATAGATTGAATGTATTAAACATGATTTCAAATCTCAAAATTCTAATAAAAATAAAATAAACAAATATAGTAAAATATAGAAAAATATGATTATGATGATTATGGTGATGATTCTTCTTCATCTACTCATTATTATTATTATCATCTAACATAAATTACAGGAAGGTAATACATACTACCATGATTTAAAAATGTTAATAGAAAATAAATCACACTTTATGGCCTTGTCTGCTATGTACTTACATCAACATACTTATTGTGTTCATATTGTATTGGAAAACAATTTTGCTCCTATTGAGGTGGAACACGGGTAAGTTTAGGTTTGGGTAAGTTTAAGGGTGGGTTAAGGTGTATAGGAGGGGTCAACAGTATAACACATATTGCATTACAGCTATACGAATAGTTGGGAGGCACATGTTCTTCATAGTCATGAAAATAATGTTAACATGCAAACTGAAATATGTCCTGGACGTGTCATTGAGATGTTTCATGCGATCCACCCATTGTGCTGTCATCTTAAGGAATATGCTAAGAATTTGTGTCATCAGAGTCATTTCATGCATCGAGCCCGCCGGTTCTCTCAGAGTTGTAAGCTGAGGTCTGAAGGGTTCGGAGAGTTTTGAATTCCTTCCTCTTCCTAGAATGTTACACAAACCTGTCTTTGGTTCCTAGAAAAGTTTGGTGATCTCGCACTCGGCTTACTAGCACTGTGGGAATTGGATTAAGTCTCTGGCCTTTATTCTAATTCACAACTTTGTAGTCATCGGGTGTCAAGGGGTCAACTGACCGGTGTGAAAGGCAAATCCACTCTCTATTGTACAGTTTCCCTTCAGCTGCCGGCCCTCTTCAGCCTGGGAAAAATGGGGGAGGCAGCGCGTCAATTAGGAATTAATTTTCTATCGCTCTGAAAAGGTCTCAGCAACTTTTTAAAAAAGGCTTAATTGGCAGGACGATCAAATGGGGGTGAGAAACAGCCTGTCGTGTCAATACATCAGCTTTGAGGTGTATTGATTTATGGACTTATAAAAGACAAATACACATGGCCTTTTGTACACTCCTCTGTAGTTTAATGGGCTGTGTTATCCACTTCGGTAATTTTATATTTGATGTACTTCTTTAATTAGGAGCTATAGAATTAAAAGGCTGCATCTGAATCAGTCTGTAATGTCATTAAACGTATCCAGCATTCTTGATTCTCATTGGATGGGAACGGTAATGGGGTCAGATGCAAAAATGTATAAATGTTGCTCATTAAGATGGTTCAGACAGAAGCGTGACTCACAGCTACGAGTTTATGTATGTGTAGCGTGCTGTGAGACGGGGTCATTTGAGGAAAGCGTCTGCGTCATTAGTTGTTGTTACACAATGCGCCCCCTGCTGGCCTTTACTGTGACTCTCAGCAAATGCCACCTCTAAGACAAAACAAACATTCCTGAATAAGTATGCTGTCATAATTGATTAATAAATGAAAACCTTTCATTAAACAACTTCTTTGCTTGATGGTTTCCTCATATTTTATATGTATTATTCAGTTCATTGCAGAGTTCATCAGTGAGGCTGGAGTCGGTGTAAGAAAGCTTCAAGTCGTTAATTGAGTCTGTTACTCACCCTGACACTTTTACAATATATCATCATGTTACATGTATTCCTCCTTGCAAACATACACATTTAGCTATGTATCACTAATTTGAATGGTTATTAATGTGGAAATTAGCTTACACTTTATTTTAAGGTGTCCTTGATACATTGTAATTATTCATTTACATACTGAGTAATGTTAATTAACTACTTGTACTTACTATAGGGTTAGGGTTAATTCCATGCAGTTATGCATAATTTACTGTTATTATAGTAAGTATATGTAACTTGTAACAAGGACATCTTAAAATAAAGGGTTAGCTGAAATTGTTAATTTGTATGTGTTATAGTTTTGGGAAAAATCAGTTTAAATTGTTATTTTATATTATTTTTAATGTTATTGTTTTGCAGTTTACTTTATTATAGTTTGCATTGGAAATTGTGACAATTCCAATAATGATTGCTGAAATCAATGATAAATAAATTGATTCTATTATTACTTGTATTATATTTTGTAAGAATTCCAATAACTATTTATAAAGTTTTCAGTTAAATCAGCTAAAAATTCAAAAATAAGTTAAAAATGTAAATTATAATAATTGTTAAATTGTTATTATAAGTTATTTATATGCCATTTTATTTTATGGATTTAATGATTGTTACCCCTGGTTTCATAGACTTAGGCTTAAGCCTAATCTTAGACTAAAATCTAAATTGAGCATAAATAAACTTTTCATTGGCTGATTTTAAAATATATCAGTGCTTAGTTTTGTCTTAAGATGCAAACCCGTAATGCTTTTTCTAAGCATGTTTAAGCATAAAATTTCCTTAAATGTCCTAATTTGAACTATGATCTAATCCTATCTTAGTCTAAGCCCTGTCTGTAAGTATTAAAATTACAATGCATTTTTTTATGTACAGTAAGGCCTTCATTGAAAATAAAGCAAGTAAAAGTCTCAGCTTAATCAGTATCCTAATGAGGCCAGCTAAAATGCTAACAGTTAAGGCCTACACTGATCATGCATCATTTATAATGTATAAACCTAAGGCTTGAGTTCAGTTCCTAACAGGTTTGAAACTCCTGCCAACACCTCTTTCCATGCCCTAACCCTCATTAAGTGTTGTGAAAGGATCTGAATGAATACTGACATCCCATAGCGTTGTACACTTCTCTTTTCTCACCCTCTCTCTATATAATTTTTTTTCTGAACCTCTCTGTCTGTACTCCGAGAACTTCAGAGACCTTCGTTATGCATTTAGAAGATTCTTTCACCTGTACATGAGATGAGGTCATGATGTATATGTTTGTATATGTTACACAGTACATGTTTTTATCTCTCTCAGATCAGTTCAGTTAGGACATACGTAATGAATCGCATACATTTAAGATTCAACTGGAATTTAAGAATTCCAGCGGAATTCCATTCAGGCAGTGAACTGTACTTTTTCTAGAAAATTACACCCTCAAACTTTCTCTCGTCAGCATTCTGATCTTTTTCCGCCAGCTATTTATTAATTGTCTGGTAATTGTGTGTGAGTCGAGTCTTTAATGATTAGCTGTGCACCTCCGACAGCAGAATAAGTTAGGACACAATCTTAATGAGGGACTGCTGAGAGTCTTTTGTGTCGTGGAAAAGCCACCTCAGCAGCAGTGCGCTTTAAAAGCCCAAGGAGTCACACAGATTAGCCGAGTAAGAGGTGGACCTGTGGACGTGTAAACAATAGAACGGGTCATTCATACTCTAAGCCTGATTGTCCCCTCACTGTCCAGATGGCCAGCCGAATAAATTATACCAGTGGGTACAATGCATTCCAGTGGAGGGGCTTTAGGCACAACTGTTTGTGGAGTCACACAGGGCTTTTTTTTCTTGTTCTAATGATTATTAACAAGTACGAGCGGTCAGCGGTTTGGCGTCTGTAAATTAAATCCTTGAGAAAGTAAGAAGGGGGTGACAGTAATGACAGACGAAGGGTCATGTGTACACATGGCATATGCAGTAAGATACAAAAGAGACATATGCATTGTTGCATTACATGCATTATTGGTTATATATAATATAATGTAAATGCTATTGCCATTTTGGCCAAAAATCGTATTATATATATACACACACACACACATACAAAATATATATTATCGTATTAGACAAATGCACTGCTAAAAATAAAGGGAACACTAAAATAACACATCCTAGATCTGAATTAATTAAATATTCTTATTAAATACTTTGTTTGTTTGTACACAGCTGAATGTGCTGATAACAAAATCACACAAAAATTATCAATTGAAATCAAATTAATTAACCCATGGAGGTCTGGATTTCGAGTGACACATAAAATTGAAGTGGAAAAACACACTACAGGCTGATCCAACTTTGGAATGTCCATCAGATGGATGATCTCCTGAGGGATCTCCTCCCAGACCTGGACTAAAGTATCCGCCAACTCCTGGACAGTCATGATGTCCCAGATGTGCTCAATTGGATTCAGGTCTGGGGAACGGACGGGCCAGTCCATAGCATCAATGTCTTCGTCTTGCAGGAACTGCTGACACACTCCAGCCACATGAGGTCTAGCATTGTCTTGCATTAGGAGGAACCCAAGGCCAAGCGCACCAGCATATGGTCTCAGAAGGGGTCTGAGGATCTCATCTCTGTACCTAATAGCAGTCAGGTTTCCTCTGGCGAGCACATGCTGGGCTGTCCATTGCTGACCCACTGCCAAACTGGTCATGCTGCAGGATGTTGCAGGCAGCAGAATGTTCTCCATGGCGTCTGTCACATGTGCTCAATGTGAACCTGCTTTCATCTATGAAGAGCACAGGCAATAGCAGTGGCAAATTTTCCAAACTTGGTGTTCTCTGGCAAATGTCAAACGATCTGCACGATGTTGGGCTGTAAGCACAACCCCAGCCTGTGGATTTCAGGCCCTCATAACACCCTCATGGAATCTGTTTCTGACCATTTGAGCAGACACATGCAGATTTGTGGCCTGCCGAAGGTCATTTTGCATGACTCCGGCAGTGCTCTTTCTGTTACTCCTTGCACAAAGGTGGAGTGAGGTGCTGGATTGTTGCCCTGCTACGGCCTCCTCCACGTCTCCTGATGTACTGGCCTGTCTCCTGGTAGCGCCTCCATGCTCAGGACACTATGCTGACAGACACAGCAAACCTTCTTGCCACAGCTTTCTCAAAATGTCACGTCCCTGGTCTGTTTGTTATTGTTTTCATTCCCCATGTGCTCTGTCTCTGTTTGACCTAGTTTCTGTCATGTGTTGATAGCGTGATTATGTGTTATCCCTCATTCTCTGCCCTTTATAAGTTTGATTCCATTCGGTTTTAGTTTGTCCAGTTTCAAGGTTACCCTATGTGTGTGTGAACTGGCCTGCCTGTCTGTTTGCCTGTCTGAAATGTTAAAGGACTGTTATTTCATGAACGTGGATCTCTGTTTGTTCGTCCTGCATCACACACCCGTGACAATGCCATTTGCACAACAGCATGTGAAGTTGATTGTCAATCAGTGCTGCTTCTGAACTGGGCAGTTTGATGATTCACAGAAGTGTTTAAGTTTAAGTGTTCCCTTTATTTTTCTGACCAGTGTATATATACAGTGAGGTCAATTAAGTATTTGATCACCCTGTGATTTTGCAAGTTCTTAGAAATCATACAATGGGCTACAATTTTCAGCATAGGTGCATTTCCACTGTGAGAGACAGAATCTAAAAAGAAAAATTCGGAATGATTCTGTATTATTTTTTTAACAATTTATTTGGGAATTACTGTGTCAAATATGTATAATATAACAAAATTGTAATAATTTTAAACAAAATGGCTGAATTTAATATATTTCTAAGTCTAATAAATGCAGCCTTCTCACTAGAGTGTATAGAAAAATAAACATACAAATATTAATTATTTCTTTATTAAAATTATATATTAAAACTAATTTTATGAAAATAATAAAATGCTTTTTTTTCATAGTAGTCCGAGGCAATTTCAGGTGATTCACAGAAAACAGCCACATACATCCCAATCTGCATGCTCCAGCAGAGCAACTGCCATTGAGATGATGGGAATACCAATTCCAGGTATATGAGAGCGCCTTAGGCCCGAACTGTGGCAAACAGGGGGCATTATTTTCTCATTTAGCGCTATAAAAATGCAACACTGCAGCTTTGATTTGGAGCCAGCGCAGTTCTTCCAATGATGATGTGCTTATTCTGTTTCGTGATACGCATCTTTGTTTCTTGTATTTACAATCCACGTTGGTAAATCGCATCCAGTTCGGAATCATAGTTATATTCGCCGCGGCTGGTGAGCTCGCAAGCCAGAGGGATAAATGTGTTTACTCTTGAAGTATTTGTCCCCTCCAAACGAAATGAAACTTGGGCTTTGACAGCTCCCCCTCTCTCTGTGTGAATCATCTGTATCTGATCTCCCTGCACTAATTCCAATTTAATTGCCTGTTGCCTGCAGGCTCCTCAATAGTGGTAACAAATGGTTTGATTTTGTAGTCCTCATCAGGCAGCATTTTAAATGCAGCACTCTAACCCCACTCGAATGCCAATGAAGCACCGAACAGCCTCGTGTTTACTAATGCTGGTCCTCCCCCCGCGCTCTTGTCTCTGTTCCTCTCATATCTGATTAAAGGGGATTTGTAAGAATTGGCGAGATGCATGCAGCCTCTCTCTCCATTGTAAATGGTATTGGGCCAGAACAGGCGGTCTCGGCTTCTTGTGTATTTTCGTTTTAAGAGGCAAAGATGTTCTGCACCGGATAATGCCGTTTAATCTGTTTAAACGAAGTTTTGACATTAAAGTTCAGGTGTTATGTGGGAAGGTGGCTTTGGCGCTGCATGCGAAATAGGATCTGGTGCTTTATATGAATTTTTAAAGCATACTTTATGATTAATGCGTTATCTTCGTTGTTCGTGTATCTTCGTTAATTCTACATAAGAAGGGCTAAAGGAATATCCAAGACACAACAGAGAAAAACATGCCTTTGTGGCCTTTTGAGCTCCGTGTCTAGACTGAATGGTTAATAGATGAGTTTTTCTTCATTAGTGGTGATGGCTTGCATTGCCATTACTTTTAATCATGTTTAAGATTAATCCTAACAAACTAACTTAAGCATTTTTGAAGTATTAACTGGAGCATTTGAATTTTATTTGGCAAAAATACAGAGTTTCCTGTTTTTATTAAATGATTTACTTCTACACAACAATATATTCTGAATTTATGTATAAACATCTCAACTCACTTAATTATGGAGATTAATTTACAGTATACAATGATAATTTTGTCTTCTTGTCATTGTATTCTGGGACAGGTGGGTCCTTTCTCTCTTCTCACATCTGCCTTCTGCGCTCCTGACCTCTGACCCCACTCACACGCACCACATAATGAGCCAACCAAACAACTTCAAATTTTCCCCTCCATTTTATGCTTTTTTCAATTCTGATATTTTATATCATAGCATATAGTATATATTCTATTAGTTTGGTATTTTAAGTTGATATTTAGATTTAAAAGCACCAAAAAAGAGACAGCTTTCTGGAATACTTGATTCTGATCAAGTCTGCATTTATTTGATAAAAAAGACAAAATATATATTATAAAAATATTATAATAATTATATTTAAAATAACTGCTTTTTATTTGTATATAATTTAAAATGTAATTTATGCCCATGAGGAAGAGCTGAATTTTCAGCATCATTACTCCAGTCTTCAGAGTCACATGATCCTGAAGTACTTTACCGTATGCTGATTGGCGGCTTTTTTGGTTGAAAATAGTCTTTTTTTTTTACTCTATTCCTTTTAATGACGAAACTTGTTTAAATGTGTGTGTATACAGTATGTATCTGTATTACTGTTTGAATTGCAGTTTGTGAAATTCCTCTTCCTGGGTTTCCAAATCGAAATGCAATTGAAAATATTACAGCTTGTGAGCACTGCAATTCAATTCATATTTCCATCCATGAATTAAAAGTGAGATGATTAGGGGCCTAAAATCGGTATTTTGCCCAATCCTGATGGCTTTGTGTTGGAAAACACAGTAGACATGTACTTTAAAAAAAAAATGTTGACATGCTGGAGTAGCGGATGACACAGTAGTCTGTGTCTGGGTGAGGTGTAGTGTGGGTAACGGGCAGCTCTGGAGTCTGTGGGAAACAGAGCAGAGCAGCTGCTGAGGAGAGCCGAGTCTCTGACACTCACTCTGAGAGAGGAGCTGGCTCCATTAACAGCCCTATTCACCCAGCTTAAGCTACTCTGTCAGCCACTTCAGAACCATTAAAGCTCTGCTGGGAGCTAGACACAGAGAACGAGGGAGACAGAGAGAGAGAAGAATGAGGAAAAATAGAAGCAGGGGGATGCTCTCAGAGGAACTGAGTGATGGTATAAATAGTTGGAGTTGTAGAGGTAAATTATTCCTAAAGACATTAAACAGTAGTGAAGCTAAGCTCCCTCTGTCTCTTCCCCTCGTGCTTTCTCTTTCTTACCACAGTCGTCTCATATGTTTATGCCCGTGCTGGATTGCCTCGGTTATTTTTCTCTTCTGAAAAGGGCTGACAACACAAATATCTGTTATGTGTCTGATATAATGAAGCTCAAGAATGTGTCATCATTTGTATTTCTGCAGTATTTCACAGCGAGAGTCTTGAATGTTTTTCTTCTGCTTTTTTTTTGTTATCCTCGAGCTAGACTGGCGTCAGAAAGACACCATAAAAATGCTTCAATTTTGCATTCTTTTTTAACTGAATACATTTCAAATGATTATTTCAGCAGAACAACCTAGTGAGAAACCTTAAAAACCAATTAGTTTTTAATAATAATATATACAATTGTTATTATACCTATTTTATTTTATTTTAGAATATCTTGCCATGTTTATAAGAGGTCATGATCATGATTAGTGACCTAGAAAATCTCCAAAATCTAAAATGTTTCTTTTTATTTTTTACATTCTTGCAAATTTCTTCTTCTTTTTAATAACAATAGTCCTAAAACGTGTTACTTCTGTATGTTTGAGCTTGGTGAAAAAGTTTTCAAGGTTGAATATCTTCTCCCGGGCCTTGAATTGCTCTTCGTAATCAATGTCGGCTCTTAAACTTGGAGAGAATAGAAAGAAGAGAAATCGGCCAACTTGTCTTAGTACATTTACACCAAACTCACATTACAGACGAGCTGTCAGTGAAGTGGAGAGGTTCATTTTTATGTGTCTCAGGCACTAATGCTTTTTTTTACTCTGAGCTCTGTCGTAAATGCTGATTGATTGAGTGAGAAGTCAATCCCGGCCTGCTGTTCACGAGGCCACCACTGGGCTTTCACAAAGATTTTAAATTAGAGACAGCTTTACTTGAAAGATGCATTATTGATTAGCCATAGATACTGAAAGCACAGTTTTTTTGTTGCAGAGAAAAGAGAAACTAAGACAATACATAAGTCTCTTCAACCTCATCCATTATGAAACACATAGGCTTATTCATTCATTTTGCTAAAATGTACTTAACAACAAAATGGATGAAATCCAAATTCTGTGTTCTTGCACTAAACACTAATTAAACCCCCTCTCGTTTTGTCTCTTTAGGCTCAGACATGGCAGTGTTTTGTCTCCTGTGTGGGAAGCGTTTCCAGACCCAGAAGGCTTTGCAGCAGCACATGGAGATTCACGCCGGCATGCGCAGCTATGTCTGCAGCGAGTGCGAACGTACTTTCCCGAGCCACACGGCGCTCAAACGCCATCTCCGCTCGCACACAGGTGAGTTTTACCTGAACATCACTCCCACCGCCAATATCTGAGTCATCTAAAAGCACATTAACAGCTTCACACCTTCTTGTAATGCAGAAATGGGCAAGCGGGCCACAAGCTGAGATGTGGCAAAGAAGGAACATGTTCATGCTAAGGTTATATAAACCTCTTACTTATCCTCAGATGAGCCAAATTTTTGAGTACTTACAAAGTCATATCGTCACTTTTATACCAAAGAACCACCGCCTAGAAAAAAATGGGCCTAATATCTGACACACAAAATGTTAGTGCTAATGCTGTGCTATCATGACTGAATTGTACTCAAACTCTTGAATAAATATTCAGTGCCAAAATCTTCTTAAACTTTCAATCCAGTGACTTCTTCCAGTGTGCTAACTTGCAAACAAAACATGTCTCCCTATGGTCTGTGGGCGGCCCATCTGAGGCTTCTTCTGACAGTCTTTTGTTTCTTTCTCTACCTCACCTCCCTCTTTTCCCTCACAGTTTCCTTAAGAGAAACTTTAAACTTAAGTCAAGCCCCTCTATTACAGACACAAAGTCAAACCTGACCTTTTTAACCTGTCTACATTATGAGAATTTCTGAGTTTGAGAATTTAATTATTGAATTATCCAAAAATGATGACAAAAAGAGGTGGTAGAAGGACATTTGGTTAGGTGGCACTGAGATACTTTACATTGCAACAGGTATGATTACAATATATAAACATGCCCAACTCCCATTACAATTTGTTTGAACAGACTATATCAGTTTTTTTGTACAAGCATGTTTAACAGTTTTCTTTGTTTTTCCTTCATAACTAGGCAAACAGAGATGATTGAATCTGTATGGTCTGGCAGTGAACATAAAGAGCACAACATCGCCCTTACCCCATTTACTCTTTCTCTCTATTTTGCTCTCTCTGTCTGACCCAAAATACCAGTAAGATTGTCAGAGGCTGTTGAAGTCTAGACTCAACATGTAAATTTTTGATAAGAAGGGCCAGAAATGAAGTGAGGTTGTTTTTTTTTTAAGAGTCAAGGCATTAAGTATGAGCTCCATCTCGCCGCAGACCACTGGGTTCATGAGTTTTTCCAGAACAGCATCTAAAAGGACATTCTGACATTCCTAACAGAGTCTGAGTAAATGTCAACATCTGTAGCTATTTCAACAAGCAAAATCTGATTTCTCTGTACTTGAATTGCAGGAGTTTTTAAAACAGCTTGCACACAGACATGAGTATAAATTGAAATTGTGGTGTTTAAGTCGCATCTCAAGAAGTTCATTTTAGGGATGTTCATTTCAGTTATTTCTGGTAACCGACAACTGACGCTCATTCACCAGTTATTAACCGTTAACCGACATTATTTTAAATTAGAGTTTAATTCAATTAGAAGGGATAAGTGCCTGTGACATGTTAAAAATAGTAATATTTGTTTTCAGCGGATTCATTGTACATGCGCAAAAACTAGCAAACAACAGAATCATATTGTAAGGCAGAGGCGGAGTCGCTTGGATCCATTTGCAAACGATTTTAATAGCAGGGTAGTCAGACAGGCGGAAGGTC
>JAUMHI010000057.1:6777983-6801233 GCA_032359435.1 Enteromius unitaeniatus | reverse complement strand
CGGGTGGGAACTAAAATTCCGGGGAAGGTTCCCGCTGCCGCTCGTTGGAGAGAGCCACAGAGGCGCGATCCGTGACACATATCATACACCTGCAGCACTTGCAACCAGAGAAAAAAAAACATTATGAAGGATAAATATGCCTATACGAGAAATATGGGTAACACTTTATAATAACTACACACTATAAATGATTAGTTAAGCATTAGTAAATACTCAGTTCATCCTTTATAAACCATGTTCCAACACTATTATGCATTATAATATAAATCATGTGTATCTATAAATGCTAAAACACACATAAAAGCTTATAACACATGGTAGATGCATGTTTTGCAGCAGAGTGGCTCTCTTTAGCAGTGTATGACGTGACAAACACTATAGTTGTCCAGTCCTGTTCCGTTCACACAGCGCGTGTGTTCCAAGAATGCAGTTACAGAACGTGGTTGTCACTCCCTGTATTAGGACTCAAGCAGCCTGCCTACAGGACTGACAACTGTATTCTGCTGTTCTGTGAATGTGGCCAATAAAGCACATTTTTATACAAGTGACATATTCTAACAATGCAGCAAACCTTTTAAAATAATTAGGTGAAATACTTAAATATATAAATAAATAAACTTACTTTTTAAACTGTTTAGCTGATTGTATTAAAGCCAAAACCTGTCAGAAATTTTGAAATCTTTTCAAAGCCTAGGAGAATCATTAATGATCTTAGGTGCACTTCATTTAAAATAAAATAAAAATTGTCGACCTTCACAAAGCTGGAAAGGGCCACTGGGCAATTGCAGCTTAGTGAAAAAAGAACAATTGTTGGAAGATCTCTCCTCGTGGGGTATCAATGATGCTATGAATGGTTAAATATCAGCCCAGAACTACATGAGAGGAACTGGTCAATGTCATGGGACCATCGTTTCCAAGGCTACTATCAGTAATAAACTAAGATGTCATGGTTTAAAATCTTGCATCACACAGAAGGTTCCCCTGCTTAAGTCAGCCCATGTCCAGGCCCATCTGAGGTTTGCCCGGGACCATCTGGATGATTCAGAGGAGTTATGGGAGAAAGTCCTGTGGTCAGATGAGACCAAAGTAGAACTTTTTGGTCTTAACTCCATTCACCGTGTTTGGAGGAAGAAGAATGATGAGTATCATCCCAATAATACCATACCTACAGTGAAGCATGGGGCTGGAAGCATCATGCTCTGGGGGTGTTTTTCTGCACAGGGGACAGGACGATTGCACTGTATTAAGGAGAGGAAAAACGGGGGCAATTTATTGTGACATATTGGGCAAAAACCTCCTTCACTCAGTCAGAGCATTAAAGATGGGTCGTAGCTGGGTCTTCCAACATGACAATGACCCAAGCACACAGCCAGGAAAACCAAGGAGTGGCTCCGTAAGAACCATATCAAGGTTCCGGAGTGGCCTAGCCAGTCTCCAGACCTAAATCCAATTGACAATCTTTGGAGCATGCTGAAACTCCGTCTTGCTCAGCGACAGCCCCGAAACCTGACAGATCTAGAGAAGATCTGTATGGAGGAGTGGGCCAAAATCCCTCCTGCAGTGTGTGCAAATCTGTTGAAGAACTACAGGAACCGTTTGACCTCTGTTAGGTCTAAAGGCTTCTGTACCCAATATGAAACAATTTTGACTCAAGTGATCAAATACTTATTTGACACAGTAATTCCCAAATAAATTGTTAAAAAATCATACAATGTCATTTCCGGATTTTTTTAGATTCTTTTTAGATTCTGTCTCTCACAGTGGAAATGCACCTATGCTGACAATTGTAGACCCCTCCATGATTTCTAAGTAAGAGAACTTGCAAAATCACAGGGTGATCAAATACTTATTGACCTCACTATATAAGCGTGTATATCTATCAGGTTTCTTAAGTAGCTTAATCGAAAACCCTCTCTTGGTCAACAGCAGCATCAGAAAAAAAAGAATTTTAATCCGTATTTTAGCTGGTAAACAACAGTGATATTGATCTACTAGCACTAACCATACATGTAAATCATCAGCTCTACTAGTATTTCCATCTGAAGTATTTCATGATGCAACTACAGAATCATAACTAATAAATAAAAAGAACCTTAGATGTAACAAAGGAATACCTGGGCTCCTGTAACAGGCACCTGTATATTTCATACCATCTGCATTGTATTTACAAAATCAAACAATGGGCTGCGTGCGTCTCTAGTTGCTCCTCTCTTCATTCTGCACATGTAGCCTGTTCTCATTAATATGCCATTCCTGTTCGCTCTCCATTTCACTGCCAGGCCATTTGCAGACAGTGGCGGCTGTCTATGTTCACAGCTGTGTTTGATGGTACAGAGCACAAAGCTCACACTGCTTATGACACAGACAGTCCCTGCAGGTCATTCGGCCTTGACTTTCAAGCCATTTTGTCAGCCTTATTCAATATTTAACCATGCTTATGTAAAACGCAGTGCTTTTTATTTATTATGGAACAGCAGCATGTAACCTAAAATGTACCGTCGCCAGTAAACACTTTCATGCACGCTTGACACTGCGTTTAACTTTCAGTTCGCCTGCACAATAACAGACTTCTAAAGTGTGGAAAAGCTGATACCTGTGGATATTTCCTCCGACGTGTAGCCAGTGACGTGTTCAGAATGCGCTCGCAGTAGACAGCGTTAGCGCATTAGCATGCCTGTGGTGTTGCGAGTCTGGCCTGCCTGCTGCCCGCCTCTGGGCAATTAACTTTAATGACAGACAGGCTGGAGGGCTTTCAGAAGGTGCATTGGATAAGTTGATACAGATGCATAAAGACTGCCTCTCTATCTATCATCTCATATCTGTTCACTAGGGATCTCATCTCTTCCAGTCTCTCTCTCTCTCTCTCTCTCTCTCTCTCTCTCTCGGCCCAGATAGAAACCCATTCATCTCCGGCAGAAGTGTATTTGAATGTGAATGGCGGGTTGTGATTGGCTTAGAGAACGTGCTCAGGGAATTTCTGCATTGTCTCTTAAGAGGAGGGTTTAAGTCGGAGCATGACGGAACATAACAAGAGATGCAATTTATTCCCGAGCACGGCTAGCACTTGGACAGGGAGATAATGAAGAGCATAGGTCAGCGCCAATGACTTTAAAGCCACGCCGTGCGGGCTGAAATGTATTAAATATTGCGAGCGTTATATGCCGCTGCTGTCTCAGGAAATGATATGAGGGGCTGTTAGTCAGAGCGGGAAAGCAATTAGCAATTGGCCGGTGTTGGAAATCACTACATATCAGACTGGTACTGATCACTGACATTAGAACAGCCGGCGGAGAGAAATATGCCGGATAATTCCCTTTCAGCACCTTGTTATGTTTACTAGATATTAATAACTCTGTCATCTGAGCGCAGCTCTCTGCCCGTTTTTATTTACTTGATACAACAGTTCTTTGTGATCACTGAGGAAATATTACGCTTCTTGTTTAATAAGGATTGAATGGAAAATTCAGGACATACCAGACTAAGCTGTGTTTTTAAGTTATATTTTGAAATGTGGTTAACTAGGCCAAACAGGTCACATTAAGTCACTAAAGTCACCTCACTAGTGCAACTAGTCAACCAAGTAAACCAATTTGGAACAGCTAATGACCAGCTTTAACCAGCTAGAAAGCATGTGCACATAGAGCTGGGTATTGAGAAAGATTCAGTTCAATTCCAATTTTTAGGAAGCTCTTGATTTGATTCAGCTCGATGCGATTTCTGTTTGATTCTCAAAAAAAAAGGAAATAAGTGAAATTATTGAAATAAAATATAATGAATATAAAAATTCAACGCTCAATGATAATGTAAAAACAAACAAAAAGCATAGAATTAAAAGTTGAACAAATGAAAAAATGTGCAAAGCCTTGATTATTCATTCATTTTCTTTTAAAAATCAGCGCTGGAAACATCTTATTCTCCAATCTGATTAAAAATGCATCCAGATCAACAACTTTATCGTTTGTCTCTCTGCACGGCAGGTGACCACCCGTTCGAGTGTGAGTACTGCGGGAGCTGCTTCCGTGACGAGAGCACTCTGAAGGGTCACAAGCGCATCCACACCGGAGAGAAGCCTTATGAATGTAACGGCTGCGGCAAGAAGTTCAGCCTCAAGCACCAGCTGGAGACCCACTACCGCGTCCACACAGGTCAGCCACATTCATTCCACATCTGATGACCGCTTCACTCTAGCAGCGGTCCCCAAAGCTTTAGAAGCTCACAGGTTAATACAAACACACCGGCAACACATTGACCTGCTCTTCCAGTCTGGAGATCTTTGACACGGCTGAGCCAGCGTGGTGCCTTCTAGCAAATATGATATAATAAAACAAGGCAACAGCTTTATAAAATGATAAATGAATTGTATTACGCTACAGGGCTGCAGTTTTATACTGAAGAATTCAGATGTTGACATTTTCAGGTCCACGCTAGATTAAATTCCTTGTATCTATTTTGTTCTGTCGTGGTCTCGCCACAGTGGCATATTAAATCTTTCAGCTGAGCTGGAATTACAGGCTGATTGCTGCTGCTCTCTGGCCCTCAATAATGCAGCTGCTAAAGCAAACCTATCAGCAGGTCTGTCAAATAATTGCTGTCTTTGTGTCAAGCGAGGCTACGGCCACGAGACCGGGCAGGTGAAGATAACAAGAGCAGAAACTCTCGTCTGAAAGGCCACTGCTCCTTCACACAACCAGCCGGAGAATCACTGACATTTACACTTGCTGTCAATGGAGGATCAATACTCAGTTTGCTGTGCTCAGTGGCAGGCTGAACACCCACGGCTCTACACATCTGTCGTTCCCGTCCTGGGCAGCAGGTGGCAGCTTAACTCCACATCAGACAGGAAGCAGAGATAGTATGGGAAATCTTGGACCTGTTGCTATCCTGAAAATCTTTCATCAGTCTTTTTTTTTTTTTTCATTGACCATCATTTTTCAGTTATTACGATTTTTTTTCAGGGTAAAAATCCTGTTTTACATTATTGAGTTATTATTAATTAAAATAAAAAGATTAAGAAAGAATCTCATTGACCTTGTCACAGTTTTGCGTGTCTGCAGGAGTTTCTCTGTGATATAGTTTTTGAAGTTTTTTTGTTTAGTTATTTTTTTCAAATAATAATACGCAGTAAGGCAGAGTCACATGTATTTTTTTATTCAATTTATTTAAACATTTTCTAAGAAATGGTACATGAAGGGAACTGCTTTTTTCTTTTTTAAGAATGTAATTATTTAATGAAAATAATTCAGTAAAAAAAAAAGATGATATAGGTTCAGTTAAATCACTACTTTATGTATGAACTACATTTTGTTAAGTTTTCAGAAAGCTGTATTATTTCATTATCAAGGATATACTAATAATGTTTTTAATTTGAATGTAATAGTTTTTATTAGTTGTATTTTGAATTAGATTTCTGTATATTTTCATTAGTTTATTAGTTTTACTAGTTTTGCTGTATTTATCATTTTTATAATTTCTTAAATTTTATTTTAATATGTTTAGTTATTTTATTTTGGTATCATTGTTATGCTACTATATGGTTTCCTTTTTTTATTAGTTGTATTTTGATTTAGATCTTATTTGTATATTTTCTGTTTTTGTTTTTTAACTACTTTTCAGTTTAATTAGTTGTATTTAATTGTATTCCTAATTTTTTTTATTTTACATATAGTTACTATTTAATGTTTAATTATTTTAGTACCAGTTAATGTAAACATAAATGCAAAATGTTTTCAACATTCAACAGCTTTTTTAAATTAACATTAATTTAATGAAAAAAAAAAGTTTTTTTTTCTTTTACAGTTAATGCTTTTTTATTTTAATTAACAATAATAATGTTTGCAATTTTTAGCTTTACTTTTTAGTAAAAAAAAAAAAACATGTTGAATTTATTCAACATCCTTGAATAAATTCAAACAATATCCATTACGGAAGTAAAATTTTATTATGGAAGTAAAATTTGATGCTGTGGTTTCCATTTCATGCTGTCTTTAATCAACACAGCTGTTTCTGTCATTTTCACATTATTGCTAGTTTGAAATGTTCTGTGCTTGTTCTGTACAGGTGAGAAGCCGTTTGAGTGCAAGCTGTGCCACCAGCGCTCTCGGGACTACTCCGCCATGATCAAACATCTGCGTACCCACAACGGCGCTTCGCCCTACCAGTGCACCATCTGCCAGGAGTACTGCCCCAGCCTCTCGTCCATGCAGAAGCACATAAAGGCCCACAAGCCTGAGGACGTGCCCCCAGACTGGAGGATAGAGAAGACCTACCTGTACCTCTGCTACGTGTGAGACAGCCCGACAAAACCCAATGAGAAAGTGACAAGATGCGCCCAAGGACAATTCACCTGAAGGTTTGATGGCTTTTGGTCCAGGCCAAAGATGGTGAGGGGGCGTGGTCAAAGTGACGAAATGTGACGTGGATTTTTTTTTTTTTACCTTTTGTTTGTGACATACATTTTTAGGATGTAACTGCACTCACAAATTAAATGGAAATGTTATGTGATAAAGGGATGTGAATTTTGAGACAGTGTTAGTACAGTCCACCACTATGACGAGAATCCGTTTTTCTGCATTCCACCCTGTTGATTGGAGAAATTCCCTGCATGATCATACTTGTAATTTTTTACTCAAAAAAGGATTACTGTATTTTTTTTTCTCCATGGACAACACATAAAGCCATAGATTTTCAAGACCCCATGATCATCCAATAGGCTTTAGTTTCATCACAACCATATTGTTAAATGCATATCCGTTAAAGGTCAACATTTAGAATACTCTAGCAACCTTAAAGCAAACACAAGTGGACTTAGAGCCTCCTATTATGATTCATGGGGTCTTAAAGGGATAGTTCAGCCAAAAATGCAAATTTGATGTTTATTTACTTACCCCCGGGGCATCCAAAATGTAGGTGACTTTGTTTCCTCAGCAGAACACAAATTAAGATTTGTAACTTTAACCGTGGCAGTCTGGTAGTCATTTAATGGAAGTGGATGGGCACCAAACCTTTCAATGTAAAACAAACATGCACAGACAAATCCAAATTACACCCTGTGGCTCGTGACGATACATTGATGTCTTACGACACGAAACAATTGTTTTTTGTGAGAAACTGAACAGTATTTATATAATTTTTTTACCTCTGATAGACAACCCTGTCCAAACCGTCTCGGGCTCGTGCTCAGCATAATGCGTGTTTCCGATGTGAAAAAACCAAAGGCACAGCAGATGATATCAGTCGTACGTGATCCCCTCGAGCATCTTTAAAATCATCAGGGAAAAATTGATCGCTGCAGACCCTCCACAATTTTACTAAGTTTATGGGTGTGTTGATATCCAGCCGAAGTTGGGAATCGATGAAAGGTCATCAGTCCTGGATGAGTTCGAGCAAGCGGACGTAAACTTTTAGCTTTAAATCGGTTTGAAAAATCAGGATAAGCGCAAGTAATTACCATTTTGAATAGCCGCTATACCCACAATCTCTGTGCTCTGTGTAAACAACGACTGTCGTATACACTTACTGCGTTTGCATATCCTACGCCAAAGCACGTACACAGGGAACGCACCTCATGCTGAGCACAAGCCCGAGACGGTTTGGACTATTAGAGGTAAAAAATTATATAAATACTGTTCAGTTTCTCACAAAAAACGATCGTTTCGTGTCGTAAGACATCAATGTATCGTCACGAGCCACAGGGTGTAATTTGGATTTGTCTGTGCATGTTTTTTTTTACTTTGAAAGGTTTGGTGCCCGTCCACTTCCATTAAATGACTACCAGACTGCCACGGTTAAAGTTACAAATCTTCGTTTGTGTTCTGCTGAGGAAACAAAGTCACCTACATCTTGGATGCCCCGGGGGTAAGCAAATAAATATAAAATTTTCATTTTTGGGTGAACTGTCCCTTTAATGGAGCTATTCTGAATCAAGTAAAAAAAAATGGACCAAAGCTGAAAACTCACACACGCACACAATGAAAAAGAGGAGCTAAATACATTAGCGAATAAAATTATGCCCTTTTTTTAGCAAATTGCTCCCTAAGTTCTTTATTAGGCTCTGTAGTCCTCAATTTTCATGTTTTTTTTTTTTTTTGTATAAATACATGTGAGGAAATGCACAGGGTTGGACCCATTAGTCATTTTCTTTAAAGCCTAATAAAGTGCTTAACAAAACAGCTTTTCTCAGTGGTACATCCAAATTGTGCTGCCAAGCAACTGTAGTGGATGTTCAGGGACATTTTCACAACCTTAAATATCTACACTGTGCACTTTCAGAGTTTCAGAGGCCTGTTATTTTTGTTGTTTTCAGCACCATTTCTGCATTTAGTGCATTCAGACGAAGCCAGAGAGGTGAATCTCCGTGATTTGCTTTCATTACACTCACACCAAATAATACAGCATGTCAGTCGATTTCTTCACATGGTAACATGACAAAGTGGCAGTTTTGCATCTACAGGCATTTTAGTCTAATGAAATGTTTATATCGTACTCATAAATCAATTTATGAATTAAAAAGAGATTCTATTTTACATTTAGAAAACCGCGATGCAGTATATGTTTCTGCAGTCTTCTGCTGAGGATAACTGTAGTTAGCTCACCGTTTTAGTTTGTGTTCTGTCATCTCTGTTCAAACATTTTACTTGAATTGCCTAATTTTGTTACCTCACGTGCTAGATTTATTTTTGTACTAGTCTTTGTCTCTCATTTCCTGCTGAGCTTTGTTTAAAAGCTGTATAATGCATTTACAATGCCACATCATCAGGCCCACACGGAATCGGAGAGAAATTTAAGAGAAAATTGGAATGTTTGTTCGGAACGTTTTATATATGCTGCCCTTTATGTGCTTATGTTTCAGTTAACTGGTAAATGTTTTATTATCAATAAGATTGTTCTGCTTTACATGCAAGGCATTTTACTGAGGTTAAATCCATTCTGCACTACTAAAAAATGGTAAAGGTGTGGACACATTTCCTTTTTGTTTGGCGAATTTCAACTGGCAAAATCTTAATACCACTCATAGCAATACGTAACTATTTTATATTTTTGTCAAATTGGTCACCAATTGTACAATCTCATGGAAATCCAATCTTTTCAGTCGCAATCAACATGTTTAGAAACTTTACTGAAGAGTGAAAGTTTCAAATTTCGCAACAGGTTAACTATAAAACATTTTCAAACAAATCACATCATACGCACTCATATGAAACCAACTCCTCATAAAACAGTTACGTTTTCTCATGAGGTATAGTTGGAAATCCATCTTTTCAATAGAAATTGATAGGAAAGATTTACATTTTCACAAATTTCGCCACAGGTTCAAATTCGACATTTAAAAACACAAAAAAGCGTTTTTAAATTTTCATATGAATCGCATCATACACATTCATATGAAATCACCACCTCGTAAAAAGAAAACTGACAATTAACTTTTTAACGCTTACGAAATTTGCTAATGTGGCCACATCTTAAATGCTGATTCCATCTGGGTCTGTGTATTATTCAGTGGTATTTTAGCGTTTAGCATAGCACTAGTGTGCATATCTGCCTCTCAGCTATCTGTTTCAGGGCTACCTCTACTCTGCTCTTAGTTTTGCACTAAAGCAAAAGCACACTTTTGTTTTGCTTGTAACTAGCATTTTCATTTACACCCACTTTCATCTTTCCATTCACTAGAGAAAAAACAAAACAAAACCCCGGTTCGTTCGTCGTTATATTTACACTCCTTATGATGAAACGTATTCAGCCTGAAAAGGTAGATGCAAACATTCTAGATGATTTTAGACTAGCGTTGAGAAAATGTTTAGTTATTAGATACTTGAGGGGATAAACTTGAAACAATGTGAATACAAATGATGCTTTTATGTGAAAATTATTCAAGCGGTAAGTCATCAGAGATGCGGTACTGATGCGTGCAGTTACGTGGAAAAGTTCGCTAGAGAAAACAAAAAAAACAAAAAACAAATAGGTGATTTTCTGTGAAAATAAATCTCTCGACAAGAGCCAAACGCGGCACTTTGATAAGGGAAAATGTTGTATTTTTGTACGGGGTATTGTGCAACCCCTGTTCTTTTTTTGTTTTTGTTCGTTTTGAGTCAGGCGAATATTTTTACAGTATCTTTTGCATTTGTGCTTGTTCTTGATTTGCGTGGGAGATTGTTTTCTTGTGCTTATTTTAAAATGTTAAACATATACAAGTAGTAGATGTTCGTAAAAGCATATTGTAGTCATTGCTGCTGGGTGTCAGTTCATATGATGATGATGATGATTCCACATTTTGAGTATAAAATGACTGTGAGTGAACTAA
Organism: Enteromius unitaeniatus; assembly: GCA_032359435.1. NCBI lineage: Eukaryota > Metazoa > Chordata > Actinopteri > Cypriniformes > Cyprinidae > Enteromius > Enteromius unitaeniatus. Next base: position 6,790,936 of record JAUMHI010000057.1, on the reverse strand, counting down.
TGCCAAGAGCTGTAGGTCAAGGAGCACAAGCGACCTGTAAGACAAGAAAAGTAAAACTGTATCTGTGTGTTTGTATCGTGTTCACCGCTCACTGTAAGATTAGAGTCACCTATATGGTCTGTACTGGTTCTTGTGTGTGCAGTGTGTGAGTCAATGTGGTTGACTTCTTCAGTGTTAAATACATGCACCGGTTAGCAACAAAGAGGTGCTCTGACAGACACCCTGTAAAAGATTTGATACATCATCTGCCCTGTATTTGTGTCTTTATGCAAAGTCACCTTGATATGAACTGTGCTCTTAGGCAATCAGGGATGCCTTCACTTTACTCACGGAACATCGCAGATATCAATCTAAAGATAAACACCTACACTTTCTTTGTTGTTACAGATACTGCGTTTAGTTTTGTAAGCCCTTTTTCGGTCGCCACAAGCAATAAATCTACAGGTCAGCATTTAAGTGAAAACTTGGCATCCCTGCCGCTGTATCACTGTGTTTTACTTTGCTTTCAGACAGGAAGTAGCCATGTCACTCAGTGCGCCCGTATTTGTGCCATCGTTACACAAATGAAAACTCGGACTGAGGCTCCACGTGGGACCAAATGACCATTTTCGCTCCATTTGCCTTGTTCTAGTGACAAGACCGTGTTCTTGGTGTCGAAATGGTTTTACATTCGTCGTGTTTTACTTTATTGTATTGTCTACCTCAGCACCAGTTCTTTGTGTAACTTTTAAAAAGGTGCCCAATTATTGTTACTTTGTTTTTGTGCATAAATTTTGTATTATAGCCTTTGTTCTTCTCTCTGTTTCAGCATTAGAGATGCTGTTTTGAAGCACTGTGTGGTGATTTTGATGCTGCAGATAGAGGTGTAGATTCCTTTTCCCTTCTCTATGTGGGTTCAGACACATCTCTGTATACGTCAGTGTCCTAAAATAAACTTGTAACAGAAATGTCGTGAGACTGAGAATATTTTTCACCGTTCGTCGCTTTCTGTGTGAGAACTGTTCCATTTTTAGTAAGGGATGAGGTGGGGGATATGATGATTTTTATTTCCATTAATAGTACGGGAATGTTGGCTTTGGTGATTACGCCCTCTAGTGGTAACCTGATGTACTAAAACCAATCGTGTTGGGACTATTTCTAAATAGAATATATACTGCATTTCTCATGAAGTGACATCATTGCCTTTATTTCCCTAGTTACAGTCCATAATACAGCCGTTTAGGACCAATGGACAGCATAGAAGTGAATTCTATTCCAAACTCTTCAATAGATGGCGAATAAATGAAATGAATCAACAACAATAGCATTTTATGTAAACAATTCTTAAATAGACTTTAAAATAATAATAATAATAATAAAAATATTATTGGAGAATTTTCTACAAGATTTTTATTTTTAATTTTTTTAACAAAAACGTCAGTGTGTTTGTGACTAAAAGTAACATTTTACAAAAGTGAAAAATGAAGCTGTTCAGTGTATAAAATAGCCAATTTTGGTTTACCATTATGTATATTCTTAGTAAATATCAGACATAAAGTCCCATGTCCCAAAGATTAATAAATCAAAAATAAATATTATTTTTATATATATAAATGTGTACTGTGCATATTTATTATTTATATATAAATACACATACATACAGTATTTATTAAAATATTTACATGCATATAAATGAATATTTTTTTTTGTATATATATATATATATATATATATATATAAACACATGTTTTTCTTAAAGACATATACACACATAATAATTTTTTGACATAAATATATATATATATATATATATATATATATATATACACACACACACAAACACTATTAATTACTTATATAATGTATTATTTGACCTCTTTAGGTGGTTAAGCACATCTTTTCAATGACAATTTGCTCATGGCATCCTCTAAAAAAAATAAATAATAAAAGGAGAAAGAAAGAAAAGGAATTTTTTGCAGAACATTTTGCGTGCATAAGGAAATATCTAATGTTTGCAAACACATTAGAATTTTCTTGTGACTTCATAACCATGTCCTTTTGTACGACGGAGTTTTAGTGCCACCCCAAAAAAAATCTAAAACTATGAGATTAAAGTCATAATATTACGAGAATAAAGTCAAAAATACAAGATTAAAGTCGAAATATAATATTTAGTATACTGCACTTGTAAATGACCCGGATGGAGTGAAGGCTAACAGATATAAGCATATTTGAATATTGAATATTGTTGATGTTACTGGGATGAGATCTGAGGACTCGCGGAAACCGCTTAATATCAAGAATATGATATTTATAAAAAAATGCACAGGAACATCTTTTGATCTTAACATCAGCTCACACACTCACACATTCCTCTGGGGGGCGCTGAAGCGCTTTTATTTAACCCTTTTTAATAAACTAAAGACATTTGGTGTGTGGAATTATAAACAGAAACGATATCATCATGTGTAATATTCGCGGGACAATATTCTTGTCTTCCATGACACATATATGACATATATATGTCATTCTATAATATACATATTGTTTGTATTTTACTATAAAACTGAGAGCTGAGACTTTGTTACTAAAGGGACTAATCTTATTGCTATTGGGTGGCGCACTATAACGAATCCAATGGAAGACATGAGAGTGTGAGAGTGTGAGCTGATGTTAAGATCAAAATATGTCCCTGTGCAGTCTTTTAATAAATATCATATTGATATTAAGCGGTTTCCGCGAGTATCTCATCCCAGTAACATCAAGCGGCCGCTCGGACGCATTAATATTTAAATATGCTTAAATCTGGTGGCCTTCTCTCCATCCGGGTCATTTACAAGTACTAAATATTATATTTCGACTTTTGTTCTCGTAGTTTCGACTTTATTCTCGTAGTATTTCGACTTTTATTCTCGTAATATTTCAACTTTATTCTCGTAATTTCGACTTTAATCTCGTAATATTATGACTTTAATCTCGTAGTTTTAGATTTATTTATTTTTTTGGTGGCACTAAAATGCTGTCGTACTTTTGAGAGCAACAACTCTACAAAGTCTTTATTAGCTAATCTGCCAATCAAACTGTAACCTCATCCCATGTGATTAACTTAGCTGTTTACCTGTGGAATGGCTTTAAAGCCTTGGTGGCTCATTAGGTTTGATGAAAGTAATTAACACTGTCATTAATTATTAAAACAGACCCTCTTATTTAGCCTTTTAATTGGTAATAAGCCTGTTTGTTTGGAAAGCAATCAGTGTGACTGAGGTATTAGCTAATTGCCAACTGTTAACAAGGGAAAGGCTGAACAAATGACATGATGTAATGACCTGTGAGCCATGAGGTCTACAGTGAAAACAGCTTACAAATACTGATGATTAGTCCCGAAAGAGTTTGTGATGTTTGCAAAGAAAATTTAAAGTTGAACAAATCGATCTAAACAGTTCATGGCTTGAATCAGCATTAATCCACAAGTTTCTCAAAAATTACGTATGGATAAAGGCTACATTTCACTTCAACATGAAGTATACCAATATCCTGGATTTTGCAAAATTAGCTTTTTTTTGATTATGCACCTTTTTAGGCACTCAAAGACATGTTACAGCAAAATCAGTAAATTATAATGAATACAAAAACACAAACATACAAATCAATGTAATGTCTGCTAATATTAAAATAAGTTTTTAGTATTATTACTTACTAAGATCAGATATTGTACTGAATGTATTGCTCTTTTTAGTAAATGCATGATCTGATGTTAACTAATGAGACCATACTGTGCTACCTACAAAGAAGCTGACACAAGACCTACACTACAAAAATATTTTAAGAAATTGAATACAGGATTGGTTTCTTCATTGTATTTAAACACTAATGCATTTTATAAGAATTAGTGATGTTCCAATTTTTTTAATGCATTTTATAGAAATACCTGCATATTTTGCAGTACATAGTTTAACATTTAAGTGCAGAATTTTGGCTTCTGTCAAATTTAGTTTTCTTTTTTATTGTCTCTGTTTGGAGAAATGTATCTAAATCAAGAGAGCATATAACAATACACATATTTATTAAACACACTCACACACACACAGACACACACACTCTCTCTCTCTTTTCAATATGGAATTAAAGAACATTTAAATCTATTCAGCTTACATATGTACATAGTACACTTGATGATGATGATTTCAGTTGTAAATCAAACTGGATGCCTAAATACTTATATGTTGTTACCTGTGCAACTCCCTCCAGATTAATCAATCAATCACTTTTATTTATATAGCTCTTTTAACAATAGTGATTGGAGCAAAGCACTGAACATTATCAAATAGGAGAATAGAGTGATGGTAATGTATAATGACAAGATTAAACAATTTATTTATCAAATGGTCTCTGTAATCAATAATACGATAATCACTAGAAATTGGGTGCCCCCAACTAAGCAAGCCAGAGGCAAATGAGAAAAAAAAACCTTGGGAGAAACCGGGCTTAGTTGGGGTAGCAGGTCAGGCTAGAGCATGCCTTCACACCATGGCAGTGCTCCAAGCATATCAATCCGACCTGCTGAAGGATTTAGATGAGCGGGAGAAGGTTAGCTCAGATGACATCGAAGAGCTAAGGAGGATCTATGGCTGCGATGGTGGCTGCGGAGAGGCACTTGTGGTTGACCCTGTCGGATATCAGAGATAGAGACAGGGTCTGCCTCCTGGACGCCTCGCTTGCGCTTTCTGGCCTGTTCGGTGACACAGTAAATGAGGTCGTCGACAGGTTTCAGGAGGCGCGGTGTCAAGCGGCGGTGTTCCAGCGGTTTCTCCCTCGCCGCTTTCTAAATCCTGGGGCCTACCGCTAATAATACCAGAGACCAACCTCGAGGTAATGGAACAAGAAGTAGAAACTCTTCTAAAGAAGGAAGCCATCAAGATGGTACCTCTTTCAGACATAGAGTCCGGGTTTTACAGTCGGTACTTCATAGTTCCGAAGAAGGATGGAGGGCTGAGGCCCATATTAAATCTCAGACAACTGAACTGCTCAGTCAGTCAGCTGAAGTTCAAGATGCTCACACTCAAACAAGTAGTGTTACAAATCAGGTCCGAGGACTGGTTCATAAATATAGATCTAAATGATGCATACTTCCATGTATCCATTCATCATTCTCACAGGAAGTTTCTGAGGCTTGCTTTTAGGGGCCAAGCTTAGCAATACGGGTTCTCCCCTTCAGCCTAGCACTTTCCTCCCCAAACGTTTACGAAAGTAGTAGAAGCAGCCCTAGCTCCGCTGCGGCTTCAGGGTGTTTGCATTCTGAACTACATTGACGATTGGCTAATATTAGCTCAGTCGAAGACCGAAGTGATCCGACATCGAGACCACTTACTTAGGAGTTGTGTGGGATTTGACAACAATGCAGGCATGAATGTCTCCTGCTCGAATAGAAACGATTCTCAGTTCAGTCAAGAGAGTGAAAGAAGGCCGGTCACTACAATTTCAGAAACTGTTGGGTCTGATGGCAGCTGCAGCCAGCGTGATTGGATTCAAATTTATTGTCATTACACATGTACAAGTACAAGGCAACGAAATAGGACCCCTTTGATCATACACAAACAATTAGGGGTAAGACAGATCAACGGGAGGTAATATGTAAAGAAATAAGATACATCAGGGAAAAATGAGGAATACCTCAGCAACAGGCACATAAAACACAAAGTCACAAGACATAACACTGCAACATGGGATGGAAGGGGATGAGGAAGTAGTCCAATGTAGGCAAACAGCCAGCCGGTCCGCACTAATTAAAGCACAGGGCACAGACCCCGCCTACCCACACAGGGGGGTAAAAGCGTGCTCAGGTGTTGGATGGGGAAAGGTATAAGTATATCTGAAGTAATGTAACTGTTTGTGTGTGTGTCTCGGTGTGTATGCCTGATAACAGTCCGTAACAGCCTGCAGCAGGTGTCCTTGGAGGGGGGAAGAGGGTTCCAGAGCGTCTCGTTATCTTGCTCTTCGGAGGAGTTAGTTATGTCACCAGCAGCAGCCTTGAAGTGCAGAAGCTGGAAAATAAAGGGAAGCCGAAATAGAAAAAGGTATTTTTCCAGGTTGGATCAATATCTGCCAATTTCACAGATATTTAATGTCCATCACTGGTCTCCAGGTCTGGCCAAATCCTGTTGAATGTCCGCTAGTTTCTCCATGATGTTCCCCAATTTGCCATCAACAGACACAGTCTGAGTACTAACGGCTCTGCTTACCGTTTCCATCCAGCAAACCAGTGTCTTGGGGCTTTGACTGGTCGCTTTTTTCAATTTCCGATATGCCAATTTCCGACACTTAATCCAATGAGCAGAACTCCTGTTACCAAAGCTCCAATTAGATAAATATCTTCAACGTCCTCCAGGGACAGAGCGGCTAGGCACACAATGTGCCACTACTGCCATCCGTCCACCGTGTATCCAGCAGCAAACGTTACTTCGAGACAGGTCTGTTCCCCGGAACCCAGGCTTCTCATCGAGAAGATTGTGCCAATTGCGTTCAGAAACCAGTTGATCAAATCCATATTCCTTTTGTTTCAAGAGCGATGCAAAGAGAGTCACTAAATAGTATTCACAAGACAAGAGGAGCAAGCAGGGAGAGATATGGGAGAGAGAGGAAAAGATATGTGACTGCCTTCACTGAGAGCCAAACAAGAAGATCTTATTTATAAGACCCCTACAGTGGTGGCTAAAAGTCAAGAGTTTTTCCCCAAAGAGGAATCAACTTCGAATGATCATCTTACAGAGCTGAGGTGGACCTCTTTGCCAGTCACCAGAATGTGCAATGTTCCCTCTGGTTCTCTCTAGCTCCTCCAGCTCTGCTGGGGATGTATGCTGTGATACAGACCTGGCTGACGCTATGGTCAGTACGCTCTCGCATCCCTACATGGGACTTGGCTTTCTGATTGCCATCTTACTTTCAAGGCTACCTTCTTGTTAGCGATCTCTTCTCTTAAGTGAGTAGGAGACCTTCAGGCCCTTTCAGTAGTGCCTTCTCATTTAGACTTTGCACCCGGACTGGCGAAAGCTTTTCTGTACCCTCAACCAGGTTACACTTCGAAGGTCTTTACTACCGCGACACCACACCCGATGGAGCTGCTGGCATTCCATCCCCCTCCCTTTCAGGATCCTGACCAGGAGAAGTTGAACTTTATGTGTCCTGTGCGAGCACCGGACACATACATGCACAGGGCAGCCTTGTGGAGAAAGTCTGACCAGTTACTAGTGTGTGTCTGTCCACCTAGGAGAGGTCAGCCTGCTACTAAACATATTGTTAGTCGTTGGATTGTTGAGACAACCACGACTTGTTACGAAGCCTCTGAGCTCCCCTCGCCGATGGGGGTCAGAGCTCACTCCACAAGAGGTATGGTGGCTTCGAAAGCCTATCTGGCAGGTGTCCCATTAGAGGACATCTGCAACACTGCGGGTTGGTCTTCCCCCTCCACGTTTGTCCGATACTACGGTCTGGACAATCGGATGACCCCTGGATCATCTGCCCTCACGTCCTAGTAGTGTATGTTGAGACATAGACACAGGGCAGGGTCTTGGAGTTATGGAGGCGTTGGAATCTCGTTCCCATAGTGTCTCCGGTACGTGTCAGGTTATGAATATTACCACAAGACACTGCATCTTGCAGCCATACCTCCTGTGCCCCTTGCCTGTGCAGTTCTTCATGGCAGTCGAAAGCTGACGCTGACAGGCAGCATGTGCCTTATATACTTCCTGGTCTGACGTCACGCCCTTCCATTGGACGTTGGTACAGCAGATTCAGATCCGTCATGCAGTAGGCGTTCCCATAGCGTCTCCGGACACAGTGTCTCGTTCCCTCAAGGAACCGTGGTTATATTCATAACCTGACACAATCTTGCATATTCTGATTTTCGATAACAGCTATATAAAAAAATCACTAATGCAAAACTTAAAGTAGCATTTTTTTTCAATTAGTTTAAACCAGAACCAGCAGAAAAAAAAAACAAAGTTAATGAAATAAACACATTACAGCTAAACTGTAAGCATACAAAACACTCTGGATAATGTTACAATATATGAAATGACAAAAATTGCTGAATTAAAAGTTAACGTTATATCTAAACCATGAACCGACAGAAAAAGTGTCTATCTGCACAATAACACTAATTTTAGAGTTCAAAATCTGTCCATATTTTGGGTTAAAACTTTTTTTTTTCAGAAAGATATCTGCAGATACTCTTTATAAACTCACCGATACACGTTGTTTTCAAAGATTAACCGTTGGGCGCATCAACCCATCCCTTGAGGCAGCCTGCTTCAAAAAGCCCCTCCCCCTTTTCAAAAATGTAACATATTGAGTGATGTCTTCTTAACTTAATCAGTGTAGTCAATTATTTGTCTAAATAGTGCAAACAACTACTATTTTTAGCAGTGACACGTAATTACGTGATTATGTAATGACTGCCTACATTTTTTAGTTAAGACAAAATCCGGGGTAAGAGTGCACCTTGTGGCTGACAATGCCTTCAATGTAAAATGTTCTTTGAGAATGCTCTAAATGTAAACTGAAGAGCCGAAAAGAGTGTAAAGCCGCTGTAACATCCCACAAAAACTGATGGACATCACAGAAGACTTGGCTGCATCACCAACAAAACGATTCAGTGTATGACTTCCACGAGTAACGCATAAAGCTTTGGGGTTTTGTTCCAGCACTCTCTTTTAGACTAACTGCTTTTTACTTTGCATGCTGCTCCCATTATCATAAGACTGGCCTCGACAGTTGTACAGATCTAATCCTGGAGTTTCTAGGTGGCCTAAAAATGTCTCCCTCCACCCATCCAGATCGTCCTGCAACCAGAGAAAGAGGAAGGCCACCACTATGTCATTGAATTTGGCCTTCTGGAAAGGGCCATGGAGGAGGGGGTAAAGTCACAGATCTGCCAGGCTCTGCCCCCAGCCAATCACAATGCTCCCTCTTCCCTGAGTTTTAATCAGCATCACCTGCACCTCATCTTCACCACAATCACCAGCACCATAATCTAATTCTTTAACAAAGAGGGTTTAATATAAGCTGTAGACCACTTTGTAATAAGAACCTTTGTAAATGGTTCATTTAGGCGGTCTCTAGCGGTGTCATTGATTCATTTATACACGCCCCCAAATACAGAAACTAGCATGCAGATCTGTCAACAAAATAAATCTAAAAATCTAAATCTAAATAAATCTAAAGCGCTATAAAAACAGGATATTGGGAGGAGAGTTAGGATGTTCACTCCACTCACCTTTAGGTACATCACAACCTACACCTTCTGACTTTATGAGGTTTTTCATGGCTTATTTTTGCTATCAAGATGAACATAACTGGAAACAACAATTTGAGCAGCACATTTAACTTGAAAGTTATTAATGAGAAGCCTTTGGTGGTGCAGGTACTGGTGGGGATTCTTCTCAATGTGAATGGACTGATGATTTTCACTTTTCTGAAGAAAGAGACTTTCAGGGAAACATGCTACATTCTGTTTGCTCAGACTCTTTTTGCTGATTCTGCTCTTATGATTTTGGCAGATTTAACCCTCATGGGGTCATTTTACCAGTTCCCAGTGCATATAAATCCTTGCTATATCTTCTGCACGTTTATGGTTTTGCTTATGGTTTGTTCACCCATGACTCTTGTAGCCATGTGTTTGGTGCGCTATGTAGCCATATGTATGCCTTTAAGACATTCCAGCATCTCCACCCCTAAAAACACCTTCATTGGGCTTCTCATCATCTGGAGTGTCAGTTTTGTCATTCCATTGTTTGTTTTAATAGCCTCTTTTGCTTATATTCCTCCTGGTGCCTTTCACCAATATGTTGTGTGTAGTGTGGAGATCATGTTACAGGAAAAATGGCTAGCAGACATGAGAGCAACGAGTCTGCAGCTATTATTCATCATGATGCTGTGTATTATTGTTTGTACTTATTTCAAGATTATGTTGGCTGCCAAATCTCCCTTTTCTGAAAAGAAGAACTCAACAAATAAGGGCCTCAAAACGGTTATTCTCCATGGTATTCAGCTTCTTTTGTCTATGATGCAGCTTATAACCCCTTAAAGAAATGCCTTTATGGAAATTAGATTTCATGCTATTTGTGAATGTAAGATATTCAAATTTCATTTTGTTTTTGATCTTGCCTCGTTGTCTGAGTCCCTTAGTTTATGGTTTACGGGACAAAAAGTTTTATAATGCTCTTAAATATTATGCTTTTTGTGGCACTTTGGTTTGTAATAAGCACAAAATAAGAGATGGTAAACCTTTATAGAGGTGTAAAAAGCAATTCCAAATATAGTTAACCTCACACAATATGTTGTGTATTGTTTCATCCATGTTAATAGTATTAATATTTAAAATGTTTAATATACATTTATTAATACCTTTATATTGTTTAATGTTTAAATATTAAATGCTGTAAAATCTATCATCTGTGTATGTATGCATCTACTGTATTTATCTATCTATAAGTCCTTACAAAATCCAAGTCCAGAGGAGAACTGGACCCAGCTAAGCCTGGTTCTCCCAAGGTTTTTTTGCTTATTCTCTCATGGATGGGGTTTTGGTTCCTTGCCGCTGTCAACTCTGGCTTGCTTAGTTGGGGACACCTGATTTTCCAGTGATTATCGTCGTCTTGACTACAGAGACCGTCTCTGCATTTGATAAATAAAGTTTAATTCTCGTCATTATACATTACCATTACTCTGTTGTTCTATCTGATAATGTTCAGTGCTTTGCTACAATCTGTATAGTTAAAAGCGCTATATAAATAAAAGTGACTTGACTTGACTATCAAATAGGCTACAGTTTTAATCATGTCATGTATCACAATAGTAAAAGAAAAAATCCACATGTACAGTACTGTTTTTGTTAAGATGGCATCCACATTTTGCATTATGTGTCAACTGGTAGCTAGGTGTAACACATTCCCTAAATTCTACAGACTAAATTGAATGTTTGAGTTGTCTATATATATATCTTGCTCTGACATATCTTAAAACCTGTCAGTGTCATTGTTCTGTGTTAAGATGCACACCTGTAATATTTTCTCATAAGGGATTTTTGTAAAAGTTGCTTAAATATTCATATTTATATTTACGCAAAAGTTATATGAAATATTCAAAAGTTCATTATTGCCTAGTCCTGGCTTAAGCTAAGCCTGTTTGTGAAACTGGGCCATTGACATCAAATGTCTAATAAAAAAGACATCGACAGTCTGATTATAATATTTCTGTCCACACATGCACATACATTATTTGTATATTTTAATAATGAAGATTACTTGGGGAAAGGCCTTTTTCTGCTTTTAGATATTGTCATCACACAGATGACAGTACATTTTTGTTCATTGGCTTCACTTGTGCCTGATGTGTGTTAGCCCATAGGGGCACATGATGGGTCTATAGTGGGCTCCAAGAGGGGCCTATGTAGATTTTCATTATATGGGTCCACAATGGGTTCTATTAATTGGAGCCAAGGTGGGCCACATACAGAAGTCTTATGGGAGCACACTGAACCCACAAGTAGCACACACATGGGGATTTTGTGGGACCACAGTGGGTCAGATCTGGGCCCAATTTATATTTATTTATTAATTGCTCTAGATAAAGGTAATGTGCTAATATGCAAAAAAAAAAAAAAAAAATACTCAAAATTACAATGTTTTTTGACGTAATATCAGCTGATTTTTGTGGTGCACAAAACATTTTAAACTACATGTTAAAATATTTTATCAGTAAAGAAAATTACTTCAGAATCTCTAAAAAACTGTTTTTTATTGGGTAAAACAAAATAAAACATAACTTGATAAAAATACTTGAACAGAACAGGATGAAATCACAGTGGGGCAATTGGTGTCAAAAAGACGTCAAATTGACATTAAAAAATGTTATAAAAACAGGTCAAAAATTAAAGTCAAATCAATGTCAAAAATTTTACATAAAACATTGATGTCAAAGACAGGTAAAAAAAAGCAAATAGATAAAAAATCAAGTCACGTGTCACAGCTCACTGACCCAGGATCAGTCACTCTCTCCGGTTCCTATCGACCCAATTAGTGATCATGCACACCTGAGATCACTTACCTGCAGTAGTTAAAAGCCACAATCCCAAGTAGCTCTGGGGCTGAGCTCAAGGTAACAGAGCAACTTACCTCTCTGGCTTCCTAATGCTTACCTTGCTTCTGGATCCTGTGTTCCTGGACAGTTATCACTTGCATGAAAGAAACCTGTGAAACCTGATCTTACCTGTGATACTCACTTCATGTACTTACCTGAGCCGACAGCGCTTCTGCAGAGAAATCTAATGACACTTACCTGAGTTGCCCACCGTCTGCATACGATCAGGGAGATTGTTGATGCACTGCCTAAAATAGCGATAGGAGATCGCTGCATTATGAGCTTTGATTATTCCCTTATGATGATTATTTGAACTATGTGATTTACTCCTCCTTGTGTTATAAAAATAATTTATTATCATTCTGGTTTCTCAGAACTGTCCTTGAGGGTTACAGAAGCTTAGCCCCTAGCCGAAAAGGATTCACCCAGTGCTAACACAGAAGAAAATGATCAGCCCCGAGGAAATCCTCCACCGTCTACTCAATGGGCTCACTCCTCTTTCCGGGCCGCACAAGCAACGGTCAGTAGGCTGCCCTTCAGTGCCCGGCTTGCGCCTCGCCATTCGGCGGAGTCCACTGCCAAAAGTGGCATCTTATGGGGTTCCATCAGGGCCAAAATCACAAAAGTTGTTCCAAGTTCCCTGATCCAGATTTGTGGGCTGACATGCCGGAACCGATCCCTGCAAATCCAGTCCCTAGTTTACGGCCGGGAGAGCCGTTCCCAGATCCAGTCCCTCGTTTACGGCCGGGAGAGCCGTTGTTCCCAGATTCAAATAGATAAAAATGAAAGTTAAGCTGATGTAATTTTGACATCCACACTGTCACGTGTCACAGCTCACT
>JAUMHI010000057.1:6745795-6767644 GCA_032359435.1 Enteromius unitaeniatus | reverse complement strand
TTCTAGATTAACATTTCATCATTAACTAATCACTTATAAATGACTTACAACGGAACGTTATTCTAAAGTGTTACCAATGCTTTTATTTTGGAAATAAATCCTCAGGTAAAATGTCATATAACTGCAGTCTGTCCACTGTGCTACAGTATGTTGTTTTAGGAGTGATTTTGACTGAATGGGACTCAGTGTTTTACAGGATCAGTGCTGAGAACTCTCTTCTGGAGATCCAGCTGGAGAAGCTCCAGACGTGGCTGCCCGTGTGTTACGAGCGGTGGAACTCTTCTCTGGGAACGCTTGTATGTCGACAGCTGGGCTATCTGAGGTGAGCACGCTGACAGCTGAATCACACACACACACTTGCAGATCTCAGCACCTTTCACTTGACTACCAGCTGTGGCTGCTTTCTGTAGGTCAACCATTCATAGAGTGACAGCAGTGTTGAAATGGACTTTGAAGGCACGTTCGGTTACACGACATGTGCAGCACAAAGTCACTTCAAGGAGTATTAAAGGGATGGTTAACCCACAAATTAAAGTTCTGTCAACTGTTGAGAAAGTTTAAAGAATCACAGAGATTTCCAAAAACAGCTTAAAAGTGAAAAATCTCAAAAAAAATAATGAAAAGCACAGTGAGAGCGCAAAGTAGTCTTACAGCTACAGCCAACAGCAAGAAATGGATATGAGAATGAAAATGATATTGAAACTGTAATTTTTAGATTAGCCTAAATATACTAATATTTGCAAGTCGTGAGATTTGTCAGATAATATCTCCTTTCAGATTATCAAAGCACAAAGGGGTGAATCTGACTGATATTGGGCCAAACTACACAGATGGATTTGTCCAAATTGCATCAGAACACCAAAGCAATTTGGAGAGTTTATGGCGTTTCAGGTATTTAAGAAAAATACAAACAATTTTACTTGGCATGAGCTTCCAGATCTATACCCATCACATGTTTGTTTTTTTTGTCACAGGGTTAGCTGCAGTACAGGAAAGGTTATAGCACTGAAATGTTTTGGTGAGTCTAAACTCAAGTTGAAAATCATACATGCTATTCATATGCGCTATCTATTTGAAGCTGACCATTTGTTGTTTGCTTCATTGTAGAGTGTGGGACCAGAGCAAAGTTACCTAGGATTGTTGGAGGAGTGGAAGCCACTCTTGGCAGATGGCCCTGGCAAGTGAGTCTTTATTACAGTAACCGCCACATCTGTGGAGGATCCATCATCACCAACCAATGGATAGTTACAGCTGCTCACTGTGTCCACAAGTAAGATTGTACATTTACAATAACTATGATGTAAATTAGTGGGTTTTACATCAAAACAGATTTGGAGAAATTTTGCATTATATCACATGCTCAAAAATATATCTTCTGATGGGTGCCGCCCAAGCAGCTGATAAAAACAATCCACACAACTCTAGTCCGGTAATTAATGTCTTGTGAAGGGCCTAAATAGTCAACAATCCATAACTTCCTCCAGTGAATAGGTTCATCCACTGTTGTCCTCTCACATCAAAATCCACCAACATATTTGTTTAGAAAAATTTGGACTGAACTTGAAAAACTTGTGCTTGATCTGTGCTTATTCAGATCAAACCCAGACCAGTTGATTCAGACCAGTTGACCTTTTCGCTGGAAAATGTAATATTATTGATAGAAGTTTTTATCAGCTGTTTTGACTCTCATTCTGACGGCAGACCATTCACAGCAGACCATCCAATTCTAAGCAAGAAAAAACAAACTTATCTGCATCTTGGATGGCTTGTATGTGAGTGTATTTTAAGCAAACGTTAATTGTCTGGGAGGTGAACTATTCCTTTAACCCTAAAATGGCATGTTTTTGTGACTCACGCTGTTGACAATAGTGTTGGAATGTGGGGCAGTGAAAACAAAAGGTCCAGGATTAAATAGATGACAAGCACTGCAACATAATACATAATGCCACTACAGTTTCCAACAGTTATACATGGGTTCTGTAAAGGAATTTATTATAAGAGTGTATATCATCTGATTTGCTTGCTTATTGAAGCTACAGGCTACCTCAAGTGTCCAGCTGGGTGGTTTATGCCGGTATTGTAACCAGCAATTCGGCTAAACTGGCTCAATACCAAGGCTTAGCTGTGGAGAGGATCATCTACAACAAGAATTACAACCACAGGACTCATGACAATGATATTGCTTTGGTTAAATTGATTGCTCCTTTGAATTTCTCAGGTAATCAGTAATCAGAAAAATGTGTCACAGTGTGGCGTGTAATATCCATGAGTTATTTCAAGTTTTAAACTTTCTTCACATACCCAGACACCATCAGACCTGTGTGTCTACCTCAGTATGATTATGATCTACCAGGAGGAACCCAGTGTTGGATCTCTGGTTGGGGATATACACAACCAGATGGTGGTACTGTGTTTTTCTACAAATGCATATTTGAATGCATGTATGTATCAAAAGGCATTGTACTGTATATAAATGCAAATTATCTTTTTTTTTAAGTTCATATACCAGAAGTTCTCAAAGAAGCACCAGTTCCTATAATAAGCACAAAGAAATGCAATAGTTCTTGCATGTACAATGGAGAGATCACCTCTAGAATGCTCTGTGCAGGATATACAGAAGGAAAAGTAGATGCATGTCAGGTGAGCATCATGCTTCTCAAAGAGTTTTTCAACAATATTTATATAATTAATTTGTGAAAAGACGTAGTCTTAAATCTCCATTTTCTAAGGGGGACAGTGGAGGTCCTCTGGTTTGCCAGGATGAGAATGTCTGGAGGCTGGTTGGTGTTGTTAGCTGGGGAACAGGCTGTGCTGAACCAAACCATCCAGGAGTTTATACCAAAGTGGCTGAGTTTTTAGAGTGGATATATGAGATTATAGAGGTAAGAAAAGAAAGAGATGGAAATCAGTGACCCCTGAAACATAAACTTAAGCTGTTTATTGATGTAGGCCTACTATTATCTACTCTTATATCTTGTTCCTGTCCTAGAGCTATTAAAGACTGATGTTTGAAAGTAGAAGAGAAAAGAAGAATATCCTGACCATTTTTAAATTGTGTACTTATTTTATTTATTCTATTTTATTATATAAAGCCTCAACATTTACACAGAAAGGTATGATTACATTTTGATGTTTGTACACTACGTTTACTGTATGTCATGCTTTTTGAGAAAACTGTGGTTTTAAAATAAATGTTAACATTTGCAGCAGAGGAAAATGTGAGCTGTTCTATTTTTCAATTAAAAGAAAGAAGAAGAAGAAACCCTAAAAAATAAGCAAGTTTCAGTTGTTCAGTTCAGTTGTTATTGTACTTGTGTGTGTGTGTGTATATATATATATATATTTCCCTCCTTGTGGGACGCCTAATCAAGAATATTTAATTAACATGAATTCACAAGTCTGACTTCTGTTTAATCAACTGGAACGCCACTCTGCCAGGCCAGCGTTTGCTGCGCTCATGTACAAACTGTTACTTTTCTCAGCGCTGATAAGCCTGGTCCAATCATAGTCGCTTGTCACACATTTTATGCATTTATAGAGATTGCTACCATAGGTAGGAATTATTAGATGAATCACCAAGCAATTGTACGTTTTAAAAGTGTTTTTCGTCTACAGGTAGAAATAAATACAGCTGCTTTTTCATGCCCCTCGCAAACAAGAAGCCCTATGGAAAGTGTTATTTTGAGTAAACAACACCATCTATCGGAAAACTAGGAACATTGCTTGAGTTAGATTAGTTTCTATGGTAACGTTTGAGTTGGGAACGGGCCGAAAGGTTGTCCTGGAGTGACTAACGCTTTTACAAAATATTGTCGTGTAAGACGTCTTTTTTTCATATTAGTTTTTTACGAGTAACGTTACGCTTGGATATTTAACTAGCATTAGTTGTTATAGTTGTTAGGTTCATTTTGAGCATGGATATCGCTGGCTATGATAATAAAGCAGCTCTGCAGCAGGTGAATCAGTTTTGGTCGATGTTAGATGAGATGTCTGAGAATAATCCGGAGGAGTACAGGACCTTCATTGAACGCCAGTTGCAGGAAGGAGCGGAGTTTTGCTCCCCGCCGCAGCCGCACGCCTGCCTCCGCACTGCTCTGCTGGTAAACTACGAACTAAACATCTTCAGCCTTTGTTGAGAATTTGTTATCACTTGTTTTATACAGTCAGATAAACACAAATAAAGATTAAAAACATAACTGCAAGAAAAACTATGAAGGAGAAATGTATAAGTTCCATGAAAATCTACATCATTTAGTACCATGGTATTACCATCTGAAACCACAGAAAAATGGAGTATGGTCTTAAAATAAAATACAAAAATAAAAAATAAATCTTTTTCTCTGATGACTTTTTTAGGGAGCAAAGGAAGAAACATTGTACATTAACCTGTGCGGCTGGAAACGTGTACCAGCGCCCACTTCTCCCAGTGATCCTGTTCCTGTTTGTGGAGGACGATTGGAGACAGTGAGTGAGGAGAAAGGTAGAAAAGTCTCATCCTTTGCTATTCATTTTATTAAATGGTTTCAAAATAATTTTTTGGTGGCATTTTTCCATGCGTGGGCTCATAGTATCGTATTGTAGTATTTGTAACTCACCAACTAACCTACTTGATTTTCCCTTAGATTATATTCCTATCTCCTTAAACTTGATGCATAAACGTTATATTAATGTCTGATGTTCTGTGTGTTTTACAGGGCAATACAGTGTTGTTGATGTGGCCTTTAACCCTGAGGTTCTGCAGATGGCAGACAAAGATGAGAAAGAGAAGCTTTACCTACTTGCAAGGAACTTCATCCAGCAGCAGCACAATCTAAATCTGTCCCAGAGCTACAAACTCACCAAAGACAAACTCAAAGGCAGAATTCCGGATTTGAAGCAGCGTCTCCTGACACCACAAATGTGCAAATCTTCTGCCAAAAACCCACAATCTGAACCAGGTAAAATATATACTTTTGAAACCTGGAGAAAGTTTGAGCTTCACCTCATACCTTATGAAGTGATTTTGAGGATTGCAGTGCAACACTGAATGATTATACCTCTCTTTATGTAGCCTCATCACTTCTGCAGCAGATCTCCTCGCTGCGGCTGAATGAGAGTAATGAGGAATCAAACATCCAACTGAACATAGAGAAGGAGAATAAACCAGCCCGATCAGGTCTCATTGAGGTGATCTCCAGCACAGAATCACAACAGTCACAGCCACAACAACCCAAGCATCATCTCACAGTCTGTCCTGATGGTAGCAGATCATCTAGGAGCCTGCAGCTGAGTGTTGAGCTTCCTGGAGTGAGATCTGTGCCACAGTGCCATCTCAGCATCTCTCAGGTCAGTTTTCCCATTATGTGAACTGTAAGGGTTTTCCTATTTTATTTTATTTTACTTCGTCTTATACTGTTGGAACTAAATTGAGTTTTCCACAGTTTTGGTTTAACCTTTGCACAGGCCTTATATTGGCCTTATATATTTTTTGTTGCGCTGTGGACTCAATAAGGGGTTGGTTTTTATCATTTAGGCTGATATTCTCCTGGAAGTAGAAGACCTTTATTATCTTCATCTACTGTTTCCTGAGTTGGTCAAGGAGGAGACATGCACTGCAACGTTTAATAAGAAGAAACAAATTCTATATGTTACAGTGGTTGTGTTATGAGAACGCTTATTCATCCAAAAACTGTGAATGTAAACACTATAGTTGTATTACTGACTGTTGTCTCCAGGATAATTGTTCATGTAATGACATTCATGGTTACTTCAATAATTGTATGCATCATTTTTGGTCACAAAAGGTATATTTTATTCACAGAGAGCCATCTGTGAATTGTAAGCAATTTTAAGACCACTTTAGAGATTAAGTAGGGATGAACCAGAATAATTATATTATAAGCCAACAGTTATCCTCATGTTAATGCTGTCAAAAAAAAATGATTACTAATTTTATGAATTAACTGATGTTACAACTCTTTATTTTTTGACAAATATAATACTAGAAACGTAAACCTCATTTAAAATGAATTTAGACATCACAAACTTAAAGTACAGTATTAAAAATGGATATTCATTTTTAGGTTTGCTGAAAATATTAGTATGGAAAATAAGTATATACTAAATAAAAATGAATAACCTTACAAATTAAATATCCAATATGAAAAGCGTCTCTCATATACCAGCAGATACCTATATGACACAAAAAACGCATCCATCTGTGCACAGAAAGCCTTTTAATAAAAGGTGGACATGTGTCAACTGCATTTGCATTTACAACACGGATACCAAACACTACGAACAGACATGCAAACTTCATAGGAAAAGTACATCATTTCCAAAAGGAATATTTCAATATGTTCAAATGTTACAAATTTTTTTACAAACAAAGTGGTCCCTGCTTTTACCACCCCTTATTTTCAAAGGATAGTCAAGAAAGGTTGACATACATTTGAGTGAAAAATATATTACAATGTGCAGACATTTTTTTTATGAATCCCTTAAAATGGATTTTTTTTGGCAGGACAATACATGCACACAGTGTGCGATATGCCTGTCAGAGTTTGGCAACGAATGCAACATGTTTATTATTTGTCACTGCACTAAACACTGTTTTAAAATAATCTTCTTTTCTTGGTCACTTATCACAATGGCATTGCTGATATATTAGCTTTTGCAAATCAAAATGTACCGTAACCTTAATACACTCAAAAACATAATCTGCATTTAGCTGTAAACCCTTTTTTAATAACATTTGAAAACATTCTTCTTTCATTCTTCAAAATGCATATAACACAATTTTACAAACACGTGCCTGCTGTAATGACATATTGAACTGGTTCAGTGAGATTCACAGTTAGGACAGGACAAAGGCTTTGCAGGGATGAGGTATATGTAGGGTAAAACATACATTCTGAATAGATTGAAACCCTCATGCTTTATCTGCCCTCTCCATGATCCTCCTCCACCCAAGCGACGATCTTGCCTTCCCATCCTGGAATAACAGCATCGTCCTGAAACACCTGAAAGATGCCACACATTTAGAGAAAGACACTGAGCAATCGCTACTGATATGTTGCAGGACTGAATTACTCCTGTTTTTACCTCTTCCTTCACCGTTCCAAACTCTGGATCCAGAGATTTGAAGTGATATCTAAAACTGCCATGTCTGTCCACAGCCGCCTTGAAGTCCTGCAGCGTAACCTCCCCCAGCCTATTGATAAATAGTTCATATTTAGATCAGGAAACTTGTGGATTAAATCGTTATTTGATGATGCTATGATGTCATTAAATCTGTCACCTCTTAGGGATGTTGACTAGGAAGGGTGTGAGTGAGCGGTCTGTGTAGTAGAGAACTTTGGTTGAGGCTGCTGCACTGAGAACAGGGCTACTGTGGGAATGAGCAATCTCTGAAAAAAAACAATAATGAAAACAAACGTTTAGATAAAGCCTCAGTAAGTTAAATGGGAATGTAACATTTTTGACCAAATCGTTCCTTTGAGATTTTGTTTTGGTGAATCTGTTCACAGATAAGGTAGAGATGGATAATTCAGTTCGAAAGCGAATGATTTAATCCAATAAACACAAATGAACAGAAAGGTTACAAAAAAAAAATTGATTGGTCTAAAAAGTTAGACGCTGCATGATTTTCTAGCAAATAAATTTAAAGTGACCTACTTGAGCTTGACGGCCATGATTCTCGGTCTGTGTGATTGGCTTTTCGTCCAGGAGACCTGGTTGAACCCTGAGGTGGTACAAAAAGTTGAAAAGTGTAATATCTAGACTTTAGATATATACGAAGACGGTGTACTCAAATTACACATGAATGGGAAAAAAACTCAATGTGCAATATTAAGTCCTTCCTTCTAAATAAAATAACTCTGTGTACCAATTTGAATGGAGCTAATGCCCAAATCCTTTCTAAGGGTTTTGCCTATAAAGTAAGAGCTTTGAAGGGAGTAAGGATGTTTGGGATCATCTTGTCAAAGCCAATTAGCACCCCAAAAGTTTTACTTGTGCAAAAAAAAAAACATGGGAGAGAAGTGTTTAGAGCACTTTGGTTTGAAATGACCGTTCAATGTCAGCATGATTGTTTCCACTACATAGTGGCCTTATAGGCTGGCAGATTCATCCTGACTGAAAAGCTGCAACAGTCTGTCCTGAGACGCGTTTAGAACAGCACCGTTGGTCCAGACTGAAGTTTTAGCTTTTTTTAATGCTATTTGAGAATACGAAATGTTATGGAAAACTTAAAGGAACAGTCCCTAAATGAAAACATTGCCATTATGTTACATAGTCATTATGTCACCCTCATGTTATGAATTACCTCAGAATAGAATATACTTCAGAATATCTTCTTTTATGTTCAACATTAGGAAGAAACACATGTAGGTTTGGAATAACCTGAGTATGAGTGAGTTAGTATGTGACAAAACTGACATTTTGCGATAAATATTCCTGTATTGTCAGTTGTTGCTGATCTAAAATATGGAATTAAATGTGATTGTGGCACGCAGTTGAGAATTTATGAGTTTTTGAATTCCCTATTTAAGGATTTTCATATTCAAGTAGATAGTGGGTAGCCTAAGATGCCTGAAGTAGCCAGTAAACCTTCCCCTACAGGATCATGATCATCTCCACATTTGAGTGCAATGTCTACATTAAAGGATGTAGAATTTAGTAGAATTTAGGGATGCTTGAGACATGTCCCTACCAATATCCAGCGACTATCAAATCGTCCCTATAGCTTCGATCAAACAATCGTAAATCGTCTGATTTAGATCGGAACTTCTGAGTATATTCGTAAATCTTTTGATTCAAATTGGAACATTGTAGCAGGCTTGTGAATCATTTTGTGAATTTCCACAAATGTTTTTGGATTCAGAGTGTGTCACGATACATAGAGCCAAGTCCCTGTATTACACTAAACTTAGATGGACTTCACACTGCAAAAGAAAATATCTGTCGCTACTTTGTTTCATAGCAACTTTAATTCATATTTTCTGTAATGCAGAATTAAATACAGGTAAAGGTTGGCCTTGCCTTTCTCTCCTGCCTTTTCTTGTTCTCTGTGGTGTGGAGGCGGTCCACCAGACTGGCTACACCCTGCTCTAGTGTGTCCAGTGTGTGGTGCTGCGGGTCATGACCGCTGAAACTGTCCCTCAGACTGCGCAGAGCATCTCGCACAAGTTGTAGCTCATCCCCCTGACACACACACATCCAGAACAAACACACACATTTATAACAAATTAAGCAAATTCTTTATAAATTGAAGAATGGCATGACTCACCATTCTGTGTTGGAAAACGGCGGAGGATGTGTCCATCATGTGACTGTAGCCATTATTCTCACATCCTGACAACTGGAGCAGACAATTTGGTATTGTTAATGTAGAACACTTCAAATTTGTTCATTTACTGTAATCCACATTTGATGGGAATCAGGGGATGTTTAAGAAATACGAAGCTAAATACATTTAGGAAGGTCAGGAGACTATTGACGTGCTATGGCCCCCTCTAGTGGAATAAATTACAGCTACAGAGTGTTTATGTATTATTACAATATAAGCGTTTTGGCCGGATGTACAAACATTCCATGAATAGGCACCATTTTGCCGTAATTGAATTACCCTGTGATAGCTTTCACTGATCCTGCGCAGTGCATCATCCAGTTTTGACTGCTGCTGCTGAAGAAGTCTTTCTTTCTGCCCCAGTTCCTTCTACAGAGATAAGTGCATGGGACAGAGAAAGTATTTTCATTGACGTATAGACTAGTAGGTTGCCAAAAAAAATCCTGCAGAGAACTAACGTAAACACTAAATTAACTGATTAGGAAAAATGTGCCTACTTTGTATTCACTCAGCAATCTGTTTCGTTCGCTCAGCTTCCTTTCTAGTTCCACCTAAAAAAAAAAAACAAGAATAAACCTTCATATATTTGACACATATATAAAGAAGAATCAAATGCATTTGCATGTATCATTTAGTATTTTTTGCAGATTTTATTTATAGAGTTGATGTCGGACTCACATTCTGTCCCTCCAGTTCCTCTCTGGTCATGCTGGATCTGAGCAGCTCCTGTTTGAGCGACAGCACTGAGTCTTCCTGCACAGACAGTCTCTGCTGCAAGGCATCCTGGGTAGACAGATGGACACAGGAACAAACCTTTATTATCCCAAATGGCAACAAATATGGTGTACACTGCAAAAGCTAATGATGAAATGAAAGTGAATTATCCACACATCAATAAAATTATAACTAGAGATTAAAATCGAATTTTAAATTTTTTTTGTATATTATATACAAATACACAGAAACATTTTATAGATAAACACTAATTTTCACGTTCTCACCTTAATAGCCTGTAGATTACGTGCTTCCTGCTTGTATCTTAAAAGTTCTCTCTGCAAAAAAACACATTACAACTCTCATTTAATACACAAACTGCAGTATATTTAGATTTTTAAATACCTATCTATCATATGCATCAGTCTTTTTTTTAATCATCATTAATTATTTTTTCAACAATTTAATTTACCTTCAGATCTAAAGACTCCTCCATACTCTGGTCCAGACGACTGCGGGTTAAAATCTTCAATAGCAGGATAAAACAAATACCTTAAATGCACAGTTTTTTTTTTTACATTATTCCTATAGGAAAGCACAGAAAGCAGAAGGATGGATTACCAGCTGCTGTTCTGAGCTGGTACTGTCTCCGAAGCTCAGGATAGATGTCTGCTCGTCCTCAGGTAGAGACCCATGCAGCAGTAAGGCCTGAATAAAGGCATGTGTACAGTAAGCGTGAGGTTTCTAAAGTACTGAGGTACTGTGAGTAAAACTAGACTGCTCGCTGTGAACATATGCTGTTGAACCAACAGTTGTCCAAGCCACAGACATCATGTGATCAGCCTCGGGTGCTGTTTGATGATTTGACTAACCAGCTTCTCTTTAAAGCTGTATCTTCCTTATCGGTCTCATTATTCAGATTTTTATGTCTCTTCTAGTTGAATTAGATATATAACATGCCTTATATGAAAATATTGATACCATTAAAATAAAAGCAGGCTTTGAAAATGATAGTGGTATAAAAATAATATAATAATTTTATTCATATCAAAAATATTTTTCATTTTATAGCATGATATTATTCTAAATGCACACAATTAAATCATATTTTCACATAATATTCACCAATCAAATGCGTTTGGCTCTAAAAGTTGACATATATTTTATATTCATATATCATATTTACATTTTACAGTATATTTTATAAAATGCTATTTATTCCTGTGATGCAAAGCAGAATTTTCAGCATCATTTCTCCAGTCTTCAGTGTCACATGATCCTACAGAAATAATTCTGGTATGCTGATTTGCAAGAATTATTTCTTATTATTAACTTTGAAAACAGTTACTGTGCAATACTGTGTAAAATGGTTTTGTGATACATTTTATTTAAGATACTTCAATAAATTAACAGTATTTATACAATACAAATCTTTTGTAACATTATCTCTTTATTGTCACTATTGACCTGTTTTAATGCATTCTATTTTTAATGCAGGACAAAAGAAGCAAAAACGTACCTGCTGTGACTTGAAAGGTATATTATTTTTGTATATTTTGACTTAAAAAGCCTCTAGTTGCAAAAACACCCATATCTGAATGTATACAGCTAACTCACCTGAAGCCGTGTCACCATTTTCCTGGTCTCCTGCATCTCCTTCTCCAGCTGTTCCTGCTGGGCACATAGCTGTTCCTCCCATGTGCTGCTTTCCTCTTTCCCAGCATGCTCTGGGCCAGGAGACGGCTCGGTGGCTGAGGATTTCACTACATCCTCTTCAAAGGAAACAAAACATAAGAAACATATAGAAACAGTAAAGAAAGCAGGGCCAAATTGGAAAAACATCCTACCTAGGCTTTGTGGTTGCTCCGTGTGGTTTCCCACTAGTTCTCCTGAATCTTCAGATTTGGCAATAATATACTCCTCCTTGGGTGTGTGTGCTGGACTGGATGAACTGAGACTGGAGAAATGTTGCAGAGAATCAGTGAAGAAAATAGCCATTTGAATAGCCCTAATTATCGTGTAACCACCTGGAGTAATTTGACGACAATGAAAGCCTTTTGTGCACTTTAGGTATATTATGTTCACTTTAATCACATGGAAACTAACTAAAAAACAGGGAAATTCCATATACAATAGACGTGTCACCATTCTCATCCAGGTTTTCAGTTTCAAACCACACTAATACAGTTCCAGAGCATTCCTAAGCCACATGTCATTCATCTGTTTTCAGTAAAGATGAAATGAGAGACTCTGTCTCCAATACTCCTTTGCAGTTCCTCTGGCAAGGGAAAATGATACTGAAGTTGAGATAATTCTAACAAAGAAATGAAGATAGAAAGACATCTGTCATACAGAATGAGACAGAAAGCAGCTCTCTCTTGTCTTGTTTGCATAAACTGATTATGACATTTTGAAGAGGACTATTAACCAGGATTACATCTACTTGATTAAGCTTCTGAAAAGGGATGTGTACACAGGCATGAAATTACAGCTGCTCTGAGGGGTGTCATGATTTTTCACACGATATGGAGCATGCTGATTTATAGTAAAGCATTAAAATATATTAATTTCAAAACAATCATTTCGCACTGTAATTTACGCAATGCCATAATAGTGCTGTCAAACAATTAATTGTGATTAATCACAAAACGTTTTTGTTTACATAATATGTGTGCGTATTGTGTATATATAAATATACAGTATGTATTTTGAACATATTTACATGAATATATTTATATACATATAACTTATCTAATATATAAATATATTTAATATGAGAATTAGTTTTTCTTATACATATATATATATGCATGCATGTATATTTATATATACATGATAAATATACATAGTACACACGTATTTTATGTAAGCTTAATATTTATTTATTATAATATTTATTTAATATATACAATTTAATTTAAATAAAGTTTTCTTAAAACTTTTTTGAATGCTTATTAATTGTCCTCATTGCTGTCAAACATCACAATTAATCCACAGACAACACTAATTATGGACAATTTCTTGTTTTTTTGTTTGCTTTGTTTTTTGCAACAAAAACCTATTCACAGGCTTAGCTTCGTAACCCATTTTATTTTGTACCAAGCTTACGTTATTGTCTTTGTGAGTGAATTATTGAATCATTCACTCAACCATTTCATTCAAAACACTGATTAACAGGAACTAAACAGCTGAATGTCTTTCTGAGTCATCGAATCATTCTCTCAACTTCTTTGTTGAACACTGTTTTATTCAGTAAGGCTAGTATTGTGGGTTTTGCTCAGAAGCTCATAATGTGTACTATTGGTCAATTCAATTGGTACTTGGCAATTCAAAATGGCTTGTCTGCTGCCTCAAAATAGTTGGATTTATTGATAAATGATTATATTTGCCCATGTAAATTGTGTTTGCACCATTTTGTAAATAGTTTTTCTTTATGTAAACATGCATGTGTGCTTGTGTCCTGCATGTTTTTTCAGTGTCTTGTGCATGACACTGCATTACAGAGTTAAAAGTAGTTCAACATTTACAAAGTACATCTCAAAACCTTGCTTTATTTCATCTTTTAAATGCAAAACATGTTCTGTGTAAATTAATTAATTTTTTTTCATTCTAAATAACCTCTTCCAAAACACATAACAAATTCCTACATAGTGTTTTTAAAACTGGTCCAAACAGACCAAGTAGCCTGTTTTATAATGAATGACTCTTAACACAATGAAACATTTACAAGTGAGAGCACTTGTATGACCTCTTTATGATAAACTGTGTATCAAAAACCCATATAACTGTCAACACATCAGTGTGTTGATACTGGATTGATATATCTGAGCATCCACAGAGCATGCAGATGGCACTGATCATATTGAAGCAAGTGATTGCCGGTTGCTAGGTGATTTCACAATAGCAGGCGACACCCACACATCAATCTTTTTGGCACAATAAATACATACATTCGAAGGGAGAGTTATAGTATTCATGTACAGCCTCATATAATAACACATATTGCAATCAAATGAAGAAAATGACAAATATGATTTTCTGGGACAGCCGAAATGGAATGGAAGATGGACACAGGAAAGAAAAATGAAAGCTGTGGAATTTCATTCATACCATTTCATTTGTTTGGCTCCCATGATGCTATTTGCCCTTTTAACCTCCCATTTTGATCCAGCCCAACCCGAAGGGTTCGAGGAAGCAGCAGTGTGTCATCAACATAGCAGACGGCACAGCGCCGGTCCAAAGGGTGTGCACATCAGAGACCCTTTCACAAATCCCAGCGTCCACGTAGCTTCCAGTCTAGTCTGCTGGAGATGATGATGGAGAACAGATCCGAGACCATGCAAATGTCTCAGTCCGAGTGAACCCAAGCTTGTAGTTGGCAGGTCTTGCTTTGGACAGTGCTGTAAACCCAGATTAAATGGCAGACTCAACGTTTAAAATCTCGATCAGAGGCAGCATGTGTTTCTATGATAAGAAGCATGAGGTAATCCTGTTTTCAGTTCTAAGCCACAACAGGGGAGAAAAGAGCTTTTGAATGGTCTCCCGCCCCCCTTCTTGAATCTCTACAACATCTTCTGTGACTCCTTTTTCTCATTCTCGCTGTTTTTGTGCCTCTCTCGAGGCAGTTTTAAGGTATTTTTCCTCTGCCCTTCTGTTTCTCTTTGCTTCTTCGTCTTCCCCCTCCCTTGTTCCTTTTTTTTTCAGGAGTCAGACATGGTTCAGCCCGGCTCTGTTTACCCTCCCCTCCTCCATCTTCACCCCTCCCTTTCGCACAGAGCGGTGGGCTCCGGAATGGAGGGGGGTGGGTGGGGTTGTGCAGGATGGAAAAAATGGGCGTCTCCAGTAAACCACGCTGACTGGATGTGTCTTCTGTGTGAAGATGACACACTTTTAAATAACCAGTTCCATAAAACCTGCTGAAACATTATGGTTATAGTTGAATGAGTTGTATCTTATACTATTGTATTATGGCAAAATGAGGGAGTGAATGTGTGTGTTTGTATGTGAAAGTCAGAGAGAAAGAGCATGTTGAGTATGACCACGTCAGTTTAAACATACTGTTCCACCAGAAATCATGATGTCAGACTGTTGTTTATTATAATAAAACTCTCAAATAAATGTTTTATTTATTTAGTTAGTTAAATTTAAAGTGTGTGACATTTCTATTGCATCAGGAGAATGTGTTAATAGAATAGTTCATTATATTTTTACAGTAAAAAAAGACAACAATTTTCACTCAGAAATTGCTTGTAAATTTCATAAATACATACAAAGAAAAGGCAAGTAGTTGTACATTTAATAGTACATAAATGTACTATGTACATTTAAATTAATCATTTGATACAATGCACTAAATAAAAAATAAATAAATAAAGCTTGAAAAAAAATAGTGCAGTTACAGATATATACATTTAACTTTATGTCTATGTTTTATTAAAAAAAGAGTATCCATGGATGGACATGGTTATGCATGAAAACCATTTATCCCTAAATGGCTACATTCCCGGTTTGTGCCGAGCAGGATGATCATTTTGGCTGTGGATTTGGAGTGGAATTAAAAAAAACCTATTTCTGCAAGAGATTACTCAGAGAGTCAAAGCCAGTGGTGGGAAAGCTTCTATGTATGTAAATTTAGCTTAGTAAAGTTACAAACTACTTACGATTCAGAGGAGTTAAGCCACAGTCAGACTGCAGTTTTGTTCATTGTTTAACCACTTACATATGTGTACAGTACTTCCCCATCTTGCCACATCATTCATAGATGTCATGATGAACATGGTTATCATATATACAGTTGTGCTCATAAGTTTACACACCCCTTGTAGAATGTGGAAAATGTTAATAATTAAAAAAGATAAGGGGGATCATGAAAATTACGTTATTTTTTTATTTAGTGCCGTCCTGAATAAGCTGCTACTTAACATAACAGCTGTTTACATATACTCCACAAGTATATACTCCACAACTATAACTACACCATAGAAGTCATCTGTGCGTGATAGTGTTTCGCTATATTGTGAAAAACAGGCTAAGTGACTGTGTACTGTGCTAACAATTAGTATGCACTGTAGTGTATGCACTAGCTTTTAGCACACATAGCATATTAGCATTTGTATGTACAGTAAATACTGAACCTACTTTGCATGTACTTCTGAAATTTATCTGGTACAACCACAATGATCATGTCTTTTGTGGTTTTCAAACTTTGTGATTTAAAGGCAACCCAGTTTCCAACACAACATTTGAAGGGCCTATATTTTTTGCTAAAGGTGTGGTCACATGCACATCCTGAGCTTGACATGTTCCTAGGTCAACATATTTTGTTGACCCTGGGACAACATAATAATACAAAAATGTAGTCTTGACCAGATCTCTACAACTAAACCTAAATTTACATAAACTCAGATTTAATGATAGATGAATGCCACTGATGTACAAGTACCAAACACTGATTGTAAGCCTAAAAATCACAAAAACTATAAACTGGTTCTTTGGATCTGATTGGCTAATCGCAGTGTTGTTCCAGGGTCAACAAAGATGTAGACCTGAACACTTCAAACTCATTTACCATCGACATTTAACGTTGCCAAATTTCGTGGTTTGAAAGTGACTTCTGAGATGTGTTTTAGCTACGCTATTGAAATAAGACAATAAACTTTTTTAACCTTTTTTGAGTTCACTGATTTTCACCAGCTTTGTATTATTAAATTTTTGGCACTATAAGTTAAGGGGTCATATGATGTGATTTCAAATTTTCTTTTCTCTTTGGAGTGTTAGAAGCTCTTGGTGCACAAAGAAGATTTGTAAAGTTTCAAAGACTAAAGTCTCAAAAAAGAGATATTCTTTATACAAGTTATGAATTGTACAAACACCGCGAAAAACAACTCCTTTAAAGACCATGTAAAGTCAATTTAGAGAATTGTTTGTAAACACAATATAAATGTTAGAAATGCATTGCTGAAACATGTTACAAAGATTGAGACCTATATAATAAGTAATGGTGGACTTATACCGTTGAACAGTTTTTCACCATTTTCATGTGCAAGATTTTTTTGGACGGGTCTAAATCGAAACTCAGGCAACAAGGTTTATTTATAGCGCAAAAGTTGGGACCGGATTGGCTAACAAGATGATTGGTAATGTGGCGCCGGCTGTGTCTGATTATTCATTAGCGTTCCTCTTGAAATTAGTTTAACGGCGCCACTAAATATATCAGTGAAAACTTATTGAGAATTTAGGTGCAATAAATTACATTATGTGACCACAGAGAAGCAAGATATCATCAAGCGACATCTAGCAACTTTTCAAGCTGGCTTTAGCTATTTTCGATAAAAAAAATTGGCAACACTGAGTACAAATTAACCCATTTCAGGAGGCAGAGCTTAGAGGTGAAACAAAAATGTACAGTATGTGGAAAATAATGTGCTTTTTGCACCTTAAACCGCATAGACACACTGCATTACACCAAAATACACACAATATTGTTCTTTAGCAACATCATATGACCCCTTTAATAAAGATTATTTTTCTCACAAACACAATAGGTCCTTTACACAGTCTGACATGGCTGCATTCAAAATTTAACTGGAAATTAAATGCTGGTTTCGTCTGGTCAGAGGAGAATTGGCCCCCGACTGATCCTGGTTTCTCCCAAGGTTTTTTTTTTTCCTCTATTTTTTCACAGATAGAGGTTTGGTTCCTTGCTGCTGTTGCCTCTTGCTTGCTTAGTTAGGGACACTTAATTTGGTAGCGATTATTGTCAATTTAATTACAAATACCCCATTAAAAATGAGCTGATCTAGACAACAACGTATCTCCATTAAAAAATGAAATGCCATTATCTGAAAATTGGGTGTTTAGTCTTGTACTCTTGTACTGTAATCTTATACATTACTCTATTACACTATTACTCTCTTCTCCAATCTGATACTGATCAGTCCTTTGACACAATCTGTATTGTTAAAAGCGCAACATAAATATAAGTGACTGGCATCAGCCCCATTTCATGACACCTGTCTCTATCAGATGGGACGGCGGTGAAACTCTTGGCCTAGCAGGCTCATTTAACACTTCTGAATTGCAGTGGATCACCAGTCTTGCTGATTCCTGCAGTCCCGTCTATTTTAGGGCATAATATTATCTTTCTGCCTGAGTTCTCCTCTGATAGCAGCCAGGAGGGAGCAGATAGTATCTGGCCACGTCCTGTTCAGGGCACGGGGGGCAGAATCCCTCCTGGCACAAGAGTTTGCCATGGGATGTGGCCAGTTGACATGGAGGCTTCACTCAGAACCATTCTAACTTAGCCAGGCAAATATTTTTCCAGGCTTGTGAGCAGAGGGGCATTAACACTATTCAGAGCATGGCGTTTGAGACTGTATGATCTAAGAGAGAGTGAAGGGTGATTAAATAGCTTTTTGTTTGAATGAGCCAGAGGGGAAGAGGGCAGCAAAAAAACACTTTAGCTCATAACTGAGATGGATCAGCGGGTAGCTGTGTAGGTAGCTGACATAAGGTTTACTGATGGGCCATAAATACAGGCCCACAGCAGAACATGCAGCAGATACGCTGTCATCTCCAGCCACTTCACTGAGATACAATGGAAATTTCTATCCAACATCCCTGGTACCGCCGGCCCTGGTTCCCAGGCTACCCTTATCGAATTTATGACCAGTATTTTGGAGAGCACCGACCCGACAGTGACCTTTTTTCACCTTTCTACATGTTTTACTATCGACCTTATTTCTGGCGTTTTCCAAACTGGTGGGAAAGTGGCATGTCAGAGGTGAGTTCAGTTTCTTATATTGATGCAATCTAGGCATTACAGAAAAGACTTTACTATAGAATCCAATTTGTTAATGTTAGGGAGTGCATACATGAAAATTATATGTATGTATGTATATATATATATATATATATATATGTTAACAGCAGGTTTTAT
Source organism: Enteromius unitaeniatus (assembly GCA_032359435.1). NCBI lineage: Eukaryota > Metazoa > Chordata > Actinopteri > Cypriniformes > Cyprinidae > Enteromius > Enteromius unitaeniatus. Next base: position 6,748,664 of record JAUMHI010000057.1, on the reverse strand, counting down.
TTGCTAATTAAGTATACTATTTAAATGTATTATTGTTAATAAATGGTAGTTAATAATATTATACAGCTATTGTTAAAAAATAAAATTTCGCTACCATTGGTAAGTGCGATTTTATTTTTAATCAAGGATGCATTAAATTGACCAAAAGTTACAATAAAGACATAATAATATAATATGATGTTACAAATGATTTTTGTTTGAAATAAATGTTGTTTTAAACTCTATGTTTATCAATCAATCCTGAGGGAACACAAAAATTCTGTTTTTCAAAAAAAATTAATTAAGCAGCACAAATGTTTTCAACACTGATAATAATAATGTTAAATCTTTCTTGAGCAGCAAATTAGTATAATTCTGAAGAATATCACAATGGCTGGTGAAAATTCAGCTTTTAACAGGAATAAATGTAATTTTACAATATATTAAAATATAAAATTATACAATTATATATATTTAAATTATACAAATATTTCACAACATTACTGCGTCACTGTATTTTTGATAACCACAGCCTTGCTTAGCATAAGAAAAACATTGCAAAACATTGAAAAATCTTAACTTCAAATAAGCCAGTCACAATATTAGAAACTATGTTTTTAGACGATTTCTATATTTAGTGTCACATATTTTCCCACACAGATGAGAACGGATAGAGATCGGTTTGTAATCAACCTGGATGTGAAGCACTTCTCTCCAGATGAACTAATGGTCAAGATCAATGATGATTTTATTGAGATTCATGGGAAACATGATGAACAGCAGGTAAACAAAACACAAACTCATCTCCATTTTATTTTTATGTTATGTTTGGACCCTAAATCGTGTTTGTTTTTATGTTATATTATACTTAGTTTTAAGTTCAAATTATAGTTCTAATTTTAAATTTTTTTTTAACCTCAGATCAAATTCAAGACGACGTTCTGAACTGAATTCTCCATGACCCTGATCGCTATTATGTATTGTATATTGTGTTATTGATATACCTCCGCTCAAGGCAACAGTGTCTCTGTTACAGGATGAGCATGCCGCTGTGGCACGGGAGTTTTACAGGAAGTACAAGATCCCTGTCAGTGTAGATCCAGATGCCATCAGTGCTTCTCTGTCCTCTGATGGTGTGCTGACCATCTGCGCACCACGCCACATGTTGGACATCCCTGAACGCAACATTTCCATCACCTGCGGAGAGAAGCCACCAGTGCAGAAGTAAACCTGTTGACAGCTGCACCTTTGCCAGTCATCTCCAAACAAAACCCACCACAGAGAGAATCATCTACTGTATTACCACCATGTGCATTAATGTAATACAGAAGAACCAAAGTGATATAACCAGAACCTGTCCATTGTGAACAATTCATTATCATGCAAAACCCACTGTAAGTCAGTGCTTTAGGTCAGTGAAGGCAAGTTGCCATTGGAGTTGGGTTTGGTTTGGTATATGGTCTATAGTTGGACGTTGTATGTAATTATGTGGTTGACTTGGATTATTATTGTAGCTTTGGCTTTGAGAGCAAGCAGTATTGAAGTGGGATGTTACGCAACACTGGCCTCTGTTTTTGAAGTTAATGAATCCCCAGACCAAAATAATTGCTGGAATATGCATATTTGCTAATCTGAATGTAAAGTATGCTGCACTTGGGATCTAAACCACCAGACCAAGTTAAATGTGTTTTGCTGATGTTATTGCACTTAATGCACAGTAATAAAGACGATTGTGTAATCATATATATTTGATGCTTGTAGACATTGATTCTAAGACAAACTGGCACTATGGATCATCAAATTTATGGTTGTCACATGTGGAAGGGAAATAAAAAACATGAGTTTGGATTGCTGATGGCAGAGGTGTAGTTCTTGAAATAATTATTTCCTCTTATTTAGTCCACTGTTGTTCCCGATGTGCTTAGTGTTTTATTTTCCATACCTCTTAAAGTTATATGTTATAACTAACAAGTAACTGTTGCATAGCTACTTTCAGAATTAAAAAAACCTCTAAAATAAATGGTTGTTTCCACTTCTTCATTACCCTCTCGGTGGAAGGACATTTCAGGGCTTTCAGATTATTCATAGCAGCTCCAAAATAAACCACATCAAACTGTGCACAGTATGCCTATTTATATACAGGTGCTGGTCATATAATTAAAATATATAATTATAATATCTTCGAAAAGTTGATTTATTTCAGTAATTCTATTCAAGAAGTGAAACTTGTATAATGTATACACTCATTCCACACAGACTGATATATTTCAAGTTTTTATTTCTTTTAATTTTGATGATTATATCTGAAAACTAATGAAAACCCCAAATTCAGTATCTCAGAAAATTAGAATATTAATTAAGACCAATACAAAGAAAGCATTTTTAGAAATCTTGGCCAGCTAAAAAGTATGAACATGGAAAGTATGAGCATGTTTTTCCCCCTTTTGTGTCTTCAACACATGGGCCGCTGTTGTGCTTCAGCTAAAGAAGCTCACAATCTTTCTGTTCTTTGCTAGGAGGGCTCACTAACATTTAGCATTTTCTTAAAATCTGTGGCTATAAATGTACCGTTTGCTGTTACCGATCGATTGTTTTGCCCTGTTCGAATCTGTTTGAAATGCCTGCTGGGATAGTTATATATATATATATTAGTGGAGACTCTTATCGTGCGATTAAAAAAAATATCGCCGTTTATACTGTAGGTGAATCCAATTAAAGTACGTTTTTTGGATGAAATTTCGGAAATCAAGGTGCCATAGTCTGGAGGAAGACTGGGGAGAGGGAAATGCCAAAATGCCTGAAGTCCAGTGTCAAGTCAGTGATGGTCTGGGGTGCCATGTCAGCTGCTGGTGTTGGTCCACTGTGTTTTATCAAGGGCAGGGTCAATGCA
>JAUMHI010000057.1:6706430-6742101 GCA_032359435.1 Enteromius unitaeniatus | reverse complement strand
GTTTACATATGTACATGTGTACAAATGTGTGCTTTATTATTATTATTTAGAAAGTGTATATATATATATATATATATAGGTGTGTGTGTGTGTATATATATATATATATATATATATACACACACACACACACACCTATATATTTATGAAAAAATTATTACATATTATTATTATTATTTTTTTTTTTTATATATATATATATATATATATATATATAATATGAATGATAGCAATCCAATTATATCCATAAAAATAAATGTAAGTATGTCCTAAATATATACTGAGTGCGTTTTTATATACAAGTAATAAAAATCACTATATATATATATATATATATATATATATATATACACACAAATTATAATTTATTTTAATTCATACGTAATGCATTTTAAAAATGATTTGAAAAAATATATATGAAATAAATAATAGAATACAAAATGGCAAAATACACATAACCATCAAAATCCATATACTTGGAAACCTCTGTCTTCTGTGATCCTGTAGGTCAGGAGTTGGTGCTCCTGTAGTCGGTGATCTGGATGGGCAGTATAACCATGATAGCAGGAAAAACATCCTGGAATGGTCGCTTCCTGTCATCGATGAGAAAAACAAGAGTGGCAGCCTAGAGTTCAGTATAGATGGCAAACCTAACGACTTCTTCCCAATCCATGTTTCTTTTGTCTCCAAGCGAAACTTTTGTGACATTCAGGCAAGTTATGCACAATTTCACAAATAAACCAACAACAGAAACGAGCCCTAGGGAGAAAGAAATGATTTGTATTCCTTGTTTTCTCAGGTGGCCAAGGTGACATACATAGAAGGAGGCAGTCCTGTCAAATTCTCCTCAGAGACGTCATTTGTTGTGGATAAGTATGAGATTCTGTAAATGTTTCCTGGTGGAAGATCATTTTAACTTGCCAGCCAGCTTAACGGATCAGAGAGCGTGCTGTACGTCAACAGAGCGCTCAGAACATTCTCTGACATGGGCTGCAGTACTTCTGTGTTTCTGTTTGTCTTAAAGGAAAATAATCTACCTTTATATAAACTGGACTTTCAGCTCAAGTACTAAATGCAGTCAGCTACACCTGCCAGAAAAGAGAGTAAAATAAAGCACTGCACCTGTAGACATCAAGAGAAGATCAGTGTCATCCTACAGCAATGCCTGACCCTTCAAAGAGATAAATTCAGATTGAAAACTTAATAATCGTTGCATGGATTTTGTGTGGAGTTGCAACCCAATTGACCTTTTTTTTTTCAAACCACGTGATCCGCATCAGCTCATTAGCAATTCGGTTTTATTTCTAATCATCAAAGAATAAATGCTGGTTTCTAATATAGAAACAGGCCTACTATTATAGTACCAAATGAATGTGTGGGTGATGAATAAATCAGCTGTGCTTGTGCAATACGAACTGACACTGCATTAAATGTGCAGTCCAAATTTAGACTCATTATTTTCCATCTCTTTCGAATGACACCTCTGCTGTTATGAATATCATTGTCTACATCCAAAAAATAAAAAAAAAGCACAAATGCTATTTGCCTTTTAGTTTTCCCCCTTTTTTGGTGCAGTTATATTTATGTAATCATTTGTTTGCATAATAATCTAAACGGGAAGATTTTTCATTCTCTGTTGTTTTGTAAGTAATGTTACACATAATCTGTTTAAATGTTCTTTTCTTTTTATTCATTGCTGCATTTATTTGGCTGAACAGGAAAATGTATTCTCTCTGGCTTCCCTGATATTAAATATGGAGTTTTTTTTTTGTATTTCCATAATGTTAAAAAACACTTTTATCAGCGCACACTCAAAGATGATTACGAAACGCCAAGGGGAGGGTTACGACATTCCATTCTGCTGTAATATAATTATAAATACCTTTAATCAATAATAAAGTCAGATTTAATTAAAGTCTGTTTTCTGGGCTCTTCCTGCCTTAATATGTGGTTTTTCCTAGTATTTTGAATATTGTAGCTGCGTGATATTTATATAAGTGATCCAGGCTAGAGTTAGGGAGTTATTTTAAATCCCTAAACCAATGCATTAAAGACGGCAGCATAGATCATGCCATCAAATCCTAAATCAGTGCCTAAAATTGTGTGGCTTGTTGAGTGGTGGCGTGTTTAAGGGGTTGTTTGTAGTTGTTGTTTTTGCTGGGAGAATGGCGATGATTAATTCAGTGCATATGCCTGGTTTTAGTCATGGCCTGGTGGTCTGGGGGATTGTTCTGGATTCATACAGGAATGTGAGGAATGGTATTTAGAGCTGATAATGCATTAAGTATGGTTGAGTGGAGGAGATTCCTGCAGTGAATCACTTCCACAATGATATGAGCACCTTGTCTCATTATTGTGAGGGAGATCATTTACGTCTGCTATGACGTGGCTTTATGGAATGCTTGATTCTGATTGGTTATGATGGAGTTTTGTGTAATGGTGCTTCTAAATTGTGTGTTTTACTTCAGAACTGTTTTTAAGGGTTTTTTATGTCCATTTATTTACGTTTCAGGTGAGTAATAGTTCATTTAGGGGGATGATGTTCAGTCTGTTTGTCATTATTATGGAAAAAGTATGGAATCCCCCCTCTCAGAAGATGTTTATTCAAATGTTTAATTGTGTAGAAAAAAAAACAAGCACATACATGCCACAAAACTATTTTCACTCAACAATCCAAACTTCTGGCTGTATAAAACACTTTTTAAAAAAAAAACAAAGATAACTAGTCAATCACAACTGTTTTAAACATCAAACTGAGAAAAAAAAATCACACACATCTGACCAAAATTACATGGAATCGCCAAATAAAAACACTACTAGTACTTTGCTGCACCAACTCTGGCTTGGATTTAACTAATGACAAACAGTATACTTCATCAATCTGTCTCCAGCTTTGTCTTATTGCAGTTGCCAGATCAGCTTTGCAGGTTGGAGCCTTGTTGTGGACCGTTTTCTTTCTTTTCCACCACAGGTTTTCAATTGGATTAAGGTCCGGACTATTAGCAGGCCATGCCATTATGTCTTTCCTGTAGGAATGTTTTCACAGATTTTGCCCTATGGCACGATGCATTATCCTGAAAAATGATGCTACCGTCACCAAACATCCTTTCAATTGATGGAATAAGAAAAGTGTCCAAAATCTCAAATTAAACTTGTGCATTTCCAGAAGATGTAATGACTGTCATGTCTCCCATACCTTTACCTGACATAAAACCCCATATCATTAATGATTGTGGAAATGTGCATGTTTTCTTCAGGCAGTTGTCTTTATAAACTTCATTGGAACGGCACCAAACAAAAGTTCCAGCATCATCACCCTGCCCAATGCAGATTCGTGATTTATCACTGAATATAACTCATCCAGTCATCCGCAGTGCAAGATAGTGTTTCTTTAGCCCACTGAAACCTTGTTTTTTTTCTGTTTAGATGTTAAGGATGGTTTTCGTTTGGCTTCTCTGTATGTAAATCCCATTTCTTTTAGGTCATTTCTTACTGTCCGGTCACAAACATTGACTCCACTTGTTCGTCATTTGTTTTGTTGTGCATTTTCAGTTGTCAAGGCATATTGCTTTAAGTTTTCTATCTTGGCGCTTTGATGTCTTTCTTGGTCTACCAGTGCGCTTCCCTTTTACAACCTTTCCATTTGATTTGTACTTGGTCCAGATTTTAGACACAGCTGACTGGGAACAGCCAACATCTTTTGCAACATTCCATGAGGATTTACTTTCTTCAAGAGGTTTGATAATCCTCTCCTTTGTTTCAACTGACATCTCTCATGTTGAAGCCATGAGTTATGTCAATCATCTTGGTTCAACACATCATTGTGCAAGCATTTTTTTTTTTTTTGTAACTGCAGACTAATTATCAGTTGTAATCAGATACAGGTATTCCATAATTTTTGTATCTGTTTGATCTTTAAAACAGTTTTTTAAAAAGTGTTTTATAGAGCCAGAAGTTGGATTGTTGAGTAAAAATAGTTTTTCTGGCATGTATGTGCTTGTTTTTTGTTTGTTTTTTTCTAAACAATAAAACATTTGGATGAACATCTTCAGAGAGGGGTGACTCCATACTTTTTGCCAGGGGTTGTATATTGGCACCGTATTTGTTTTCTTCTAAAGTCAGAATTAATTTACTCCCATGCTTTGTTTTTTGACACTATTTAACAGCTTTTTTAAATTATTATTATTTATTTATTTCATTTTTTCAAATTAGCTCATTTTAAAAGTTCTCCTTTTTTATCTTACACTGCTGTGAATAGTAGAATAGGTATATTTGTAGCAATAGCCAGCAATACATTGTATGAGTCAAAATTTTGGATTTTTCTTTAATGCCAAAAGAGTAAAGATCATGTTCCACATGATATATTTACAATTTTGTACTGTAAATATATCAAAACTTACTTTTTGATTAGTAATATGCATTGCTAAGAACTTAATTTGGGAAGCTTTATATTTATTTATTTTTGCACCCTCAGAATCCAGATTTTCAATCTCAGCAAAATGTTGTCCATACATAAATGGAAAGCTTATTTATTCTGCTTTCAGATGTATAAATCTCAATTTAAAAAAAAAAATGTTTTGTGGTTCAGGGTCACATACATTTTGGATGAAAAACTTGAAAGAAAATGAGACATGTTGCTTTGCAATTGACTGAAATGTTCAAATTGAATGCATGTAATTGCTAAAGTAAGTTTATAAGTTGCTGAAGCATTAAGCAAGAAGGCTGACGCATTAAGCCAATATTTGATTTTAGGATGTTGTTTAAGTTCTGAGAAATATATATATAGAGAGAGAGAGAGAGCCTATGTATTGAATAGCATTACATCAATATTATTATGTTTTTCTTTGTTGATTGCTTCCATTGTCCTCCATTTAAAAGCATCTGCCAAATGACCAAATGTAATATTGGTGAATCCCTGGTAATGCTGGGTTAACCTTATCCTTGTCTCTTTAAATGCTTAAAACTTGATACAGTCTTTACTTGTTGACTCATAAATTTGTGTTACTGCATATTTCATTAAATGCCATAGTCATAGTAACCAAACAGACCTGAAGGCTGTGAAGTGTGTGACCCACATCTACAGAGATGATCTGTGTGTGCTTGATGTTGCTGATAATCCACCAGGAAAGTTTTAGGGCAGGGCAGAGAAAGCTGATTTTGCATCCGATTTGTGGGTTTGATGAAGGGACCGAAGGGTGTAGGCTGCACAAATAGGGACTATATCTGTCCTGACCTCATTTCCTATCTGATCTCTGGGAATGGAGGAATAATAAGGTGAAGTCTGGAGGGAGTGACGGAGAGGAAGTAAAGGTCCTCTAATGTAAACAGACAGCAGTTCTTACACTTTCCCAGACAAACCGGTAGGTGACCATATGGTTCCCCTGAGAGCAGGAGAGGGGGTGTATCCCTGTCTGGGGTTGAGGAAAAAGAGGAGGGGTGTTGATGACCACTAGCCCTGTCATAAAAGAGGGTGGGTCTTTCTTACGGATGAATGAGCAAACAGATAAGTACTGAGCCAGGCTTTGTTGAAGGGTCACATGGAAGAGTGAAAGGGGGCAGAGGGACTAGCATGGGCTTGGAACTTACATGGTCACATGGGAATTTAAGATCAGTCTGAGATTCATAAAAAAAAACAAAAACATTTTAATTATTTACAAAGGATTAAGTTTTTGGAGTTAATGATTTGTCGGTTTGCTGGGGGTCGGATCCGTGTGTCAGGATGAAATAAGCCGTTTTTCCAGGTTGGTTCATTAGGAATACGGCATGTACTGAACGTTCAGGATCCCAACAGACAGAAACGCACATCAACCTGGATTCCACTATGATGCTCAAGAAGGTCCGATTTCAGGTTGGTTTCGTTTAATTCCTGAAAACTGAGCCACAAACATTAACAGTGATTTCAATAACTGGAGTTTTTGTGTGATTTGATTTTGATTGATTTGATTGATTTTGGGTTTGTGTATGATGTTTTCTATGTTTGGGCTCCTAAATTTGTGTCATCTTTAAATATCGGAAATTTCAATGTGATTTGAGTTCTGATGTGTAAAAAATGTCATATTTTATATATATTTATGTATTTTAAATATAATTAGTTGTGAGTATATATATATATATATATATATATATATATAGGCCAGTATGTATTAAAATTATTTATTTATTTCATTATCAGCAGGCAAATAAAACCTCCAAATCACAAGTATTTCACATTTTTATCACATTTTGATTTTTCTGTTTGTTTTAGTAATTCACAATTTAAATGAATGTTTTTTTTTAAACTTGACATTATGAAATGCTAATTATGAGATAAGCTGAAAGTTTTAGTAACTTTGCTCAAAATTAGTAATATACTTTGACAAGATTAAATGATGATACTGTTTATGATTCATGATTATGAGACAAAAAGTAAAAATATAATGACAAACTAAATCATGATTATGAGGCGATTATCATTAATAATGACAAGATATAAAGTCATAATATTTTTTATAATTATGATTATATGAAGTCTCATACTTTAGTATATGATCATTTTCAAATGTTATTATGATAAACAAAGCATGCTTTTTTTTTCTTGTGTGGCAGGTTTCTGTACACAACTGCATAAGTATCTACAATAGTAAATGGTGTTTGTATTGTCTTCATACCGTGAAAGCCACACGCTGGTTTAGGTTTTAGGGCCTTCAGGTGCTGACTAAATAATGGTGGCCGTGGCAGGGACATTTCCCAGCAGGAAAAGTGAGAGTTAAATTCTAGCCCACCTGTCACTGACCCTCCAGCTGCCCTGCTTTCCCCACTATGGTGACAAGCCTTTGAGCTGGACCTTTAACATGTGAGGCACACCGGAGGAAATGAGATGCATTCTGAGTCAGCATGAGGAATTTCCTTCAGAAGAAACAGAACAAACAGCAGTCTTACTGACCTAGGAGTTGAAAGCTTCTGTCACAGGTTTATTTCACACTTACCTGCTATTTCAGGGAAGAGGGAGAGTAAATAGTTTAGCCAGGTCTTTATTTTAAAGTTAAATATAATTACATTGCCTACTGGATTCTTTAAGACAACACTGAGATTTGAGGTGAGGTTTGTTTACCGGGTCCATCTTGTGATATTCTGTGTTTAATGATGCGTTGATCGGTCACTAGGGGGCACTGTTGACACATCATTCAGGAGACTTTGCCGACACGGATTAATGTAGCACTTTTGTCAAAATCAGTCATTCAGGGACAGCTGTATCATATTATTTCTTTTCGTCTTCAATAATTAAAAACAAACTGCACCCTCGGGGGAAAGCTGCCCAAACTGAGTCACACAGAAGTTTATTGTTGTGCTCCATAAGCACTCGAAGATACTTTTCTTCTTGTTGGTCATACTAAGCATAAGCAAAATAACCTTATGATTTGTCAGGAATGAATAAGCTGTGTTTGACCTTAGTAGCTTCCTTGGTTTACAAAAACAGCGAGTTAATCTTGGATAGGCCTACATTTTGTACTTTCTGTCTGACACGATCTGTCACCATAATAATCTCCTCAAGCAACATATTTTCACAAAGTGTCTTTCTGTTACATTTGTGCTTGTTGAAATACTCGAAAATGCTTTTAAAAGATACATTTTAAGAAGAATATATAGCCTACTTATTTTGTCAATATGATGTAATACTGTATACGTTATGATAATGATGTTTATGCCTAATTTAAGGCTTTCTTGAAGAAGAACATGTTTCTCCAGAGACCGAATATTTACCATGGTTTTATCATAGTAAAAATGATTAGCATGTTATTTCTTTAACAGTTTTACTGCACCAAATATCATGGTTAAACTAGTTAGAGTAGCAAAGCCATGGTTGATTTGTGATTACCATGGCTAGTAATCTCAGTCATTTTTTTATCTGTAAAAATGATTAATTTTTTCAAGGGCTGAGACTTGACAGACTTTTGTTTCTTAACTTGTAAATAATTAATTTCTGCCACATTAGAAAACAAAAATGCTTTGTTAAATGCTAACACAGCCTAACATTTGAAATTATTCAAATCCAAAATTATGATATACTAAGTCAAAGTAAGATATAAAAAACAAAAATCATGTTAAGACTTAGTTTCTATATTATATAATAATTGATATTTTATGTCACCGTTTCTGCATTTCATTTCAATCATGACTTATAGTATGTCATAATTTAGACATTTTGTCCCATAATTATGAGATGGAATATTATAATTTAATTTTATGCCAGATTATGAAAATTGTGACATTTGTTTAACAGAATCTCATAATGAAAAGGTTGCCTCTAAGAGGCATAATTATGATAGATGGATAAAACACTCATCATGCTTCTCCTGTTGACAAGGAGATAAATTATGGTGAGTATCAAAACATAGAAGGGTAAAGAATTAAACTCAGTCTGGTGAGAAACACAGCATCCATCAGCTGGATGAGGACTAGTGTGTCTCACTGGAGAGAAGCACCTGATCCTACAAGAGCAGCTTTTTTTTTGGTGTGGTGCCAGTAAGAGTCAGGACTGACACAGGGCTATACAAACAATGACAAAAGCCGGTCTGACCTCAGGTCTCCAGTGCTCTGGCACCTTTCCAAGAAACCCCTTAAAGAGAGGAACAGCACTGTGTCATTTGTGCACCTTCTACCGAAAAGTGAGTTTCAGCCTTTCCTGAAATGGACTTATTTCTGCAGCAGGGGTCTCTGCAAGGTTAGTGAACAAGCGAGGAGTTCTTTGACTGAAAGAATGAGTGCCTTGTGTCAAGCTAAGGAGTGGTTGACAGAACAGGAAGGCAGAACGAGCGAGAGGGGGAGAGAAACAGTCTCCGAGAGAGACGACTTTTGTCCCGTACTAAACAGGAGAATCTGCTTTGTGTCTGTGATGGTTGGGTTCGAATGTGCGCCAGGAAGAAATTCACAGCATCTTGCTAACATCCTCAAGATTCTATCCATCTTCATAATGTCTTCTCAAAGAGGAGCCATGTGTTTGCCTACAGAGAGTTTTGTTTCGTAGGCTGCCAAAGTTTGTACAGGTAAGGTCTCCTTTGGCTTGCAGAAAACTTGCTAGATGGTAGCTATGCAATTACATTGTAAGTTTGAACTTTTTTTGTTATTGTTTGCTACACAATCTATTTTTCTCCAATTTTCAAAATGAATGAATACAAATAATTAATAAAAAAAAAAACTACTAGAAAAATTTTTGACTTAAAACTTTTTAAGTAAGAAAAATAAATATATATATAAAAAAAAAGTAATATTAATAAATAATTACAAAAACAGTATTTTGCATTATATACATATACTGGACTATGTTTGTGGCAATTTAGCAAATTCTTAAGATTGTAAAACTGTTATTAAAATATTTTAATGTTATAATTTATTAATTATTATGGAAAAAATGCATGTAAATATTTTACTGTTTTATTAAATTCTGACATTTTTGTGGCAATCATGCAAATTCTCATCTGTTTGTGTTATGCTTTATAATACATATTTACATGTATTGCAATAAAAAATACAGTCATCAAATTATTTTGTAATTATGTAATACATTAAACAACGCAGTAATACAAATACGATGTGTTAATATGATATATTAATATTCTTGTTTTAAATTATGTACAGGTATATTGCATAATTATACACATCTTTCTGTTACAGCAATGAGAAAAAAAAGAGAACATTTTGTTTGTTTGTGAAATGACCTGGAAATGTCTTTGGAAGAATTTGTAATATTCTGATCCAACAATCTGGTCCAGTAAAATCAGCAGTGATCCAAACATAGACTGTTATTTTTAGAAACCATTGCTGTTTTAAAAAATATTAGACAATCAGTTTCTGCGGAATGGTGTTTTGCTTAGCAGATACGGTATTCTCCCTGCCAAATGCAAACAACAGGAATGAGCTTTGTCCTTGTTTTTATCAGAGCTGAAGACACAACATTAGGCAACATTGTGAGAATCTCAGACTACAGCCACTGGCCTAAAGAAAACGACAGAAATAGTGGAAAAATCAAGGAGGTGATAAGACCTGAGCTTCACCTTTCGTTTACTTAGCAGAGGACAGATAGAAAGAGACCAGAGGCACACTGCCACGTTAGTAGCTCTCTCTCCTCCTGATCTCCCTCCATCCTAAACAGAACAGTCTTTAGTATTGAGTGAGTACAGAGAGCCAATGTGGGGCCTTTCCATGATCACTTTGTAGAACTTTGGAGGGTCAGTGGTGAGTGAAAAATGCTCCACTGGTTTTGGTTTTGATAATCAAGCCTCTGTTGTCCAGGTCATCTGTGTTTCCAAAGAAATGAGAATAGGCTGAAATCACACAGGCCCTGCCAATGACCGTGTGTTTCACTGGGACCTTTCAGAAAGCAGTGATTGCTGGAATTGATTTGTTTGGAACTGTAGTACAGATGCATTCATTAGCAGTGTTTGCTAAGGCAAGCATAACGAATTCTATTCCCAGTTTTTACTGGTAGGGTTTGCTTGTACTTAAAGGGATAGTTCACCCAAAAATTTATTTTCTGTCGTCATTGTGTTTCAAGCCTGTAAAGGATTCTTTCTTCTGTTGAACATGAATGCAGGTATTTTGAAGAATGTTTGTAGCCAAACAGTTGGCCGTAGCCGTTGTAATTACTTCACATACTATGGAAGTCAATGGCTACCAGGAGCTGTTTGGTTCCAAACATTCTTGCGAACACTGGACAGCACTGTTTTAAAAGGTCTTGGAACATTCTAGCAACCACATACAATCTCCAGATCTCGTCGAACTCCCTAGCAACTGTTCAGCAACAACTTCCTGGCATCATGGAAGTACATTTTGAATGCTTTTCTTCCGAAATCGTAACAAGGATGTGAGTGGCCTCACGGCAACATCTGCACTTCACAAGACCGGCTTTCCAAGCTGATGTTTTCCACCTCCTGCTCTGGCTCTTCCTCTCTCTGTTTGAGATATCCTCCAGACACTTTTCCTGAACATCATTATTCACCGCTGTACTCCAGCACTAAGCAGCGCTGTGCCAGGTTTCGTTTGGGATTTGAAAGAGCTCTCATGGAAATAGATTTGTTATCGGACTGCCATAGTGATTCTGAGTAAGAATGCCTCCAGCTGCGGTCAAAAGGTGGAAAAGCTGTGTAATTTGGGTAAGAGGTAATGCAATTTTTTTTTTCTTTCACACTATCTACCTCAAGCTTTTACAACGAAATAGCAAAAGTAGCAAATATCTGTTCTGAAACAGATTTTAAAACTCTACACATTACACATTATGTTTACATTGGACAACAAATGACTGAATATCACATACTACCACACAAGTCGTTCAGAAGACAACAAACTCACAAAAAAGCACGGATTGACATAAGACCTATGACAAATAAAAACTTATCCTGTGTCTGGATTAGGGCTGGAACACATTTCTTCTTTTATTCAGCTTTAGGATACATGGGTGCCTTTGTCCACATGAGGATGGATTTTCCGCGTGAGGGCGCCCTCCGCTGTTGGGTATGAATGAAACAAATAACAAGTGAGAGTTTGACACTCGATATGGCGCTGGATTAATTATGTGTCATATTATTGTATACTTGTATATTGTGGCTCTCCATAATTTACACGACAATGATATTATATTATTTAAATATTAATAGGTCTACTGGTATATCGCATCACTAGTTTAGTAGGTTCTGCATTTAATTAAATGAGATTTTACTTTGCAGCCATTACAAAAATTCCATTCCATGTATTATGAATGAAAGCCAGAAGTACTGCCATTTTTTCACTGTCATGTGACTTACAGGCATTAGTTGTGTTATTTAACCTCTCCCTCAGCAATATGGGATTGTAAAGTGTCCATCAGACATGCACTTTGGAATGTTGTAGGAAATAAATACGGAAATTCTACTGTTTTCACATACTGCTTTTCACCCTTTGTAGGAGGTAGGCATATTTGTATGCACGGTATGTGTTAAAAATGGCTTAAAATATCAAACATGTTTGATATCCTTCAAACTGACAGCTTCATAGTCCGAAGCTAAAATATGAGGCTGTGCCCATCATACACTATATGATTTTCTGTGAAATCTGTCAAATTCCACTGCCCAAAATCTGAAGGCTAGCATTGATCCAGACTGCAAATTTGAACCTGAAATCCCAACACAAGTTGAGTTGTGTATTTTAACTTTTACCGAAATACAGTCATACATTCTTAGACAAAAGAACGGGTGGAGGAAGGAGGTTGTTGACGATATTTCCATTAGACCAAGATATTTCCAAAGCTGTTTCCTTTGCTCCACATCCACCCCCTCCCATTTACTAAATCCCTACCCGTCTTCAGTGTCTTTCACTGAAGTCTTTCTGGAAATAATCAAAGTGGACCAGATTTGGTAGACATCAAGGTTTCTATGCATACTTCTTGCGCAGCTCATCTAATGTCTGGAGGAGTGTAGAGAGTCAAGAACCAGAGTCAGGAGGAGAGGGGTGAGTCTGGGACGCTTGCTTTGGAAGCAACCCATCCTATCACGACAGCTTTTAATAGCACAGCGAAAGGAGGTGTTGACGTTGTTCTCCTCCTGCCTTGAGGCTTTGAGACCCTGTGTCCGAGCCACTTTCTGCCACTCTCCAGCTGAGGTGAAATTCTTGGCTTTGAGCTGCTCACATTTTTGGATGGCTATTAAAGAGATGATCTGAGGAGTTTTGCCAAGGCATTGAGGGTCACACATTGGCAATGCCTGGTGCACCTGAGTGAGGTCTGACCTCATGTTGAAGTCATGTGAATCTTTTCCTCATCCAAGATTTTTAAGCACAGAACTAAGTTTTTGAACTGGATTTGGTGGCGTTAAGCATTTGACTAAACACTGGAGATTTGGAAGAGGTGCTATGGCTTTGGAGCTTCTGTTTAGAAGATATAAAGCATGTGTTATGATTCCACGAAGAGCTGGTTTTATCTCACAAGGTCAAAATCAACATCTGTGCCAAGGTAAAGCAATTATTTGAGTATGACAATACAGACGTGAGTCTTGAACTCTGGCCTTTCACATGTTTTCTGCATGCTTTTTGGTCTGTGTGAGTGCTTGTGTGTATGATATGTGGAGTTTGGGTTCTGTGGTCCTCGGTGGAGGAGAGCCAGGCCCCTTCGCCACTCCTCTGCAGGGATTAAACACGCTGAAAAGAGCTCTTTGTGCCGACTGCGCTGGAATGCCTGTTGAGCCCAGTGTCTTTATAGGAAACAAACAGCCAAAGTCAACGGAACATTTGAGCAAGTGCCTGTTGGAATATTGTGTTCACTTGAGCCCCTGCCCTGTGCAGCCCCTCAACGTCGAGCACCAGAGAAAGAGTGACTCACTCTCAATAGTAGCCTTCAAGCCAGGAAATTATTAGTCTGATGATGTGTTATTTGCGCCTGAAATTCAGCGTGCTCACAAAGACACTCTTCAACATATGGAAGCCTATAATAATTGCATGCAATAATTATGCATTTATGTCTTAGAATTGCTACGTTATATATCTTTATGTGACTTAATACAGTAATGTGGCTTTCAGTTTCGCAATCGTGACTTTCTAACTTATTACTTATTTTGTTTCTTAGAATTGTAACTTCTTTTTTCAGAGTTGTGACTTTATCTTGCAACTAATTCTTTAATTTTGACGTTATATATCAGAATTATGCCATTACTGGTGCCTGTGACTTTACTATTTTATTAATTTATTAATTTGTTTATTTTTTACCACAGAGACCTTTTTAATTACATTTGCCTTTATATCTCTGGGAATTTATTTCACAATTACAACTATTTCTCCTCATTGACTTCATATCTCAGATTTAAAAATCTCATAATGCGATTATATAAATCCTACATGGATACAGTTGCTTTAATCTTACAATTATGACTTTGTTGCTCAAAACTAAGGCATTATTTGTCATCATTGTGACTATATCTCACAATTAGGACATATCTCACACTGTGACTTTAAAGCAATGTGACTTGTAGTTATCTTGTAGTTAATACTGGCTTCATATTAAGAATATGCGTCTTTATCTTACAGTATGACTATTTCTTATTTTAAACCTGTAGTTACCATATTTGTCAATTTATATATTTATTTTGCAGCAGAAACGGGCAATGTTGCAGAAAAGGCTTTAACATTGTTGCACTTTTTGTATGCAGAGTTTTTGATAAGGCAATTTAATTTGACAATTTATTTAAAACATTCTTCTTATTTAGGAGACAATCTGTGTAATTCTGTGGAATGAGTTTCAAAATGTTAAAAGTAGGTTGTTTGACTAGTGGAAAAAGAACTGATTATATATAATAAAACCTGTTTGATAATATCAATAGATTTGCAATTCCATTGGTCTATGAATGTTTATTCATATAATTAGAAATTAAAAATTTAATTTCAATTATTATTAATAATTTAAAAATAATTATTTGCTTACTTTGAAGTTATGACCTTTCAACTTACTCAAATAGAGAGTTATATGACATTCTCATGTCCCACAGGAAACTCTCTGTCAAAAAGGAAGTCTGCATATAAACTCAGCAATCAGCAGTGGACTCCTCTCCTGCCATCCTGTTTGTTTGTCATGTTTCCTCTTTACTGTTTAGGGGACACCTCCCTAATGCCCACTACATTGTTGATGACTATTATCATTGAAGTTGTAGGTGCTTATATATGTTTAGATGATGATACTTTTAAAAAGGCTACTTGGAATCCAGTCTTTTAGAACATGATAGCTGCAGTTTAGACTGACTTAAGTGTTCAAGCTGTTTTTGGAACGTGGTCAAGGTTCATCTTAGACTATCATCTTAGACCTGTTAGTCATCTTACTGAATATTTCTCTAGTGTAGGCCTGTATAACCCCACCATCTCTGGCAGCTTGTCAACAATACACTCTTTCTTTGTCTTGGATTCTTATCTCAGGGTTATATATTTCACAGACGTTGACATGAGCAAGCACACAAGGGCCTTTGATGGTGCTCTGGTGACCTTTGCCCATGTGTCTTCACTGTGCAGGTGGTCTGCCGTTTATTAGCTTGTGACCAAGCCTCTGGTATTCTCAACACAATGAGTGATGGAGAACCAGCATACCAGAGATTTTGCACAGCACTTAAAAGCATCCTACAATGCTAAGTGAGTGTATTTGCAAGATTAGCTTTGATGCTAAAAACAAAGCATTTTATGAGAAAGGTCCATCGCCTGTAGACTTTTAATCTATGAATAGTTAATCAGGGATGCTTTTTTTGTTCTATTACAGTCTTTAGACTGCTTGAAAATCACTGTTACATCATTTCTGAGTCTTAATTACACTTGCTGGAAGAATTTCTACCCACCCATTGCTATTTTAAGTGGCGTTCGGGAGCCCAGTTCATTTTCACATTCCTCTTCTTCACAACATTTTTGTGGCCAGGTCTAAAAATGGTAGAAGCTATTTAGTCCGCCACATCCATCACTGTGTTTGTTTGTGAACATAATCATACATTCACAGAAATGACAGGATTTCTCATCTGCCCCTCAATTTCCTGTCTAGATATGTGTCTGTGTGCTGGAGCATATGTGCGGCCTGATCTACGACATGTGTGTTGTTTTCTTCAATAACGTCTTTTGAAGTTTAGGCATCTTTGGATATGAAGAGGCCTTAGGCATTGTGATCGCATATGTTATGGAAATGAGTTCAATGAAAACTCATCGGTTGAGAGACAGAGGCTTGTTGTTCCACATTTTGTGATAGGCAGTTATGTTCAGCCTAAATCATGTGCTGCAAATGACTGCGATTCTTCATTTTTTTTACTCAATGATCATTATTTGAAACTTTCAAATTCCACTTTTAGAGACATTTTGAGGTAAAATAATAAAATAAAAAGTTAGAGATCTAGAAATTCAACCCACATGTCCACTGAATTGCTTTGAAGCATCACTTATGTTGTTATTGTGTCTTTGTGGGAAATGAGTTTTGATCTAATTTAAATATATTATTTATATATTAATTCATATAATAAAATAATCTTCTTCTTCTCTGATTTCGTTATTATAACCAGTGATTTTAATTTAAACATTATGCAACCTGGATGTTTACGGGAAGAAAGAAATTACATGTACACATTATATAATATATAATATTATTTATATTAATATAATGTTATATTGTTTTACAATATATTAACAAAGATTATTTATAAATATATATAACTGTTGTATATAAAAATTAATTATTGTTATTATTTATATTTATATCGTCATATTTTATTGTGTTGCAGTCAACATTGGTTTCTCCATCTTTTTATGCTCCTGTATCAGTTTTGAGAAGTACAGAATTAGAGCAGAGCTTTACCACCAGGTGGAGGTCTATGAGCAGGGAGCTTGCAGAAGATACCATACTATTGAAAAAGCTCCTCATCTCCCTCTTTCTCTCTCGCTCTGTCCCTGTACTTTCAAGCCTAACTGAAATTCCACTGATGAATAATCCACTGTGCCTCAAGGCAGGAACTAGAAAGCTGTTATTACCTCTCATCGGCCAGGACTCGCTGCAAGCATCTTCACCACATTTCCTCACTATCTTATAAACCAATTACAAAGTTCTTCTCCTTCAGCATTTCCTCAGCATGCAGAATATTATCTGGAAGGGAAATCCTTTAAACGAACCTCAGCAATATGTATGAGAGAGTGGATCACATGTGGTGGAGCATCTACGTTCCAAAAACCACCACCATGTCTTTCCATTCAGAGACGTGTCTACCATTAATCCATGGCCTCCTTCCAGCCCACAGCGTTGTCATACTGAGGAGCTGAATGTTGTGTCATCCTCCTTTTTAGAGCGATTCAAAAAGTATTCTCTAAACTTAACACTTAAGTGTTATGAAAGCAAGTGCCAGGGGCCTGAAAAAGTTTGAAAGAACACTTCTAATCCAAACAAATAAATAACTCTGATTTTTGCCATGTGTAAAACCGTTGCCAGTGTAAACAGTTTTACTTTGAAAACTATCCCACCCATTTATTTATATATACTGTATGTATATGTATATATATATATATATATATATATATATATATATATATAAATTATGTACAATTTTAAAATTAAAATTAAATTTGAAAACATCATATAATATTATTTATATTCTTAGTGTAAAACGTCAATTCTTATGCAGTTTATAAATAAATATTGTTTTTGTTTTTTTACTGGAAAACAGGTGTATACTTGAGCATCATTCAGGACAATAATCTTTAGAGGCGTGGCTCTGAACACATGATTTGTTTCTTCACCTGGCATGTTTGTAGTCAGCGAGCAGCTAATCAGACCTGCATGCCATACCTCGGCCACATCTCTTCATCTTTTTCCACTGCGCTCTTCAGGCAGGGTGCAGCATCCACAGACAGCATCTCTCCCACCCGAGCACGCTGAAGAGAGACAATAACAGCATTTATGCTGCATGCTGGAAAAATGTGCTGTCCCTCACATTGTCGGGCCTGATAATGTGTGAGCGTGTGCAATTTGGAACAGAATCAAACTCCAGATAAAGGCAGTAATAGGGAAATGTGACTCATTGCCTCTTAGATCGAGCAAATCGGCTTTGATGAGCTAAGAGGCATGTGGCAAAAACAGAGTTTTGGAGTGTGATCAAACCCAATCTCAATCTGTCGGATCTTCTGTCTGTCAGTCTCTCATAGTCAGTCTTTGTCTGTTTCCCAGATGACCTATATATACTTCCATTATTACCCTCTTGTGTTTGCTTCAACTTGTTAAACTTCCTCTCTTCACTGTAAATCGCCCATTTTTCTTTTCTCTTTTATGAAGTCCCATCCTTTTATTGACCAGCACACTAACATCTGTTATCCGGGCTGTAGCCGAAAGGCAGGAATGTGGGATTTAGCTCAAAGCAGCAAGTACAGACAGGTCCGTGCTGTTTTGAATAGGAACATGTATCCTCTAAATGAAGATGTGGAGGAACTAGAGAGGCAGAAAAAACAGTAAGAGATCAGGGACTTTGATATAGCAGTGTAAACTATATTTGATGCTTAGAAATGGAGTCGTTGTGCTTGTTGGACAGCTGGATTAAGGTAGGCTAAATGTGTATCATTTGTTTTTTACTTCACATTTTAAAAAGCAAAGCATTTGTTTCTCATATCATTTTGTTTTTCTTGATGCTCTGGTTGTTAAAACCTCATCAGAATTTAATGTGCAGGAAATGTATGCAATTTATTCAAGTTTTTGAATCATACAAGGGTCAGTTTTTTCAGGTGAAATGGTTTCAAATATTAAAAGATTAGATTTATGTGAAATTTGATTCAGTGCCAAGCTATTTAAATTCTTCAGCCTTCTTCTCCAACCTCATAACAAAGGTGCTATCATTGAATCTCACAAAGTAATTATAGTAATTACCTCAGATTATGCAGTTATAGTTTTGGGTTTCATTGAATTTCTTGCACCACAAGCTTGTTTTTAAATTTGAAGCTGCAAATGTAGCAATCCGTGTCTACACCGGACGAGACAAAGCGACCGTTGCTAATCATTTGAAATTTGTGTCAGTAGCTTACGTCATAAATAGAACAAGTCAAGAGTTTACTGTCTGAGATTTGTCGTTTCGCGTCACAGCGTTAGTGAGTATTTTATATTCTCGCGCCGCTCGCTTCCTTGGTGTTAAAAATAAAGCCCAGTCTCGTGAAAATGCTATAAATAGTATTCCAAATAAAAACGACATCTTTTTTTGTTTTAAGATATAGAGAACCTTTAAAATTTGAAGAACCTTTTTGTTTGACGAATGCGTCTTTGTGGCAAGACATGGTTCTTTAAAGAACAAAGATTGAATGGTTCTTTGTGAAATGTTATTGAGGCAAAAGTTATTAATGGTCTGTAAATAGAGTATTGGACAATAAACATAAAGTGTGAATGTGTACACAATTCTGTAAAGGGACTAGCCAACAGGTAAATATACAAATTTAGACATTGGAGTGATTGTGCCGTGGTTGAACACTAAGACCGCATATTGAGTAAGAGTGCAGGAATGTCAGGGCTGGGAGGTCTGTATGTGTGTGTCAGAGGAAGAGGCAGCTCGTGGCCGGTGAGAGTCAATGTGAGTTGGGCCAATGGGGTAAATCAGTGTTATCTGTTTGCAAATGCCATTTGTATGAGTGCAGACTCTATTCATCGGGGCAGTGAGTCTGCTGAAGATACAGACGGGGAATGCCGGAGGCTACATTTCTCCCACTCGCACGATTGTGTGTAATGTAGACACTTGGCTGGCTTAGTTGTCATCTACAATAGACAAGACACCAGTGAAAATGAATACACTTATGGAAGCAAGTACAGTGGTCCTAAAAATGGATAGTTCAACCACAAAATGAAAAACTTGTCATTTACTCACCTCAAACCTGTATGAACATATTTCATTTAACACAAATAAAGTTATATTGCAGAATGTTTGAGCTTTTGTATGAATATAAATTTACTTATGAAACTGAGTTATTGGTGGGTATTAGAAACTATTAATTTTATAACATTTATGAGGTTGTTTCAACACTGTTTTTGTCTCTGGCAGGATTCTCATGTCACTGAGCGAGTAAGTGAAAACACGCTGGTCATGGATAATTTGAACCAAAATCTTACCAGTGGACATCAGTCTCATAAAGTGCTCCAGGTGAGATCAAACTTTAATTACCACATGTGATAACATTTTATGGATATAAAGTTTACTTGTTTATTAGGAAAATACAAATTTTATGCAGCAAGGATGAATTACATGAGCTATTATTATTTTTATTAAGTGCGCACAAACACACAAGAAATTTGTTATGGTTTTTCAGGTTTCTTGGTACATACATATACGACATGAGAAAAGAAAAAAAAACATTTAAATAAGTAAGACTAATGAAATAATAACGGTAATAAAAGAAATAATAGTTGTATTAATAATTTTACTATAACTGTAAAAACAAAATATGTGTATGTATTTACATATTTACTATGTACTTGTTTACTTAAAAAGTGGCAAAAAAGACATATGTAATGTCAAAATACTTTCTAACAATATATAACAATATATACCATTCAAAAAACCATTCAAAAGTTTTGGAGTTAATAATTTTTCTTTTTTCTTCATGAATAAAAATCAACAAGGATGTTAAACTGATAAAAAAAAGTGATACAGTACATTAAAAGTTTGTATTTTCAATAAACACTGTTCTTTTTTATTCATCAAATAATCCTGAAGAGAGGTATCATAGGTTCCAAAAAATATAATACATAAATAAATAAGTAGCACAGCTGTTTTTAACTCATAATAAATCAGCATATTAAAATTATTTCAGAAGGATTGTGTGGCACTGAAAAGTGGAGTAATGACTGGTAAAAAATGTCCTTTTTCCATCAAATAAATAAATTGCATTTTAAAGAATTTTAAAATAATTTTAAAATAAAACAATTGTTTTAAATTGCTATAATATTTCACAAAATTCCTGTTTTTGTTCCTGTATTTTTTATTTTTATTAAATAAATGAAGCATTGATGAGCATGATAGATTAAAAAAAAAATTAAGTTATTATATATACATAATATATATGCACACACATAAACACACACACACACAAAGTATATGCTATAAAGTTTCTCGTTTTCTATTCATAGTTGATATTTTAAAAGCAAAAAATATGAGCAAAAAAACGAAAAGTTTCCATAGAGGTGGAAAGGTATTTTCTCTTTTTTTCCCTAATTGCTGATTTAGTTTTTTTGCTTTTTATGACCGTCAGATGTTAAATGCAGTTCTGATAGCAACACCTTTGTTCAACACAGCTTCAGTGTGCGAGCTTTTGTCTGACAGTCAAGGTTGAGTGTTCATGATACGAGGTGACAGCCAAAGTGTAAAACACACCCTGGGGGGCATCATTACCATCATCACCTTCTGCTTCAACATGGCTGCCACATCTATGTGGATTTTCCCCTGTAGTAGTAGATAATCTATGGCAGATGTGTTGATGGTTTCTTTTAAAACACAATGATCATCTCTCACTCGCATCCCGTAAGCTCTGCTTTAACCGATTACACTAATTGCCTCCTGCTAATCTTGTTTAAGCATTCAAGTTTATCCTAAACCCAACCGACAGCCCTGAGGTGATAATACGTCTTTAGTGGATGTTTGGGAAGGTGGGTGAACAGCAATTATCTGGAAGGCAGCTGTACGGTTAAAAATAATATGCCTATATTGCAATAAGTCTGTGCAAAATGAAATCCTGTGCACATTTACATATCATCACGATTGTGCCTTGAACAGAATTTACTAGCAAAATAAGCTGATGGATTCAGCTAATTTCTGGTTGAAAAATGATGTCATTGCATGATAGCGGAATTACAGGGTACAGTCTTCCCCTCCCAGTCATTACCATTTCACATTGTTGCCATGACAACCTCCCCCATGCTGAGCCTTTAAGTTTCTACAGAGGTCTACACTCAAGATGCGACTGAAGGCACTTCTCTCACAAGGACTGAAGAGAATAGTAAGAGGAGCACTCAACCGCCTGCCGAGTGCTCAGCTTGAATCACTACTTTGGAACTTCTTCTTGTTATGAAATATTAAATCATTGTGGGCAATTTTAGCTGACGTATGAGTTGACTCACTATATTTATGATGTATTTCAATAGCAAAATAGCCTGTTAGATCAGATAGAGACATTTAAAGCAGGGGTTCTAGACCTTTTTGAGCTGAGAGGCCTAATAATATTCTTTGGTTTTTCTAGATGTTTTTGATTAACTGGTTAATGATTAAAGGGTTAGTACACCCAAAAATGAAAAGTATCATTGATTACTCGCCCCGATGTTGTTCCAACCCCTGTAAAATCTTTGTTCATCCTTGTTTGGATTTGATGAAATCCAAAATCTTTCTGACCCTCCATAGACAGCAGCGCAACTCACATGACCCGGAAACATAAACATGATTAAAATATGACATCAGAGTTTCTTAATTTTAGGAAGCTACAAGAATACTTTTTGTGCACAAGGAATACATGACTTCTTTTCTTTGTCAGTCCTTAATGTTCATGACAGTATATTAAAGTATTGTAGCTTGATAAAGTTCAGGTTTAACTGGAGGTCTTCACGGATCCACTTGGATCTGAGTGCCTCGGATACGGGTCGGGTTCAGTATTAGAAGCTTTGTGTCTCTGGTAATTCAAATAAATGTGCTTTTCCCTAATGGATTAGACCTGAATTCTTTTAAACTTTCCTAGATGCGTAGCCTACTTGTGCATTCATGTTACAAAGAAAACAAAATTAAGTTTGTAGTGTTTGTTTGTGTGTCAATGCAAGGTTTTTCTTTTTTGTGTGCAGAAGCCCTTCACCGGAGATAAGGTAGCAGACAAAACTAGCCAATCCATGATTTATGAACCTATCTATATAATTTTTATGAAACTATCATGTTTATATTTCAAATCCAAACTCAGAAATAACAAGTATCCATCAATAATCCAATAAATAAAAAATAACTAAAATGAATAAAAATTAGGCAGTGGCCTAATCAGTCAGCACCCCGGGATTCGGGCAAGATGTGATTAAGGTCGATTCGGTCGGGTATGGATTTTAGGACCTAAGAAGAGCTCTATGTTGAACCACTGATATCTCATGTTTTAAAGATCTCCTAACTACCTTAATGGGTCTTCAAAGTGGTAGTTGTGTTGCTGTCTATGCAGGGTCAGAAAGCTTTCAGATTTCATCAAAAATCCTTAGTTGTGTTCTGGGTCTTATGGGTTTGGAATCCCATAAGGATAGTTTTTTTGTTTTGTTTTGTTTTTTTCAAATATTTGAAATATTTCAAAAATATGTATTTATTCATTATATATTTATGATAAAAATGCCCATTAATTTTTACCTACCTATTTATTTGTTTGTTTGTTTATTTGTTCATTCAAATTATTTGGTTATGCTTTATTTTGATGGTCCCTTCAACACACTCTGTTGACTGTAAGTAACATTGAACCTAAATATCTATTACAGTGTTAACAGAGGATTAATAGAGGTTTAGGGTTAGAGTAAGTTGACATGTACTTGCAGAATTACTGATCATTGCTGATCATTACTGACCATTACAATAAAGAGTCAGCAGATATTAATCAGACAGTCTACTAATACTCTAATGAGAGTTAGTAGACATGCAATGTTGCAATGTTACTTATTGTAAACAGAATCTTCAAAAGTGACCAAATCAGAGTATTACCAATTATTTGAATATTTTTTTGTACTTGGTTTAAGTCATGTTAAGGCCTCCTTGAATGTTTGCTGAAGCCTCCTCGTTGAAACTCAATATAAAGGCATAGGTACATAAAAATGTTTCTGCATCATTTAACTCTTTCTTCTGTGTATCATAAAAGCAGATGTTTTGAAGAACGTTCATGCTGCTCTCTCCCATACAATAAAATGGATGGGGACCAGAGAAAGTATATCCTCTGAGGCCACAATAGCTTTGTGTCACTAAACATTATGGAAAAGAGCTGCCTGGACATTCTTCTAAAAAAACTCCTACTGTGTTCTGTCCTGTATGATATGTCCAAAAATGCAGATTTCCTGTTTTTGATTTCCTAAGCAAAATACACTACACAAAGTGAGTAGTACAACCAATTATAAAGTATAAGAAAAACAGTAGGTGTAGGTCACACTATACATTTATGATGCCAAAGTAAATGTTGATGTAAAAAAAAAAAGGGAATGAGGATGGGAAAATGATGACTTTTCATCTTTATTTCTTAGAGCACTCCATTGGATTTGATTGAGACTGGAAAAGCCCTGAAGTTCCAAGCAGAACACCCGCATTTGGTCAGTTTAGGAAGTGGCCGTCTCAGTACAGCCATCACCCTTTTACCCCTGCCGGAAGGTAAGATAATTCTTATATTACTGTGTATATTTATACTATACTTTTTCAAAAGGATTGTGATGTTACATTTCCATCTTTACAAACTTTGGGGAAAAAAGGGAGAAAGTTTTTAAAATATCGGTCAATAATGCTATTGAATGGGAAGAAACACAAATCTTTATATAATACCAATATACACAGATGGTCAAATCCCCTGCGTCACCTCTGTGCTGTGATTGAAAAGCCAGCAACCCGACTCTGAGACTTAAGCGGCATGGGGTCTTTAAAAACACCCTCTCTTAATTACAAAAGCCCCTTCCTTCATTAACCACCCACCTTTATCTCCACCTACTTACTTTCTCTGACACTGACCAGCCATTCATACCGGTGTCTCTTTTATCAGTTTCCATCTGTCTGAATTCCTCAGAGACACATGGAATTATCATGAAACCTTTGAGAAAGGGCAAAGAGGAAGAGGTTTTGAATGCTTATTTAATCTGTTTTAGTCTCTGTGGACTGTATTAGTATTATAAACTGATATGCTAGCTTGTGTGATTCCTCTCAGGTCACAGGCTTTTATCTTGAGCCTGATAACAGATGAGGGTGGACAGGGGCAGATGGGAAGCGGGGTGAGGAATGTGGTTCTTCTCACTAACAAAAAGCAGGCCAACATCGGTGAATTAGCTCAGTTAATTTAACATCACAGGCTTCACACACTGAAAGATAATATCTACTGGTTACATCCGTTTATAGAGGTTGTTCAACAGTGTATACAATTATTTTATTTTAATATAATTTTTTTAAATAGGCTTTATTTTTATTTTCTTTTTTCTTTTTCTTGTGGTAATTTTCTCCATCATCAAATGGTATTGTTTATGTCCGAGGTAAAGTGTATATATTTTTCAAGCCTTTTTTTGGCTGACTTAGTTTTCT
The DNA here is from genome assembly GCA_032359435.1 of Enteromius unitaeniatus. Classification (NCBI taxonomy): domain Eukaryota; kingdom Metazoa; phylum Chordata; class Actinopteri; order Cypriniformes; family Cyprinidae; genus Enteromius; species Enteromius unitaeniatus. The sequence continues at coordinate 6,717,355 of JAUMHI010000057.1, read as the reverse complement.
TACTAAGGCTAATTTATATATTCAATATATGAATACTTAAATTATATTTTTACACCTGCTTTTTTTGGTGCATAATTTGACAGAATCTCAACTAAAAATGTACCTTTTGATCGAACATTACACACTTCATAATAATTTCAAGCTCTTCACTAATATTTTTCTGACAAATGACAATTATAATTTAAAAAACATTTATATAGGGCAAAATTGTCAGGGTCAGTAGCTTTAAAATACTTACACAATACATTATCAATTTATTTATTACATTAACTGATCAAAAGGGACAGTAAAGTCATATTTATAATGTTAGAAAAGTGTTCTATTTCAAATAAATGGTACTGATTTTACTGTATTGTTGATTTTTTGTTGAACATGGAATTCTTTCAAAAACATAGAAAATCCAGTGGATATAAAAGTTAGACACAACATGCCTGGCTTTACATTGACTGCTGACTTCACCTGAGCACTTTTTCAACCAGAAACTTAAGACATGTTGTCTGAAGGCAAACAATCTTTAAAAATCAACATCCTGTGGGGGTTGTTTGTTTTAGGCAAGACCACTCTGGGTCACGGAGCCATGGACATCAACATCCAGGGCCCAGGGATCTCAGCCCAGCACTGCTTCATCGAAAACAAGGCAGGACTCATCACGCTGCACCCCTGTGGAAACCAGTGTAGCATAGACGGACTACCGGTCACCAAACCTGTGCGCCTGTCTCAAGGTAAACAACCACATTATACCTTTCGTTTACGTTACAAATGTCTAATCCTTCAGATCTCCATCCAAAGAATTTCAGTCATTGTTTTCTGCAGCATCAGCCATATGAAAATTCAAACATGATTCTTAAGTGTAAAATCTCTCATGAAAGGGAATCAATGCACCCAAACCGAAAGAAAGTCCGCCCCTCCTCTGTGTCTTTTGTCTGAGGGAACAATTTGACTAAACAGGTTGGGGGGAGGGGTGTGTTTTGGGTAATCTTCATTGTGCCAGCTTCTAGTGTTTCACTATTGTTCGATACGTTTGCCTTAAAATATTCAGTTTGATGTTCAGATTAAGAGCCTCATTTAGCCCAACCCTTGATTTTTATTATCTTGTAGCCTATGTGCAGAGTCATAAAAGAGAAGGAACCTGTAGGAAGAATGTTAAATGCAAAAACTGAAACAGAAACCCCCCCGTTGCCCCCCTGACATGCAGAGATTGGAGGCTCTGACTCAGGGGTGAGCAATTACACCTCCTCCTTTCCCCATCCCTTATCTGAGAGGGAAATTAGTTGCACCAGTGACGGAGACAGCTGTTCAACTTTACCACCCATCACTACGAGAGCGTGCAGGGGTTCAATGACTTCAGAAGTGCTCGGATACAATACAACACCTCTGGGTTTCCGTTCGCCGGACAGGATTATATTTCTGTGACTGGAGATATATGGTTTATGGTTAAAGGCTCCTCACTATGACTGCATGCGGTGGACACTTATTTCAAGTTAACGATAAAGAAATCCGTTTAAGCATGGGGAGTAATTGATGGATACTCTATGAACAAAGGATTTATACGACAAAGCGAGTCAGTCTCTGCATGCTACAGCTGTGGTATAAAACCATGTGCTTTCCCATTTAAAGGGACAGATAGGATTTTGCCTACAGATGGGATGGGAAGTTGATCGTTTGGATTTGAAAAAAGTAAGTGCATGAGGACCTAATGCATTTGTTTTGGTGTGAAAATTCAAAAAAGATTTTCTCAGACGCAAGCTCTGTGTTATAAAAGTTCACTTTACTATGTATTGCCATGTTGATATATTAACATATATAGTTTTCAATACCTTTTTTTAGAAAAGCTGAATTAAATTGATTAAAGACATTTATAATGTTATAAAAGAAATCCTTTTTAAAATATACTCTTCTTTTGAATTTTCTGTTTATCAAATAAACTTTTAGTTAAAATATTAAGCAGCACAACTATTCTCAACATTACTTTTTCCTGAGCAGCAAATCAAAATTATTTCTGAAGGATCCTGTGACACTTTGATTGGAAAAAGTAGCTTTGCATCACATATTTAAATTTGAAAATACATTTAAATAGAAAAGAGATTATTTTAAAATAATATTTCTACTTTTACAGCAATTTTTAAAAATTCGAAATCTTTCAAATGTGTTTTTGCCAGGGTATTTTTCATATTTGTCTTCCATTTGAATCAAAATGCTTTCTACAAATACAAAAACAAAATACAAAATACAAAAACGCAGAAAATCAGAAAATAATTTTTATTTATTATGAACAAAGTTTCGGAGGTAGTGTTTTTTTTAAGGTAAATCGAATTAAATTTTTAAAGCGCAAATAAAATCAGACAAAATGTTTGAACTTACTGTGCAATGACTTTTAGTGAGCATGTGAGTTTTCTTTAAAGCAAAATCCTGAAATCAACGATTTACAAATTAAAGATTGGAGTGAAGAAAGTATAAATACACTAGCATAAATAAAAAATCATCATAATATGTGTATGCACGGGGTGCATAACCCACAATAAACTGGTGCAGATCTTGCAGAGAGGTTTTCTCTTGCATGTTGGCAGGGGCATGAGTGTGTGTGTGTGTATAGTGTTACACTTCTATTCCTGGTCAATGTGACCCAAGAGTGCTGCTAATCCTGTTTCTATGCAGCCCTTCCTCATTCTACACACACTGTTTGCTCAAGTCTGACTGTCCACACATGCTTTTATTTGTCCTCAACGTATATTGGCAACCCCTCTGGAAAAGTTGAGGGAAAGATAAGGGGATTTTCTCTTATTATTCTGCTGTCACCATATTCATACTTAACCCTCATATCCTGAGTAAAGTTTGAACGAAATGTAAAATCATCTGCTCAAGAGAGGTATGTTCATGTTCTTGTTCATGGTCTACATGCAGAATGATCCATTACAATGCATTTTCACAGCCTTCACTTGATATAAATCATTTTTATTTTTATCTTCGGCACGCATAAGCTGCATCACTTATGGCTGTGAGCCACAGGCTTTCTGGAATGTGTGGAATTGGGTAAAGGTTAGAATGAAGTACTGGTTTGCTTAGGTTTTTGACCTTTTCAGGCGCAGTAAAACTACCCTGGCAACCGTTGTGCGTTCCTTTTGGCATCTCTGTCTTGACGTCTTCTGTCTACTGTTCACATCTCTGTGCTTTCTGTTGGAACAGTTTGAGACCCGTGACTCACCACATTCTATGTCCTGCCAACTTTTTTGAGATCTAAACTATAATGCAATAATTTATTCAATGGGTTTGACACAGATCCAGCAGTCTTACTTTTACTGAAAGTGCATGAGGCAGATCTGGACTGCTCTGTTATCTGTGGTTTTAGAGAGTGAACTGAGAGTGAATACTGTAGTTAAAAACAGCCAAACTTTTTATGCACTCCTTTTCGTCCCTGTGATATAACATGTCAGGATGAAGAACTGGTTGCACACAGATATTTTGCTGCATCTCTGAGTCACTGGTGTCTGTTTAGAGGAAATTTGACCTCTTCCCACTATATCTGATGCACCGCTCATTTGGTGCAACAGAAAGGTCATCTGTTTTTGTACTGGCTTCGTGTGTTAGAAAATGAAAAGAACAGGCATTTTAAAACATTTTAGAAAGCATGTTGCTTTTTATTAAGCCTTATGTTCTTTTAAGGGTCTAAAGGACACTGAGAGGCTTTCTATCTCATAAAACATGAGGATGACATCTAACATTGAACAGTAAAAAAACCAAAACAAAACAACAAATTTACATTTGGTTTCTCAATGAACACAATTACAAACATGTAAAATTAAATTAAACATTATATTTTATTTATTTTGTATAATTATGCATTAGCAAAAACAGTATATTTTAAAAGATTTATATGTCATACATAAATATAATATTGTAAGCAGTGTTTAATAATGTATTAATATATTATTTATAAATTATTTAAATACATTGTAATGAAATATTCCCCATCAGCCCATTACATTTAGATATTATGTTATATTATATTCATACATTATATATAAAAAATACAATATTGGGGAAAAAAGGGGAGGAAAAACAATCTCAACAATATGTAATATTATATTATATTTTATTATAAATAATTTATATTAAATTAAATTGTAACAGTAATATTATTGAACTATTTAATAAATTGTAACAAAAGGTGTAAGAAATATTTTGTAAATGTATTGAGATACATATAATATTTAAATGCAGAATTTTAATACATTACATGTAATATAATATTCCCCACCTGTTTATTTTACGTAATGTATTTAGATGGATTATACATTATGATAAATGCAATATAATAAAAAAAAAAGTTTTTATATTTTATAATTTATTATAACAATATTAGTTAATTACACTGCATATAGTATTATAATATTATAAATATTATATTATAATTCTGAATAATAAATATTTGTATCAAATATTTAACATCATTATAAACTATAAATTATTATCATTATAACTATAGTAAAATGCAAAGCTTTACTATATATATATATATATATATAAAAAAAAGAACCACCACAGCTATATAATGTATTACTTCTCAGGTGTTTTTGGCATGGATACACTTGCACTTTCTTTAATGAGGTTGGCTTCTCAGAGTGCAGATATAGCTGCTGTGGAGGAATGGTTCATCTGAGAGTGGTGGGGAATCAATCTCTCTGATTAATGTCGGGGAGACGGGCCATGCATGGGGAACAGCCACTCTCCTGCTGTGCTTTCCAGATTCACGTGCCTCTCCCCACTCTTTGTCATTCAGCAGTGAGGCCTGTCTTCTTGCAAATGGCCTCATGAATTTGATTACAAAATGGCTCTTAGTCATGCTTTGCTGAGGTTGACATCTATGACAGGGAGAGGTTATTTAGTGGTTCTGCTCTTCCTAGCAGGCCACACCGTTCTGGAAAAAAAATTTCTTATTTCAACAGAAATTTCAAAATTAGTCATCGGTATGCTTGTTTTAGCAATATTTCTGTGGTAATACAAAGTGACTGCAGATGCTTGGCAGTGGTGTTGAAATAGGGATATTTACTAGAATAAATTAACTTTTGTCAGTTCATGATTTCTGCTTCTTTTTTTTTTTGGAGAGAAGTATTGAACTAAAAGTATCATTTAAGAAAATGTATTATTATAAAAGTCAATAAAATGTATACTTGAGTATAAATGTAGGCTACTGTAATTAAGTACAGTGACAAAGTGTTTGTACACATCTGCTTATAAATGGGTTAAAAGGACTTCATTGAAAGCACATACATACCTGTGCAGATGGGCAGAATGCATATAGGAACTCATAACAACTTCTTATCTTCCACCAAAAATATCTATGTTAAAAGTATCTATAATGACTGGCAGAGTGAGAGAGGGGTGGTCTATAAACAGATAGCAGGGGAAACACTGTCCATGTTTATCTTTGGATTTTACCACTATTACGTTTCCAAAATGAGTGCCCCCCTCAGAACTGACTGTGGGCAGTTTGTATGCTTTCAAGTAAAATATAGGCTTCTTTGAATATTTTAGATGGGCGGCACTCAGTAGCTGCTGGCAGCATGTCTAAAATGCATGATGGCAGGAGCGTAGATCGATAGATGGATTCCCTCCTCAGCAGGTGTGATTCTTGGCTCGTGTATTTTCCCTTGTGTGCTGTTGTGTTGTCTGATGTGCTAGATTACCCTCTATTGCTGCACTTCATAAATCTACTTCCAGACTCTTCACTTAGCATTGTGGGTAAATCCATCAACCTTTGTGTTGCTGTAGTGGCCAATCGGAAGAAAATTTAATGGATTTTGAACACCCAAAGTGCTAAAATGCAGGTTGGTTATTTACTCCCAGCTATATTTCTTCTTCATGAGACATTCACTGTGTATTGTATTAACTTCTGTAATATTACTGTACTTAGTCTGACTGACGCCATGGGAAATTCTTACTTCTCGTTTCACGGTAGGTGTTAGTCTATCAATAATTTCCTGCATGCCAAGAGTAATGGACACAGACCTTCTCACTTTCTTCCACACATAAACAAAGACATTACATTTGATATCCCACTGTTCTCTGTATAAAAGGAACTGTGTGTTTCTGTAAAGTGATGTAATGAAAAAGAAAAGCTTACAGTAGTGTTCAACAACTTCTGGTTTTAACCTTGCTCTTTGTAATATACTAAAGCAACTGATATATATAAAGTCAGCGGAAATATGCCTGAGCGGTAATACAGTTCCCTGTTAGCTCTTAAGGGTAAATATGCTAAGGTCTTTCCCTGCTGTGTATTGATCGAATTGCAGTCTGGGCTGTGGTCTGGAGCTCATTTGAGTTCTGCATAGTGTGTTCTGCTGGTTTCCACATATAGTGGATCATTGAATCTCAGCTAAGATAATGCAGACCCTCCTGTTCTGTGCTATATAACGATAGATAGATAGATAGATAGATAGATAGAGAGCACAAATGTATAGATTGAAAGATAGATATAACATTATACACTGCTCAAGAATAAAGAGAACAGTAAATCTGATCTAATATAATAAAAGAGATCTAATATTTTTTAAATACTTTTATATTTATTAAATATTAGTAGAATGTGCTGACAACAAAATCACACAAAAATGATAAGTGGAAATCAAATGTATGGAGGTCTGGATTTGGAGTCAAACTCAAAATTGAAGTGGAAAAACACACTTTTAAGGACATTTGATGGAATGTCCTTAAAACAAGTCAGAATGAGGCTCCATAGTGTGTGTGACCTCCACGTGCCTGTATGACCTCCCTACAAAGCCTGGGCATGCTCCTAATGAGGTGGCGGATGGTCTCCCGAGGGATCTCCTCCCAGACATGGGGCCACATGTATCAATGCTGCGTATGCACAAAAACTTTGCGTAGGCCATACTTCACGCTCAAATTTGGATTTACTAACAATGAAGTTAACGCGAGAATATGCGTTGGTCCACGCCAACTTCATGTCTGGCGTACGTGCGTGTTTGTTTTATTTCCATTGGCGATTTCTAGAGGCAATTAGGTTAAATTGTGCACTACAAAGTAAAGCACCAACACACATGAAAAACATTGCTATTAATTTAGAATTGATAAAGTTGGTTAATCAACACAATATTTTTCTACCGACTATGGGATTTAGAACATATAAAAGCATTTGCAAATGTATACCACCTACCATCCATCAAGTCCTGGACAGTTTGTGGTGCAACGTGACGTTGGTGGATGGAGCGAGACATGATGTCCCAGAATTGGATTCAGGTCTGGGGAACAGACGGGCCAGTCCATAGCATCAGTGTCTTCGTCTTGCAGGAACTGCTGACACTATCCAGCTACATGAGGTCTAGCATTGTCTTGCATTAGGAGGAACCCAAGGCCAAGTTTTTTCTCTTACAACTAAGCAGATGAATTGCACAAGCTTGCTTGCCATCACAAGCCTGTGTTGACCACATTACTCAGTTAGGTGCTGTGCATCATTTTTACAATGACTAGTTTGAGCACAATGCTGTACAATAGAAAGGCAGTGAAGCCGCTGTCGCGTGTGAGTTTATTTGGTGCTGTTGCTGGTCAATAATGATTGAGCTGGTCGACAGATCGTGCTGATGCAACAGATGCCACACTTATCGTCTGTAAAAACACTCAAATATGATTTCAACAAGGCAAAAAACAGGACATCCAGGGAACAACGTCTCACTCATGTGGTTTACATCACAGACATTTTGTGAGCAAGCATGTAAACAATTCTGTTAATTAAAATGCTACTATAACTTTGTTCAACACAAATTTTCATTTGCTCGTTTAATTTCAACTACTTGTCTTTTAACAAGCAAGCAGGGCATGTCAAGTCTTGAATAATCCTAGAAGAGTCTTATGACAATAACCACCATCAGTTAAAAATCCTCATTCTTCTGTTCAGTAACAACATGAAAGAAAACACGTCTTTGTGAGAATACCGCTTAAGCACATGATTTACTTTACTACAGAGGATCTTAGTTTTCTTTGTGTGCTTTAATCGTACCTTGCCTTGTCAGAGCCTGAGGGGTAATCAAATGTTCTGCCTGGAACAAAAGGGCATCTGGCACTCCGCATTCATCACACATCTGCTCCGGCTGGAAAGGTTTTCATGAGACCTTTACCTGCCTCAAATAAATACGGTGATTGGCCAGATTAGCTCTGCCAGTTTAATATAGCAAAAGAGCTATGTTTTGCATTGTTTTGCATAACGGGGTTAAGATTAAAATGTCAAAATTATTTCGTTTTTTTTTTTTTTTGAGCCATTTAAAATCAATAAAATTGGCTGATATTGTAGCAATAGCAAAGTAAAGCATGATTTGAAAATTGTGAAATTTTTTTATTTTAATTTGCATAAAGTTACAGTGTAATTGTATGCAAAAGTGGTGTTCTTATATATGCTTTGTGTATAATGATAAATGTATAATTAAATACATTTTCCATCAGTGACTATCAAGCATTTTTTGTACATACCTCTCAATTAAAGTGATGAATGCCAAATTTGAAAACCACAAAAAATGTATTGTATATTAATTCAATCTATTTCTGCATAAGCAAAGATAATGAATTAAGAACAAATTGCATTGCTCAGAAATGAGCATGCACAAATAAATATACAATATTAATATTTTATCAAATATATTCATAAAAATAAAAATAAATAAAATATAAAAAATATTATATTTTAAATTAATCATATTGGCCAACATGGTACCAAAGAAGCCAATATATCCATTAAAAATGTGTTCATTTGTTTAAAATGGTCTTTATATGACAGAAGGTTGAATGATGATAAAGATACCATTTACTATAAGTCCAGGAAAACATGTTTTTTCAAAATAAACTGAGTTTAGATCTCATGTTGGCTTTAACTGGCTTCAAACCAGCATTTGGCTTGTCTATTTTTCCCCTCACTCAGCAAGCCAGGGGTCTGATCTGACACCACAGTGTGAGATGTTCCTGCTTGTTCATGTAAAATGGGAGCAAACATTCCTTTCCCCCTCTGTACCTCACACGGTGGTTCGAAACTGATCTGAAACTGCCAGAATCCTAGTCAAATTCATTTGAAATACTTCATTGCACATATGTTTGATGCATTTTCATTCTCATCTTCATTAATGTGCTTTTGCTTTGTGTGCAGGCTGTATGCTGTGTTTCGGCCAATCTGCCTTTTTCCGTTTCAACCACCCAGAGGAGGCTTTCCGAATGAAAAGCATGATGCCCGAGGGAGGACAGACAGCCAGTGTGAAAAACTGGGCCCACACAGGTAATGCAATATCCCACAGGAGAACACACCTCAACTGCGGCATGAATTATCCAACGCTTACCACAACGCACTCAAAGGATGTGTTGTGAAGGATGTCATTTGTTTGGAAAATACATTCCTGTAGAACCTCAAAGGCTTATTTTTGTAAGCTTTTTGTACTGAAATCACAATACAAAAGAGCATTTGTGATATTACACATATGAATGTCTTTTATGCATTTAACGTCCTTAAAAATAAACAAACAAGCAGTATTCCATGTGTCAGTGCTATAAGAAACATGTATATTTACAATCGGGCAATTTATGCAAATTTGGTCTTATAGAGTTACATTCACATGCCTGAATGGCAAGGTTTGTTTTAGTAGCACAGGTAGTGGCTTTCAGCTGGGCCTTACTGCATTTCCGTTTTTAACTGTTAGCAATGCAAGCCTGCCTGGGTCCTGAGCTGCAGCATGCAACTTTTATGAAGAGCTCATTCCTGTGGGTCTCCTGACAGAGCGCTCTACATCTTCCACTCCCACTCACAGTACTACACAGGAGCCAATGTTTAAACAGAGCACATTTACAATATGAATTGAGTTGTTTTCCTGGCTTGTCCTGTTGTGTGGCAGAAAATGACAAGTATAGCATATAAACACAGCTGCTGCAGTGTATTTCCTGAACGGGTAATAAATTCTCTCTACCATGAAAGACACTTTTGCACACCACATACCCACTGCATTCCTGTATATACATATATATATAAACACATTTGTTTCATAATGATCTAAAACTACATAGCTAAGAATGACATTTTTACATTTTTTCCCTCTATAAATCAGTCATTAAACAAATTCCAGATGCCAAAAGCACATGGACAGCTTAAATGGATAGTTCACACAAAAATGAAAATTCTGTCATCACCTGTCATCATATATGCAAATCAATGGCTACTGTAACTGCCCAGCTATCAGCATTCTTCAAAGTATCTTCAGGAGATTTTTAATTTTGGGGTGGGCTATCCATTCAAGAATTATGGATCACAGCACTTGTGCGTAAGGCATGTATATAAAGCTGTCCATGTGCTTTTTGCAACTGATATTTGTTTATAGACTGATTTATAGAGGAAAAGAACCCCGCTTCACACGTTCTCTGTGCCAGAGCTATTTCCTCTTCCATCTCTCTTTCAGTCCAGACAGCTTTGTTGGCCATGCTCTGCTTATTTAAAGTTGAGGGGTATCTTTTACAATATCTATATTTATCTCACCACCCACCCTGCTCTCCAGTCCCCTCCTCACTGTTCCCCTCATATTCTCCCAATATCCAATATCCCCCTCTTTCCCACACAGCAGGTCTGCTTGATGTTCCTGATGATAGTTCAGTATTACTCAGAAAAGCATGCAACATATTAAAAGATATGCTTTTATTGCTGCCCTTTCCCATGGCAACTAAAATAAATTAGTATATTAGTATATATTAGTATGCACTTCGTATCAGCTGCCAGTTTAGAAATTCTCATATAAAATGTTTTGAGAATCAAAGAGACATTTTTAATTTAATCTATCTATCTATCTATCTATCTATCTATCTATCTATCTATCTGTCTGTCTGTCTGTCTGTCTGTCTATCTGTCTATCTATCTAACCCACCACCACCCCTTCTCTTGGAAGGACACA
>JAUMHI010000057.1:6664472-6706330 GCA_032359435.1 Enteromius unitaeniatus | reverse complement strand
TGTCTGTCTGTCTGTCTGTCTGTCTGTCTATCTGTCTATCTGTCTGTCTGTCTGTCTATCTATCTATCTATCTATCTATCTATCTGTCTGTCTATCTGTCTATCTGTCTATCTGTCTATCTGTCTGTCTGTCTGTCTGTCTGTCTGTCTGTCTGTCTGTCTATCTATCTGTGTCTTCGAGGCGTGCACTGTCGCTTTAAGAATGTAGGCCCCGCCCCGTGCTCCCAGCAGTCAGTCACATCAGCACCGTGGACAGGGGAGGGAGGGGGACTCAGCGATGGTGTAGCGGCGCCAGGCTCACCAAGCCCGGCTGGAATATCTCATCTGCGTTGTTTTATACTCCTGCCTGGGTACCGTGTGGCCGGTGCAGCTGGCCTAGTTCAAGAACCAGAATGCGGGAGCCGTACTTTTGATGCTGAGGTCGGTTATGGGTTATAAACCAAGCGCGGCGGCTTAGCGTTTCCACAGGCGTGTTCTCATCTGTAAGTACTGATCGTTATAGAGGCTGTGTATGTGTCAGATCGACTGTATGTAGCATATGTATGCTTTTATAGTCGCTACTTGTCAAGTTGACGTGTAAAATTTTGTCACGGGAAAGGTCTTTCTCAGTAATCATTGTATCGGTGTGCTTGTGCTTTCTTGAAGCCGTTTCTTGTTCATTTGGATTTAAATGGAAAATTGAGCCAGAGGCATCGTCAGCTGCTCTGACTTTTTTCTAAACCACGATGACTATAAAAATAAACAAATAAATAACAACACTTGGGTTGTGTTTTATGCTTTATTTGTGAGGAGTTTGAACAGAGAATGTTTTGTAATAAGGAAATATTTGTGGCATAGAAACGCAAACACTGAGCTGGCAAGAGCAAGATTGATCAAGTTTTGGATGTTGTGAAATCAGTTCTGTGACTGAATCTAAATCTTATGTATAGCACTTATGTCATATATATATATACATAACACCTATCTAATAAGTTTGATTCAGTGTTCACATCTTGAATGATGTTAAAAAAATAATAATGTTTAAATTAATTGATAGAGAAAATCATAAATTGGTCATACTCTTGCTTTTTTCTTCTTTTTTATATAGTGGATTAGGCCAGATGTTATCAAACTTTTGTGATGCCAAGGCCCTCCAAATATGATAATTGCTTTACCCTTTCTTAAAATAGAAAATCAGCTTTCTATTTTATGTATACAGGCCCATGTTTATATTGTTTGAGAAACATAATTAGCGTTATATTATAAAATGCCTTGTCTTTAAAATCAAATGATTGGTTTTAATATTGTAATTCTACTAAAACCAAAGCAAAGTAATAATACTTTTTGTTGATTCTTCCACTATTAGACTGGTGTTATTTGTTGAAACGTGAGGATAAGTATATTCAATTAAATTTTAAATTGATTGGAACTTAATTGCTTTTTATAATAAAAATTGTTCCAAAGAAGATTTGCAGACATTATTGCAATATTATTACCTTACAGCCCCCTAGCTCCCACTTGCAGCCCCCTGGCATTTCCCGGAACCTGGCTTGAAAACCACTGGTTTAGATAATGACCATTTTTACTTTGTAGATCTTTCTCAGCAAATTAACCATTAACATTGGAGATGGTCAGTTGCCTGAGAGATAGATTGAATTACCAGCAGGGCGCTCTGATTTAGGTATATGAGCACATATTCGTTTGACGTTTATCCTCTCAGGCTGGAGCCAGGCAGACTTTCTCTCTGAATTTCCATTTGGTAACCACTATTTCTACTTGAGCATTCATCTTCTGTGGGTTTGGCAGCAGTGTTAAACTTGGAGGCTGTTGAATGGGGCTAATGGATTAAATGCATCTCTGCAGTGCCAAAAGAGCTGCAGGTACTTGCATTAAAAGCTCAGGTGTAGTACTGAGGATAATAGTTGGGGTTAGGTGGGGTGAAGAAGCCAAATGCATCCACTTACTCGTAAGTGCTTTTCCTGTTTTCTGCACTCTGTTGGGCTGAATCATTATTGAGAATCAATTCTTTTGAATTTTTTCATTGTTTCACAAATCCAGCATTTTATATTAAGTTTAATTTATTTAAATCTTACACGTTATTAGCATTTATATGAAGCAATAATAAATTCACTTAATTTTTTGAGCTAAAGCTTCTATAAAAGCTGTTACTGAAAACCAACTCTTTTATTATCATTGTAACATTTCATTGATTCAGAAGAGATATTTGTTCATTAATTAATTACAGTAACACCATTAGCTAAAATATATGTATTTTGATTTTTGTTTATGGCAAAGGCTTAAGAATTTTATCTTTTCTTTCAGATTCTGAGAACCTGGTCAATGGAAACCACTCGTCAGGTGCACCAAAATCTTACTTGGTCTCCAACGAGAGAGTGCGCCCTGAGCACAGTGCCATTGTCAGTTCCATTGAGAAGGACCTTCAGGACATTATGGACTCATTAGTCATGGATGACCCTCAGCCCTCTTCCTCTGAGTCAAAGAAGCCCTCTGGTCAGCCCATCGCCCAGTCTCCCTTGTCCCCCATGTTAAATGGAGGGAGGCGCTTCCTCCTCTCACCCCCAACGAGCCCTGGTGCTATGTCTGTGGGCTCCAGTTATGAGAATACCTCTCCTCCTTTCTCTCCTCTCTCATCCCCATCCGCTGCCAGCAGTGGCAGCTACACCAGTCCATCTCCGAGTGGTTGTCAGGACCAGCTTCACACGCTTCCTCCTGTGCCAGTGAGGTCTTCTAGTTACAATTACACCAGCCAGCCACCCATACCTCAGCCACGGACCATACTGCACAGCTATTCCGGTAGCAACAGTGGGCCAAAGGTGCCTGAGAGTTCCAGACTCCAGCGAAAGGCTCTTTTAGAAGCACCACCAAGCCCAAAGCCAAGTCGCAGGGGGTTGAACCAAGACAGCTTGATGGCTAAAACCCCAGACAGCCCCATACAGACTCACATTCTGCCCTCAGTCTCAGTCTCTACTGCTCCAGCTGATCACCCATCTGTCAGTCGGGTTCCAGTTCCAGGTAGTCCCAGACTGACCCCCAAATTCTCAACCGCATCCCCGTCCTCCTCACCCTCTAGTCCTAGAACCAAAACTGCCATTGTACTCCAGGATCGGCCATCAAGTCCTTTCCGGGAACAGCCTCAGCCAGATCGTTCCTTGACCTCTAGCCCCTCTAACCAACTCTCCCCTCCCTCACGATCTTTCCAGCCCCCTTTGGACCCCATTGTCCACATCATTCAGGGTGGACCTCCACACCCACATCCTCGCACATTGCAGCCTCCAGAAAGTCCGCGGCTGGCCCGCAGAAACCTTGAAGGGAGTAGCATAAGGGAGCTTCCTCCTCTTAGCCCCTCTATAGCTCGCAGGGGGGTTCCTGTGCTCCCTGGAGCTTTACCGGGAACCCTGCGAACTCCAGAGAGTCCATCCCCAAGAGTGATGCCAGAGAGTCCCAGACTCAGGCGGAAAGCAGGGTCTCCTACAGAAGAGCCATTCAGCCCTCGTGGGGTGCGTGCTCGTAGTCCTTCACCCACCTCTGGCCTGATGGGGGAAGGCAGTGGAAGGAAGGGAAGTTTCGGGAACTCGCTCTCTTCTGCATTCAGTCTGGGTTCTCTGCCTGGGTCATCGCCCCGATCCAGTCCCAGAAGCCACAGAAAAATGTCAGCGGGCCACAGGGACCTTAGGATGCCTCACCCTGGCATGAGGGAGCGCAAGAATAGCATCACTGAGATCAGCGACAATGAGGATGACCTTCTGGAGTACCACCGGCGCCAAAGAGAAGAACGACTCCGAGAGCAAGAAATGGAGAGGCTGGTGAGTGAGATGCAGTGCTTCCATTATAAATACATGCATTTATGTAACAAAATATCAAACCAAATAGGATTTATAAGAAAGCTGTCTTTGTGTATTAACTAAAAACAACCTTAAGACCAAAGTAAAGTTAGCTCAGAGAAAGAATCTAACATCATTTGATTGCAATGCCTACTTGAAAGCCACATTATAGTATAAAGAATTCTTCTGAGACATGCTCCCTGTCTCTGTTTGTACATGTCAGGTAGAGTGCTGCCTCTGCACGTCTTCAGATGATATGTAAATTGCAAGTTTCTGCAGTTAATATTTTCCAGAAATGCTCCTCAGTGTACACCGGTGGCTGAATCTAATCTTAACACACCTAGCAAGCATTAACAGTTGTGCTTTCAGTGAGAATGCAGGACATTTGGGGGAAATGCTACTACACGTCTCAGGCAGAACTGACACTCTGACTAATCCACTGTCGTGCTGAGGCAGAGGGCTATGATTTTACCATGGCAACCCCATTGTTTGTTGTCTCTTTTACTGAGAGGTGGGAGGGAACAGTAGACATCTTGGTCCAGTTTGCAGCCCAGAATGAAGCCGCTGAGACAAAGGCCCCTGTGAAGTTTTATATGTGTTTGTGTCTGAGACAGCTCTTGTCTGCTTCCCTTGTAATTACCCATTGTGGTTGTTTATTGCTCTCAGAAAAGGAGGTGATCTAATTGAGCGTACAGAGTTATGCTTCAATGCTCCCAACAGAGAGTATCTGTAGTATGTTATTTGCTAAGCATGCACAGTTCTAGTACGCTCCCAGTGTGCTTTATTTGGCTCTTTGCTGATGACTGTGCTGGAATAAATGCTGAAACAATGAGCTAAAATAAATGAGCTCAACATGCCAGTGACCTCATCCTCACAAATGTGCTTGAACTACACAAAGGTTCAGTACAAAATTAGATAAACAAGAAATGACCTTTGATTCAGACCTTGTTCTGAAATATTCGCAAAATGCCAAGTGTAAATAGCATAGAATGTTTGCTCTGTGAGGAAGGATCAGATGTTTTGTGACTGCCAGCCATTACATTCAGGAGCAGAGGCCTACAGGTTTTTACTAGTAGTGATGCACCAAAATCTGACTTTTGACATTGCAGCCAAAATTGTACATTTTAACATGCTAACATAATTGCCAGACTGTGTCAGTAAGAACTTGGTCCTTTGTTCACTTCATTTTACTGTGGTTTTCTTTACAAACAAAGCACAATTCGACTCGGCATTTTCAGAAAGACCGATTCTAAAAGATGATGGTGCACCAACTACACTGCATCTGACAGTAATATAGCATCACACAAGTGTGAGTAACGTGGTCACTGTTGCTTGGTCTGTTAATACAGATTGATATGAGTGTTTATTTCCGCTGTCAAACATACACAACTACACAACTCAGTCATAGCAGTGATGATTGGGTGAGTTATCTGTTCTGGGACTACAATCAGCCACACCTATTCAAATGACGAAGGTTAAAAAACGGGACAGAAAATAGCTAAATTGTGTTTTTTGATGTAAAATATTTATGACATCCTCAGTAAACAGTACAAATAATAAAAAGGCAGTTCATGACCCACTTTTCATGAATTCTTATTCGAATATTTAGAGTTCTGTCATAAATATCTACATATTTCACTTTGTTTTAATGCACATAGTCAGATGTGACTAAACAAAAACAGTTCTAACTTATTTTGAATGTAATCAGCTCACCCCTCAGCAAAAAATATATATATATATATATATATATATATATATATATTATTTTTAATTTTTTCAAGATATCGTATTTCTTATGCGTGTACAGTTGGGTGAGTGTGAGCCAGTCCAGTCTGCAGTGCATAATTTATCATCCCTAAACTGCCACGAGGCTGCACATGGTTACCTTAGATACAGCCTTGGCACACACACACTTGGCATATGGCATCAGTCACTAGAAAACCGTTCTGTCAGTCAGCTCGAGTGCCATAGTGATGCCAGCCCTGCTAAAGATGACCTCGTTTTTTGACTGAGAGCTCCCATGATGACATCACATTTCCATTACTCCATAAAACTGACATTTGCTGCAGAGTGAAAGCAGACGTGTCAGTGAGGAAGTACTCTGTTTTAGTGAGAAATGTATTTACTGTGACAGACTTTTTTAACAGGGGAAATTTGATAATATATTATAAAGAAAATGTAGGATTCTTCATGCAATAAACCTTGCTGACGCAACCCCCCCCGGTTGTTGGGAGGGCAGACATGGGTCATCCGCACAGGGGACACAAGAGGTCTGTATGACAAGCATCTGTCTCACTGCTCTTGTGGATTAGCACACTAAATATATCCACTTTTACTGGCCACATTATGCAGAAACATAACTATGAGCGTTTATAACAGATAGAGAGGGAGGAAGAGATGAAGCATCTAATGTACTTCATTAACCTGGTGCAATTAGAATCATTCTGATGAAGATAAAAGCCGTATTCTCTGACACAGCAAGACGCATATGAGTTCCCTCTGGAGCATTTTGTTGATGCTTTAATGTGTTTGCTTCCTGTGTTCTTGCAGATCCGTGTAAAGTGAGTTATCTGTTCTGGGACGGATTAATACTGATTCTCCTCACAACAACAGAGAGAAAGAGAGAGAGTATTTGAGAAAAAGAGACAGTTAACTGACTTTCTGTGGTGCTGATTATCTGGGTCAGTGCAGACTTTAGTTATTCTGACCCGGCTCTTGTAATCAAGACAGCGAAGAACAACACTGAGTGCTCTTAGCAACACCTCATCTTGTTATATAAAGCAATATACAAGGATTCTCAGAAAGATCTGTTTGACATTTGCACAGGTGTTTTCCGTAATCCTGAAAGATAGAGCCATTAATACTGGAGTTTGATACCTATGTGACACTCACTTGTGGTGCTTGATTTCCTTTATTCAGATTAATAAAGACTTTTATTAGTGGTGCCAATATCATTGTTACTGTGGTTAACATAAATTTGAACGAACATTATAGTACTAAACTTAATTATGGCCTCCCACATTTACAGCCTCAAAGGAATATTTTGTCATCAAAATGTTCTTTCTTGTGTTGAACACAAACAAAGATATTTTGAAGAAATATGCAGTTGTTGGCCCCCATTGACTTCTATAGAGACAAAAAAAATACTGTGTAAGTCAATGGGGATCATCAGCTGTTTTAGTACCAGCATTCTTCAAAATATCTTCTTTTATGGTCAGCATAAGAAAAGAAACTCATACAGGTTCAGAACCACATGAGGATACGTGAATGATGACGAAAGTTAATTTTGAGGTGAACAAGTCATATAATTTGTACATTTAAGGAGTTTAAAAAAGAGTGAACAGACAATTTTGTTTATTTTCTTCTCATTTTAGAGATCTGTAATGTATTTTAATGTTTGTTAGTTGGTATGGATTGCTTGTGTGTTTTCCTGATGGTGTTTTGTCCTTGTCAGTATGACCTGTATATGAGCATTGCCAATGTTAGACAGGAGATATTTTTTACAGTGTAGCAGAAAAATATAAATGTCTGAGAAAAAATTCTAATTCTTCTCCTGTCCTTGAGCAGAGACCCTTCTCCCTCTACACTTTTGAGAAGAGCTGGCAGTGAAACTATTACTGTTCCAAAGTGTGCCAAGGGATTCACATAAGTGATGGTTGGTTCTGTCCTCTGCTGCATCTCGATGATCTTAACTTGGGCATGAAAAGAGCCAAAACGATAAACCTGAAGAGGCCACATTCCACTCTTTATCCTCACCTTTTTACTGCATTTGTACAGATAACAGACAACGTCTAATATAAACCGCTATTTATGTCTTGTTCTTTTGCCAGATGAATCTGAATTCCTGTAAAGAGGGTGGTGTTTTCTGTCTTTGGTTGCAAAGGATAATGCATCCCTCATGTCAATTAGATTCAATGCAACACTAATGCATGAGTTTTCTTTTAGCTTATAGGGCTCAACTAGACCTTCATGTGTACTTTCAAACACAAAAGGACGAGTACATAACAGAATTGTACCTTTTGGGGGTTTTTTTTGAAGACAAATGTTTGAATTTAAAACACAACTTTATTTAGGGTCTGGTATGCTTATTTATGAGGTTATTGATGAGTCAAAGACTTCTGTGTATAATTCTCCATAGCCTTTTTTTGGACCCTGGATCTTCATTTTGAGGGTCAAGCAAGTTTCCCATGTTTCACAGCTGTGTGTGTCTAGACATTTTTGTTTTCTATTCCAAAAATGTAAGATGTTTTTCCTCAAACTCTGTGTGAAATTAGAGGTTCCCATCATGCTTAAGTGCCGCATGAACAGATGCATCTGGTCCTGTTGACTTGGTTTGTGGTGATGTGCTGCGTTTTAGAGAGATTCAGTGAAAAAGCAGTTGTTTTTGTGTGAAATATCACAGATTTCAGCAACAGAAGTGTCGTCCCAGGATGTTTACTGGAGGACTTAATACTACTGTGCTGGGTTTAGTCTGTAGTCTGTGTTTGACAATACTGGGATGTTTTTCACCCTGTGGGTTTCTGCAGACAAGATTTTACTTCTTTATTCCTCCATGCACATTCGTTTTATTGAATTTTTTTCTTGCTGTATCTATGAGGAAAATATGTATAGGTTTAATTTCCCAAAAAATGAGTACTTGTGTGAGTGATATTGGCTCAAATAGTGACACAACTTTGTGGTTGGACTATCTATTTTTTCAAGCAACGGCGGATGGTTATTCTGGAAACCCATTTGAAACGTGCCAGTGCTGACAGTGCACATTTTAATATCTCTTGAATGTTTGCTTTGAATGCCCAGAATGGAAGCAGTTGAAGTCTGCCTGTTTAAAGGTATTCAAACAATCTGGGCACATCACAGCAGAAAGAGTGGGACTGTGACCCTGTCACACATTTAGAGACAGAAAAGGGTCAGGAGGAGCAGGAGAGAGCCTCTGACATGGCAGGGGGTTTGAGAGGCTCTGAAAAAGGATTCGAGGAGCTGTACATTTGTGTGTGTGTCATTCCAGACAGAGGGAAGACAGTGGAATGTAAGAGCTGGGATCAGAAGGCAAAGCCTGTGCTCTGATTGGTTCTCGTGTGGTTGGAGTGCATAAAAATGAGTGAGCGTAAATAAAAGAGCTGGAATGTTTTTCCAAATGCCATCTATTAGTTTTTATTTGGGCTTCTAGTGTCACTAATGACCGATTATGTTCAATACCTCAAACATTTTCACTGTGGAGACTTACATGCAATTTTTTGTTTTTTTTTGGTATGAATCTGGCATTTTTTTAGTTCCTAACCAGACCTTTTAAAGGGTCTGTTTTCTTCTTCTTTTTCTTAAGTTCTTTCAGTAAAGCAAAACTAAAAAGTTCTAATTATGTTCATTATTATGTTTTTGAACACTGTATATCTACCTTTCAATTTTGGACTTTTTTCATTCAGCAGCATATTGTGGTTGATCTACTTTTAAAATAATTCATGAATTACACTATATGAAGTACTACACTATATTACTTTCAACTAATTTATTTATCATATAAAATATTTATTTCATGTATTTATTTCTTCTTCTTAACATTTCTTGGGTGTACATTATTGATCATTGGCTTTAAACAATGATATACTATAAATAAAACTATAAATTACAAGACAAGAGAGAGCATTGTTAATGATAATTCAGAGGTTTAGAGTTTTTATAATTTTATATAATTCTTTTTATATGATAACAATCATGTTAATTTATACTACTGAAATTTAAACCTTATGCCCTATAAGGAAGGTTGGGATGTTGTGATGAACTAGATTTAAGTAATTGGCCACTTTGCAGAGCAGTGTAAATGTAACCTTTGCCATTTTCCCGAAATGGACACACCTGAATGAGAAATACTGCTTTTTAGGCACATACTTACTAAAAACTCCCAGCAAAGTGGGGAGATTTGTAAACAGAGAGCTATGTCTGTTCATTGCTGTCATCTGGAAAATATGAAGTGCTTAACGGTTGTACCGAGTCAGTGGAAACCCTCTATGTTTTTCCATCTGGCTTTCAGCATGTAGCATTTAACTGAATTGTAATTTTCACGTCAACGGTAGAGAACACCTGACCAGCGCCCACGCAAACTGTGTTGTTGTTTAATAGGCACTGACCCCTGAGCGGGTTACAATGAATAGTAGCCCAACTGGGCCTCCCCCCTCGCATGTTTCAATGCCTTTATAAATAAAACAAGGCATCTATTTTAGTTAGCCTTTGAGTACTTAGAATGATACCATCATTAACAGCAGCCACCAGCAGAGAAATGAGCCAGATGTGATCGATTTATGTACCTACCGACACACACTTGTACCACCAAAGAATGTGTGTGTGTCTGCGTGAGAGTTGGAGGCGGAGGGACTAGGGGCTTTATTTGTTCATCTGTCTCAGCGTGTGTGTGAGTTCTGGAGAGCTACTCCATGAGGAAACATCTGAGAGAACAGGACTCTAACTAGTGTGCTACTTTTAACACGTCACAATGAGGGTGAGTTTGTGGTTTTCCGTACATTCTTTCAACTGAGTTAGCTGTACTGTTCATATAAAAGTATAACTAATATTGTTCTTTTAAATGTGTTAGACTATTAATACATTCTCTCATATAATACTCATATTTGGTCTGCTGTTATTTAGTTTTTTGTTGTTACATGACTTGAGCATGAATATATACCTGCATGTGTTCTATTAGGGCTCCTTTTACAGCTCAATTAAGCAGCATATTTCTTTAGAAGTGTTCAGGTAGCACTGGTTTTGATTGGAAACACTCATCAAGCCGGGTTGTAAACTCTAGGATCAGAGGCTCAACGGGCCTTGATGGAAGCAGATCAAACGATTAGACTCCCTCCTACGGTTCCCTCAGCCTCTGTGTGCTTCAGAGCACTTTTTTAACTCAGGGTGTGCCCCCCTGATCTTAAACAATTTCCTTTCCCTGAGGGGACCTACTAATGACAACTACAGAGGGCCCTTTAAGCTCATAAATTAGTGCTGTGCACATTGGGGTCTGTTGTATAGTCCTGGTCTAA
Source organism: Enteromius unitaeniatus (assembly GCA_032359435.1). Lineage (NCBI taxonomy): Eukaryota > Metazoa > Chordata > Actinopteri > Cypriniformes > Cyprinidae > Enteromius > Enteromius unitaeniatus. Next base: position 6,695,485 of record JAUMHI010000057.1, on the reverse strand, counting down.
ACTGGGACTAATCGTCTCTTTTAGAACATATCTGTGTTCAAGGTCTTGATAGTTTTTGACCGAGTGGAAGATGTTGGTCTTGGCTCTTAAGCGGAGATAATGAGCTGTTATAGTATACAGCAATTATTGGTGCAAATTGTAGTTGGTGGGAAACTTTCTGTGAAATCTCTTCTTTAGTATTAGAAGGGTCTGTGTGTTGTTTCAGAGCCTGAGGAATAAAAGGATGGGGGCTCAATTCAGACGTGTAGTTTTCTCCATGAGACAGGTATGTCAGGTGAAGACATGTTGATGCGGTTCTGATAAGTGATTAAACGTTTACATGTGCTGTGGATTTTAAAGGGTTTTATGTCAACTGACCAGTTTTAAAGAGCCACCAATTTAAATACAAGCTGAAAGAGTTTTTGTTTGGTAATTTAGTGGAAGATTTTGTTAATTTTTGCTATCACTCTGATATATCTGAGGTAATTTGGTAGTTTGATGGGAAAGAGACATGGGAACAGTCTAAACTGATTCCCCTCAGCCATGTTTCTCGTTTCAGTGTGATCCTGGAGGTTCAGGAGGCTGATGATTACAGGTTGAGCTAATTAAGGGTTTGGAGAATACTCATCACAGTCCTCCACAAATCACACTGAGCTCATCCAGTCTTTAGAGCACATCAAAGAGAGCACACACACAACCTGCTGGAGTAACAGTGTGCTTCTTTTTGTTTATCTTTCTTTTCTGGTGTGGATTTAATCATGTGTAATTATTTTCTGTCCTACAGCAAGGTTTTTCTAGTCAGGGGTTTGTGATGGAGCAGTTCTCAAAAGATAGAGATTTTCTCACATTTAAATATGCAATATTAAATTCCTACTACAGTACCATTTAAAAATCTAGGGTTGGTAGCTTTTATACTTGCAGAAATCTAAATTTGGTAAAAACAATAATATTGTAAAATATTACTAAAATTTAAAAATAAGTATTTTTTTTTTCCCTGTGATGGCAAAGCTGCATTTTCAGTATTATTGCTCCATTCAGTTTCACAAGATCCTTCAGAAATCATTGTAGCATTCCATAGTATTGCTCAAGAAATGCTTCTAATGATTATAAAAGCAGTTATATATGTATATATATATATAGGATTCTTTGATTGATGAATATAAAGTTCAAAAGAACAAAGTATATTGGAAATAGAAATCTTTTTTACATTATAAATGTATTTACTATCCTATTTGATTAATTGAATGCATCTTTGCTGAATAAAGAATTAATTAATGAATTTCTAAATTCACCATGTTGGACTTGGTGCCCATTACAACTATATGCAAATTCAAAGTGCTCATTGGTTTCCCAAAAACTCTAAATGCATAGTTAATAATTAACAAATATATATATATATATATATAAATTGCATTATTATATACTCCATTCATATCACCCAAAAAGCATTGTTAAATGCATTGTAACCATTTCTAGATATTAACATAACATAAAAACATGAAAATGACTGTGTTACTCAGCAAAGTCGGTCTGGGGCAAATGGCATGAAATGTCCAAAGGTCACACTGAGAATGTGTCTGTGAGGTGGGCTCGACTGGCTTAAGAGGCAGCTGTTATCACATTCAGACCCCCCAGGCTGACATTACATGAGTTCTGTGTAGTTGCGTAGTTGCTTCAGTCTTCTGTAATAGAGGGCCTGTTCTGACAAGCGAGTTTGTATGTGCTGAAAGCAGGGCTGCGTCCTCTTGCATGAGGTCAGTGTCCTGATAAGAGTCTCTCCAGACAGTGGCGTTTCTGTTTATTTCCTCTCTTCTCTCTTCAGATTGGCATCAGTAGGATGCTGAGTGCTAGAGGCTGGCGCAGAGGAAATTAGATAACGTTAGGGCAATTTTTGCCACCCTTGACTCATCTAATAGCTCATCTCTGTTGTGTTTTAGGAACGGCAGCGGCTGGAAACAATCTTAAACCTCTGTGCTGAGTACAACAAGGGCGACGGGCCCCCGGGAGATCTGGGAAGGATGGGCGTCTCTGGGCTTGGCTCGAGGGACGGGCTCAACATCAGACGTCCTTCCTTGGACAGTGTGAGCAGCGCTTCTCTAAGGGTGGTGCAGAGACATCGTGAAAGCCAAGAGGAGAACCTGAAAGAGGACAGCAGTAGCACTGAGAGTGCGCAGCAGGACGGACGGACCCCAACTGCTCTGCTAAACGGACAAAATGGACAGGTCAGACTACATTTCCTTCTTTAAATCCGAACTATTTATATATGTTTTTACCATTAGAAATGTTAGTATCTACCGTTTTATCAATTATACAATATCAATGTGCTTTTCACATTGCACATATTTGTAATATTACACTACAGTTTAAAATAATAATCTGTTTTTAAATGAATAAGAAATGTTGCTTGCCCAGCATATCAGAATGATTTCTGAGTGATAATGTGACACTTTGCCATCACAGGAATAAATTGCTTTACAAAATATATTATAATATAAATAGCAGTACTTTTAAATTCTAATAATGTTTTATAATATTACTGTTTTTGCTGTATTTTTCTTCTCGGAGGGCATGAGAGATTTTAAAAGGATTAGAATAGCACTTATAGACAGACTTCTGAGGTATAGTTTATATCAACATCATATGTGTGGCAGGCAGAGGACTCTCTGGGATCAGGCAGCATTGGTCGTCTGGAACTGGGATACCTGGAGGAGGAGCGGGTTCGAGTGCTGGCAAAGGTAGATGAGCTCAAAGCTCGAATCACAGAACTGGAGCAGCAACTTCAAGAGTCCCAACAGGAGGTGAGCTGCTCTCATAAATATTTTTATGTAGTTAAATACACTGAAGGATATGCAGGAAGTGCTTACCTAATTATAGTGGATAAGAGTCGGAAGCAGAGGGAAGTGATGCGTAGTGGAACAGAGAATGTCAGATGGAGCTCTTGGGTGTGTTTATGTGGCCTGTGTGAGAATTGCTCTGATCTGATGTGTTGATCTGGACAGGCGGAGATGGAAAGAGCTCTGCTGCAGGGAGAGAGACAGGCCGAGCTGGAGCAAATCGAGGCAGAGACTGAGATTATCAACCAGCTGCAGCGCAAACTCAGCGAACTGGAGAGCACCATCCAGAGAGAGAAAGACAAGGTAGTAATGTCATTTTTCATATTCTGAACAGTAGTGCATTTGTTATTCATGTAGAGATAAAAATATTTCCATGAAGGTGCGGCCATATTTAGCGCTGCTTGGCAAATTTCCAAGGGTAAAAATTTCTGCACAAAAAAAAGGTTTCGCCATTTGTTCAGTTGTGTGCAAATTTGCTGCATTAACCAACAGAAATCTGCTTGGTTTAAAAGTTACTTCATTAGCTGGGTTTCCATTTCAGACTTTTATAAAAAAACATATTGCGGAATGATGGTGTTCAAAACCACCCAGAGTGAGTTTTTTTAGGTGACCGTTACTTTAGAATTTATCACCTTATTCTCCAAAAACAACAAAAACGTTAAGGGGGAAAGAAAATAGCCACGTTTCCACTATCATGATTACAAACCGTTCTCCGCCCGGAATTTTCGGCACGGCACTGTTGCCTGGCTGCTAGTTTTTTAGTGGCTTGCGCTCTATTTTGAGCAATGTAAACACAAATTTGTAATAAAATCTAAAGAAAATAATCTTATCATCCTGCATAACGCAGTGGTTATTTATCATATCATATGTAAACATTTTTGTTAACAATTGAATTGTGTTCCAAAGAGAACCCCACTGTTGAAAACGGAATCAAAACTGTACCGTTATTGGAAATTCAGCTAATGATATTGATGTAGTGACATAGTGATCACACATGTTATGCAACTAAAATATAATTTTTTCCCTCTCACAATAAGTCATGGCAAATGTTTCTTATATTGCAGCCACTGCACTAGCCATTAATTTTAATCCAAATAGATGTTATCATAAAAAATTTTTTTATATATATATATATATATATATATATATATATATATATATGCCAGTTTTCTTGAAATTTATGTGTTTCCATTATAGGCATATTTTCAATTCGGAATTTCAAATTAGACACTTTGGAAATGCTTTAAGCTGTTTTTTGTGTGACTGCACCTTTCAAATCTCCAAGCAACTGTTTTGTGTTTTATACTGTTGAGCCTCTCTGGACTGAACAGCCTTTTCTGGTCTCTGACATTCCTTAAAGGCATGCCATTCTGTCGGATGGCCACTCAAGGCCCATTCTGGTCTCGATTGCCATCCCCAGGTAAAAAAAACAACAAAAAACCCAAAAAGCGAAAGTTCTCATTTAAACTAGCCAAAGCACTTCCCATTACATCTGGTCATTCTACATTTAACAATAGAGGATCTGAAGACGATAGTCACATTTAAATGCAGTTCACTAGTTTTGTTTTGGCAGAAAGCCAAGGTTCTGTCTAGTAATCAAGCATTCATTCACAAGAGGTGTTGTCTTTTTCCTCTCCTTTTGTGGTGGTTCTCATCAGGTCCTCTACAAAGCTTGGCAACACTAACAAGCCTTCATTAACCTCTAATCTCTTCATTGCTTTCTTCCGCACACTCACAGTCTCTCCGTTTCTTCTGCTTGCCCCCTCGGGTTCAAAACTGTTTAGCTTAGCACAAACTCAGGCTTTGGGATTAGCACGCTGGCTTTGAGGGACAATAGCTCCAGTGGTGCGAGACTTGGTGACTTTTTAGAAAGTCTTTTCCTTCACACTATTTTAGAATTCCAGCTTTTATTTCTTGTCCATAGGATTCTGGATTTCTCTGGGTGTTTTAGTCTCTTTTTTCAATTCTGCCAAATATTATGCTCTTGGAGAGATCCTTAAAGGAATAGTTCACCAAAAAATGTAAATTACTTCTAGTCTCTGGAATGCAAAAGGGTAAATTATGAAGACTGTGCTGGACATTTAAGTGCTTATTTTAAGTTGTTAAAGGGCTAGTTCAACCCAAAAAGAAAAAAAAATGTCATCATGCACTCCTGTATGAGTTTCTTTTGTTATGTTGTACATAAAAGAAGATAAAATAAGATATTTTGAAGTTGATGGTCCCCATTGACATCCATAGCATTTCTTTCACTACCACGAAAATCAATGGGGACCAGCAACACTTGGTTCGTCAAAATTCTTTAAAATATTTTCTTTTGTGTTCAACATGAGGAGAAAAACATATACAGCTTTGGAACAATCCATAGTGATTGCTTGTATTATCGCCAAATGTAAACTACTGTATATCATCGCTCAGCTTCTTCTAAACACAACTACAGTATATGGCATGACGACATGAAGATATTAGCTATATTAACATCACAATTTTCTATTAAGTTAGTTATATCAAGACACAGACAAAAACTAATGAAGGATAAAAAAAACATTTTATTCAAAGATACTGTGCAGTACTTTGGATTGCAACTAGGTTTTTCATAACTGGTTTGTCCATTCAGATCTTTATTGATCAGTTTGTTTGGTTTGAACCTGTTTCCCTTTCGGGGGTTTGGCTACCACCGCGGTCATGTTACCAGACCGGCTGTAATTTGTACTACATTGATCTTGACCAAAAACAATCTGTGTAGTGTATGTGCAGACGCAGAAAGCTCCCCTATAAGCCTTGAAAATGGCTTTTTAAAGTCTTTAAACAGAATCTGGTTCTGGCTGTGCTTTGATATATTGATGTTTAGACGTGCTATGAATGTTGGTCTGGAACGAACACAATGCATGAATGCCCTGTGCAGCAGACTAGCTCAACATCTAGCCTTAGAAATATCTAAGGACTAACTTAAAAAAAAAAAATCTATCTGATGCACTAAGTAAGATGCTATTGCAAATCTTTCTTTTATGATCAAAGAAAGAAAAAGGCCTCCAAACACATCAATTCCTGTATTGAGCATAAACTTGTCAAAAAAAGCACATACCAGCAGAAAACCGTTACATCTGAAGTATTTGACCAAGAAATGCCCGAGAACAGAAGTCTGTTTGGCCCTCTTGATGGCCTACAGTCCAGTGCCACACAGTGTTTTATAAGGCTTAGAGTTCATCCTTTCTGGCTCCACCCACTCTGTTGTGACCTCTAACCTTGGACGCTTCTGCATGGCGTGGATTTGAGCTGTGTGTTCTTTTTCTCTCTCCTTCCCCGGCTGGTGTTTTTTTTTTCTAGGAGAGGGCTAATGTTGACGCCGAGCGGGAAGCCCTGGAGAGGCTTCAGGATGGGTACAATGAGTTGACGAGCCAGCTCCATAACTGCCCTGAGTCTCTGAGGGAGCAGTTACAGGAACAACTCAAGAGGGTCAGTGACCATCCGGAACATCAGCACTTTACAGACTGCTTCCACCCCACAGTTCTGGCTTTATACACCCCAACTTCCTGATACAAGTTCCCAACTAAGCTCTTTTGGGTTGTCCATTCACCAAATCCAGCATGATGATCCTAGTAGAATCATTATTCAGTGTTTATTATTAATGATTTCTGCTGGGAACACCATGTTTTACTTCTTGTCTGAAAGTGTTACCAACAAGAGGTAAAGTGGTGCGAATTGGTAAGATTTTGCATGTTTTTGGGTGTTATATTTGAGGTTTCTTACATGCTACTGTCTGGTGGCAAAATATGAATAACACTTAACAATTTACTAATCTATTAATGCAGAAACTAATGTAGTGCTAGTTGTATCTTGATACCTCTAATTTGATTATTTCCTTTAAACCAGCCAAGCGCAAAACCCACCAGCAGTAGAGTTCATTGGTCAAATCAATCATGCAAGTCAATAAAAATTCAGAGTGTAGACAAACCAACAAACATGCATTTTATCTGGAAACATAGCTAATTTCATAATAAGGTTAAGGTTAGTTTAAACATTTAAATAGGCAATCAATTGTGATTGAATCTTAAAGGGTTTGTGCATAATTTGTTTGAGGAGATAAATCATGCACTTCTCTGTATATTCCATACAGGCCAAAAGATGTTATTTCGATTTATTTTGTGGAAAAAGACAACAAAATGCAAAGCATACTATGAAGTCACTGTTTAAAATATGAGGAAATAGCATATTTATTTTTATTAGCATGGTTGAAGGAATCTCATCGGACAGTGTTTTTGATGACTAGCCCTTTTTGCAGGCAGAAATATCCCAAGGGTTGCACGAGAGGGAAGTGATGTCATGTGCGCATTGAGCCTTCCAGCTTTACAGTGTCAAAAATGCTTTGATGAATTGACAGAAAGGGTTAGCCAGTGTCCTTGCATTCTGTATATAGAAATGACAAGACTTGTATGTTTTTAATGAGATGAATTTATCATCTGAAATCTCAATGTCGTCTCTCTTTTTTCAGTCTTTCTCGGTTTTACCATCCCAGCTGACTGTTTAAAAGATGTTTGATGTACAGTTTCAGTTTTATGTATTATGACAGATCATAATCTACACAGATCTGTGTGTAGCACCAGCAACTGAACTCATGGGGATTGGTAGAAATACTACAGGAAATATTTGAAATGACATATAAACCAAAGTAGTACTAGTATCTAAAAAGCATGTACAGAATATTTTCAAATGTATCTCTAAATATGGTTAAGGTGTTAGCTTTTTTAATATTTGTTATTATCATTAACTACTTATATATTTTACATATAAATATGTATATGTATAAATAATAATAAGTATTATTATTGTTTATTTATATATATGTACAGTGTATATATATATATATATATATATATGTGTGTGTGTGTGTGTGAAATATATAAATAGTTAATCTTAATAACAAATAGCATTAATAATAAAGGTTTTTGTAATATTAAATAAATTAATATTCCCTGTACCTGTGTTTCTTTATATGTTACCAATAATTAAAAATAATAATAAATACAAAAATGTATAATATCTAATAGAAAAATACAATAAAATGAAAGAAATAAAAAAAAAATTTAAGTGGTTATTTAATTTTAACTGAAATATTTTAAAAAGTATTTAAAAATAATTTGGAGGATGTTTTTTTTTTATGTATTTGGATGAGGTTGGTGTTGCATAATGTTTCTGCTGGTTTCTCCCTGTGGCTTCTTTAAGCTGACTCAGCTTGACTGCTGCGGAGCATGCATTGTGCTGTTGTTTATGGGATTCTGTGACTGGTTCTTGACCCCCTGCTTTTATGGATTTGTGTAGGAAGCTGAGACCCTTGAGGCTGCGACCAAGCAGTTTGAGGACCTGGAGTTCCAGCAGTTAGAGAAGGAGAGCAGTCTGGAAGAAGAGCGTGAGACCATCAGCCAACAGCTGCTGCAGGACAGAGCTCAGTACCACAGCAGCGTCACCAAAAGAAAAGTAAATGAAACGTACACACATAACAAAGCATGGAGCCATTGAGAGCATCTGATCCTCATTTCCAATCTGTTGCTTTTAGGAAAAAGTTGCCGCATTGGAAAGCCAAGCCAGTCAGCTGGGAATACAGGCCGCTCAGGAGTGTGAGAGACTGGCCAAGGACAGAAGTATGACATTGCAACTGCTACAGAAGGTGCAGGAAATTAAAATGACTTACTATTATTCATTTTTGAGGTTCTTACATTTTAAGAACGCTTCAGATTTCTTCAAATGCTCTTGCATAATAATGTCTGTTGCATAGTCAAAAAGAAGTTATTGATTTTTAAACTGTTGAAATCTTATTGTTAATAACTCTGTAATCTGTGTGTTTCAGGAAAAGGAAAGGCTGGCCAGTCTGGAGAGGAGATACCAGAGCTTAACGGGTGGAAAGATGTTCCCTAAAAGCCCCAACACTATAAAGGAGGTAAGAAGAACTGTAATCATATGATTTATGAGCATGTTATGCTAGGTTGCAAAGATATAACTGCTGAAAATCTGTTTCTCTGCTTGAAATTAGAATATATTTGTTGGTTAACATCTTTAAAATGAGTTTTTTCCAAGTACAGTATGCTCTCATGTGACCTTCAAATGGTTGATGTGGACCTGAAGTATGTTTCTTAGCCAAGCATTATGCTGTTGATCTTTGAAGTTTGATTGTCTTGGGCTAGGAGAGCTATATGGTTCAGATTTATAGCCAGATGCGTCCCCTGTGCCATCCCATAATAATTTGGTTAGTGAAACAGGAAATGAAACCTTTTAGACTCAGGATATTGTTTGACTTATGAACCTCCGCCCAGGATGTGCTTCACATCAGCGAGGCTGACCTGTTAGATGATGACCTTCCCTACTCCTCCCCTTTTCATGCTTCCTCATTCCTCTCATATCCCTTGGTGCCTCAAGAGGTAACTGAACTAACTGTCGATGCATGTAGCCTGGAGCGTCTAAAATTGCCAGTATTGACTAAAACATGCTTGGAGAACATGTCAGGACAAAGCATCTCAATTTGTGTTGCCTTGTTGAAAGCACTTGGCACTTGGATCTGATGTTTGGAGGCTTCCAAAGACAAATCACTCTTCCTCTGAAGTTTTGGAAGGAGTTTATTGGTTTTGTGTGTGGACAAAAAAATATAATAATAATAATTTTGAAGTTGTAGCAAGTTCTTGGGAAATAACTAACACAATTTAGCAAAAGTTTGTTTGGAGAGTTCATGTACATAAACTGATTCTGATATATATATAAGGTCCAATTTTTTATCATTTTTGCATCTATAGTAGGTATTTTAATATGAAAGGATGAAGAATAAAAAAAAAATAAAAAATTGACTGTAGTTGAACTACACGTTATATACTATGTACTCAATGTAGTATATGAATTAAATAAAGTTATTTTGTCATCCATAAACAGTTGGTGCATCTCAATCAGGTCCCAAGGTCCCAAGCTCGTAAATCAGTAAATCATGTAACTTACACAAATTGGGTCACTGGTAAGTTCCCTGACTTACTGTACGCTGGGACAGTGATCACTAGAATTTCAGTGACATGATTACGTACAGCTCAACATAGTAGAAAATCATCATTGGAATTAATAAAGAACAGGCAGAACCAGTCTAATTTTATATTATTTTATCACAGTGTTCTGTTAAATGCTCTTACAACATTTCAGCCAAATATTAATCATAACTGATAATTAGATATGTTAATTTACCTTTTTTAGGGATGTGTGTTTATGAAAAAAAAGGTCTGTCTTTTCAAATCTATCAAATGTCACTGTATTTATTGTGTTGACTTTTGTGGATTATGTTCCATGCTTCAGAAATGCGACGTTACTTCCGATAGGGAGCATTATGAACGCCGATGCTCCCTAGATTTTGCGGTGCATAACTTTATGCAATTAAAGCTGAAACTGTTGAATGTATGGTGTCCAACTTTTTTTTTTTTTTTTGCTTTCAGTTATTTAAAGGGACACTCCACTTTTTTGGAAATAGGCTCATTCTCCAACTCCCCCAGAGTTAATAAGTTGAGTTTAACCATTTTGGAATCTGTACTAAGATCGGCAGAAAATTAAAAGTTTTTTAGGCCGATTTGATTATGAACTATACTCCCATTCTGCCGAGATAATCAAGGAACTTTGCTGCCGTACCATGGAAACAGCAGGCGCAGTGATATCATGCAAGCTGGGGACTATTTTCCACAGGCACTGCGTCATATCACTGTGCCTGCTGTGGCCATGGTCTAATTGGATTCAATGATCTACGCAAAACTATGCTAAAAGTGCCATCGCTACCAGAGATCGGCAGAATAGATTCCAAAACGGTAAAACTCAACTTAGTAACTCTGGAGTTGGAGAATGGAGAATGGAGAATGTTTTTTTTCCTTTAAGTGCATCATCTGGGTATTTAAACTTTTTATTTTCAGATTTTTTAGTGTGAACACACTACTCGCATTCTTTATGTTACAAAACGGCATAGAACAGTGCATACATATATGATTTGGGATGCACTTCTTGAGTAAATTGGAATATTAGATGGGAACTTGTTGTTGTTGGTCAAGCTAGGCATGCCTGTCACTGTTGGTGTATGAATGTGACAGAACTGCTCTCATTGGGTTTGGATGTAAGTAAACTGACAGCTGAACTTCTGTCCTGCGTGAATGGGTTGAATGTTACCATGTCTCAGGAGTACTTGAAGCTGTCGGATGTTTATAAGATGTATGGAAGTGATTGCCATGACATCCAGCTCGCCAACGCTTCTTCACACGGCCTCTCGCTTGCCCTTGACCCACCTGTAACTGCCCCTCGTGAGGTATCATAGTTGCTCTCTTCTTCCTGCTTCTCTCTTTTAAACTTTCTTCATACCTATAGTGCTACTTACATTTGTGCTGTATATATTTATCAGCTTTACATCCTATACATGGCCATCACCAAGAACAGTGTTAGGGTAATGAAGGAAACGGTAAAAAAAATGGTACAGTAATTTATCATAAATATTTTGACAAAATAAAGTGTTTATGTAATTAGGTATGTACCTTTATTATGTACATTTTTGGTGAACTGTTCCTTTAATAAATTGCATTATGAAATCTCAAGTTGAATCCTAAACAAACTGAAAAATACTGAATAAACTGTATTTTCATTTAATATAGTTTCAGATCAGGGTTAGTATCAATATTTTTTTTTTATTGAAATAAAGCATAAACTAAACATAAAATAAATTAAACTAAGCAATGTTGCCATGACAAGTAAGGAAGATAAGTTAAATAAGGTCAAGCATAAAAAGTAAAAACTAAAATCAGAATATAAAAATACAAAAACTAAAACTATAATATACATTAGTAAAATTACAAAATCATGTTAAAAAAATCGGCAAAAACAAAAACTAAAGCTAATTCAAAATATTAATTAAAAAATGACTACTATTGAATTAGAATACAATAAACAATTATTTAGATATTACTAATATCTTAATATAATATAGCTTTTTAAAAGTAAGTATTTTATTAAACTTAGCGTATTTGATTACACAGTAAAGAGTTGAAAACAGGTTGGATCTCTATGCTTGATGCAATATCTTACATTTTAGTTTTTGTCCTAACCAGCTGTATTTTTTCAAGACCCAACCCATAAAGAAATCTACTGAGTCACAATCTCACTCCGTATAACTGTATGTTAAACGTTTAAATTTGTTGCATTTGGCTATTTTCACTTTAACTGTAGACCTACCTCGCATCGCATTGCACCTGGTTAGGACAGTAACTGAACAACTCTGTTACACTTAATTATGTGCTAGTTGCTAACCTTATAACTTCTCTTTACGGCTCTACTACTTCCTGTTTTTTCCCCTCTGCCTGTTTCCGCGTGTCACTCCTGGACGTCAGGAGTATGTGACCGTCGGCCAATTAAACCAGATCTATGGGATGCCGAAGGTGGAGTCTTCCCCTACCTCACCCATCCAATTGCTTCAGTCGTCTCTTGCAGACTCCGCCTTCTCCTGCCTTCCCTCCCCTCACGGCTCCTCCCTCTCTCTCTCCTTCGAGGTGTGTCTCTCCTCCTCTCCTTTTATGCCGGGTTAGGGCTGGATATCGCCAACGACCTGTGTCATTCAGTCATTGAACGAATCTTTAACATGCTCATTAACACTCTTCTCTTTTTCTCTCTGGCACCTCACCATCCCTCTCTCTCTCTCTCTCTCTCTCTCTGTGCTTATGGATGTGCTGTGTGTGTTAAGCGTCAGTCGGACTGGGGCAGGCCTCAGATGCCCGCTCTAGATTTAGAGCGCTGGTACCAGGAGGTAATGGCAGCTGGAGATGCAAACCATCTCTGCCCTCCTCCTCCCCTCCCGGCTAAAGCTTTCTCATCACGCAAGCCTTTGCAGGTAACAGCCAGAAGCTCAGCTCTCCTTCACCCTCCTCTGCTCCTCCACATTTTCACCCTTCATCATCATAGGCCATTTTTTATTGATGTGTCTAAGTAAGGTTGTTTTTGTGGGTGTTTTGTGTATATATTTTTTTTGGCTCTTCAAGGTTTCTGTCTTCTGTTGTGTGGAGAACCATCTATATCAGATTCCTTTTGTTAAAGGAATAGTGCACCGAAAGATGGAAATTCTGTTTGTTATTTACTCTATTACTAATCCTCATGTAGTCCTGAATGACTAAAGGAGAAGCTGAGCAGAATGCTCAGGCTGCTCTTTTTAGTAACATTAAGAGTGGATGAAGACACCGTCAAGCTATAAGAAGTATATACTATATAAAATGTTTATAAATCAGTCTGATATAGTCACATCATTAATCACTTGGCGCAGCCAATTGGCTTATTTTTACATTAGCAGCCAATGAGCTTGCTGCGCAACATTCAAATACTCGGCTAGTGGTTGCTGTAACAGTTGTAGCACTTCAGAATTCCTCCACTTCCCCAGCTCTGCCTGTATATACCCTGCTACAGGTTGATTCGTATATGTTTTATATGGGGGTTATTTCATATGTATTATATGTGCAGCAGCAGTATTTATTTCATGCTTACAGCAGCATGTGTGTGGATGCCTTGCTACTAGCAGTTTGCTGCAGCTTTAGCAACGTAGCAGATTTATTCCTCCAAGAACAGATACATTATCATCTTCATATAAATTACCATGCTAAACTGTATGAGAGTTGTCATGAAAAAACCTATAATAGCTATGTGTGAGGAACAGACGTGTTATAAACTAATTACTAAACTATTCAAAACTTGCATAAAATTGGGGTTTTTGAAGTCTATTGTGCTCGCAAAGGCAAATTTATTTGATTAAAAACAGTAAAAAATTTAATATTTTGAATCATTTTTACATGTGCTGCTTCATATTTACATAGAAAACCAGGGTACATTATTCAATGAATATAAAGTTCAAAACAACATTAATCTGAAATCTTTTATGAGATTATACATGTCATGATTGTCAATTTTAATCATTTTACTGCATCCTTAATATATTTTTTTTAATTTTCAAAAAAAAAAAAATCTGCAGCAGCTTTAGCAACGTAGCAGATTTATTCCTCCAAGAACATATTCATTATCATCTTCATGTACATATAATAGCTTTGTGTGAGGAACAGGAGGTGATTATGCTTTTAAAATCTTGCTTGACAGACATGATCTTCAGTTATTTTTACTGTATGGAAAAGAGCATCTTGAACATTCTGCTAAGTAACGCTTTTTGTGCTGTATGAAAAAAAAGGTCAATCAGGTTTTGAAAGATATAAGAGCGAATGATCACAGTTTTCATTTTTGAGTAAAATGTTCCTTTAAGTGAAGCAACTAAATAAAAAAAAAACATCTTACCCAAAAGTTTTGAATGCTAGTATGCAGAAAGTGCCCTAAAACAAGGAACAAAGCATATATTATTATCATCACAATTACAAAAATGTATGAAACATAAATATACATTACTTAACAATTCTATTTAAACCAATGTGTTCTGACTAACATTTAACAATGTTGATATAATTAAAGACAAATGTTTTACTTCACTCAAGTTCACTTCATTTATTCAAAACAGCTATTTGTGTGCTTTAAGTCAAATATGAATTTTGAATTTTGTCTGGAACTACACCTTTAAATCTTACATATGCTGTGTTTACTGATATGAGAAATGTTACTCGATTTCGCCTTAAGATAAATAGCAACACTTCGACTCACATCAACTCTTTGCATCCTGCAGGTCTACCGTTCTCGATTGGACAGTGATTCCAGCCAATCGTCACTTTCGAGACCGAAAATCAGCGCCGGTCTGTCTCATACTTACACTACAGCTACACTGGGACGCAACACTCCTGCCAGGGTAAATACTGCACTGAGTCTGTGATAGCCTGGGTCCGGGTAAATACTCTCTGTTACACCCCTGCCAGGGTAAATAGGGCAGTTATCAGAATGCCCTGCATCATTTAATGTGCTAATTTAGTCCCCTCCTTATTGTCAAATATGCTGCTGGAAATAATTGTTTGTTTTGTTTACCCAGAGTCCTCTGATGGTAGCCAACAGCACAGGGAGTCTCCCACGCAACCTGGCAGCCACCCTGCAGGACATTGAGACCAAGAGGCAGCTGGCTCTTCAGCAAAAAGGTAATGAGAAACACAGCAGCTTGACAGCTGACATTTAGAGCTGGTTTTAAAATCAAAATAAACGGCTGATGAGCCGTCAAATTCCAACCAAAAGTGTAATTATTTACTCACCCTCGTGTTGTTCCAAACCTGCATGCTTTTTTTTTGTTGTTGTCATTTTCCAGATCAGTTTTATGTATAGAGGCCATGGGATTCTAGTTTTTTCTTTCGTCGTTTTCCTTAGTTGTGTTTTAACTTTTGATCATCAGTCATCCCTTGTTGTGCCTTGCCCTCAAACAGAATTCATTTCCTCTGCCTTTGAGTCGTCTTCCAGTACGGACAGTCCCACAGGTAGAGCGAGCTCTATGTAGCATTGGACTGCCCTTCATTATCAGCATCCTCATTAATTCTAACTCAAAGTTTTGTGCACCTCCATCTTTGGAACGGTCTTGCCGTGTCCAAATGTTCTCTTACTGAGGTTTATTTTCCCATTGATGGCATAGCTGTGCATGGATTGATTCATGAAGTCAGTGATAATCTTGTAGTTTCATATAATTAAAGCTCTTCTGCTGAACTACCATTCAAAAGTTGTACACAATTGAATTGTTTTTCTATTTTATTGGGATTTTTTTGTCTTTCTTACTTTTAATTTGTTGAAATTTTTATGGTTGCTTTAAAATTCTCAAATTACAGGGAGTAAATGATTATCATTAATTTTATTCTATTTTATAATGACTTTTATGCAAATATAAATACATGCATTACACCTAACCTACAAATTTATACTATTTTATTTTTGTTTTCTCATGTATTTTAAAAAACCCAAATATAAAACCAGTGCATTTAATATTAATATATTTTTAATTTGTCTCAGTTTTTACAGTTACTACATAATTTTCAAATAATTGTTATTATTATATTTTTAAAATGTCTTTTTATGACCTTTATATAATTCCCAAATCACCCATCACATCATTCCCAAATATTTTATTTTATTTTATTAAAACTGTGAGAACAGTTTAATTATTATTATTAAGATTATTTTTATTATGTAAACCTTTTTGACCTTATATAATTCCCAGATTATAAACATAATAGCAAAATGTTTCAAAAATATAATATGATAAGAATGAACAGAGGAGTTTTGACTGGTAGTGTACAAAGGAATCTTGTTTTCGAGGTATGGCTTGGGCTGTTTAATCAGCGCACATACGTTACATATTTATATGTGTATGTGTGAGGCATGATGGAGCAAATTATGGGCAAACTATGCCATCCTAAATGGATGCGCAGTCACTTGGGTTTCAAAGCACTATGTAGTTTAATAGAGGGTTTGGCAGCTAACTGTGACCTATAAACTGCTTAGCTTGTTCAGTTTTGGGATCATTTAGTTCACGGCAGATTCTCTCTGTGGATTTGACTTTCATATATGTGTTTTATCTGCACCAGGCCAGCAAGTGATTGAGGAGCAGCGGAGGCGTCTTGCTGAGCTGAAGCAGAAAGCTGCAGTAGAGGCTCAATGCCAGTGGGAGGCACTCCATGGCTCTCAAACACAGCTCAACAGTCCCTTTTCCTCAACCTCTGGGCCAGTCGTGCACCACTCAATCCTGCACCACACAGCACCCTCTTCTGGGGAACAACCTTACGACACCCTCAGCCTGGAGAGCTCGGACAGCATGGACACGAGCATCTCCACTGGAAACAACTCGGCATGCTCTCCTGACAACATGTCCAGGTTTGACATTTCTATGTGCTTTCAGGTTTTCTGAACACTTAGCCAGTGGCTCTGTGACAAGAATTAGTGGAGGCTCTGTGGTTTCTCTCCACATGCCTGTCCCAAGCTAAATTATCAACCATCTGCTTAATGGCTTCCACTGAATACGATCCAATTTGCCCAGTAGTGCCTGCAAAGTGGACTTCATTGGGTATTCGGCCGACTAAAGTGGGGCTTTAGATCATAGGGAGCATAAATAATTCTCATTTCATTTTACACATTGCATTTATCAGTAATTGTGAGGGGTTTGAGTATTATAAATTATGAAGATTCATTTAATTTACGCTTTTAAATATAAATATAAACAAATATAAATATAAATATGAAACATTTTATTAAAATCTTTTAAAACTAATATAATACTCACTACTATTTAAATGTTTTGCCTCAGTAAGATTAGATTTTTTTAAGGATTTATACATTTTTTAGAGTTACAAACTATTTCTAAATAAATGTTTTTTTTTGCTGTAAAAAACTGGGAATATTTTACAATATTCCTGATTTCACTGTATATTTGAACAAATAAATGCAGCTTTTGTTTTTTTTCAAAAACATTTCATAAATCTTAATTATTCCAAATGCTTTAGGTGATGATCTGTCATTTTTTGAAAGAATTTAAAGGAATTAAAACTTTTGTTCAACAAGGATGTGTTAAACTTGTTATAAAACAAGCAAACTGTTAGAAAGGATTTTTATTTAATACACTGTTATTTTAACATGTTATTCATCAAATAATTCTGAAATTATCATTCATATATATATATATATATATATATATGAAAAAGAATCACAATATAGATTTTTCAATATTGATAATAAATCTGCATATTGTTCATAAATAAGAATGGTTTCTGAATGATCATGTGACACTGAAGACTGCAGTAATGGCTGATGAAAATTCAGCATTCCATCACAGGAATAAATTACATTTTAATGTATAATAAAAAATAGAAAAAGCAAAGAAACTTTTGGTTAAAAGAACAACATTTCGCAAAAAGATCTGAAAATATCAAAGCGATAGTTTACCCAAAACTGAAAGTTTAGTCATTAATTACTCACCATGTCATTCATGTCATAAGACTTTGTTCATCTTTGTCTTAACACTTTTGTCTGGTTGAATATTAGGTAATTCATACCCGTGTTAATATTTATTTTTTTCCCCAAAAAAGTAAAAAACGTCTTACTGACCCCAGTTTAAACAGTTTAAAGTGTCATCTATATTATAATTTTATATACAAAATAATGAATATAATTTGTTATACTGTTTTATTATACATTTAAATTCTATTACATCCATGTGATGTATATCTGAGATAAATTGACATGCGTATAGTAACTCTGAATCAGAATGCAGCAGCCGTGCTTCCTCCCGCCCCCTTTCCTGAGAAAAGGAAAGAACAAATGAACGGCTTTGATGCTTGAGGCTACAGATTAGGTTGTTTCTGGGTTAAACGGGCTGCGTGAAGACACGTCTTTAAGCTTGTAGGTTGTTGCTGGGTTAAACGGGTTGTGTGGAAACCTCCACCTAAACAGGGACAGTCGGAGCACGTATAGGACTAATTGGGCTTGCAAAAACATCAGCAATCCAAAAGGCATCTTCCACAAACACATGCCTGAGGTTTTACCGTTTGCACATCCACCCTTGCTGTCAGAAACATACTCCCACTTTTTGTCAGTTCTTCACCATCCCCCTCCATGCATATAGAGTAATCCATTGTACTTGTGTAAGTAATCCAAACGTACATAAGGCGGTTAAGCGTCCTGTTATACTTTCATCAGAATTTGACATTTATAAATAACAGATGAGCCAAAGGAGAAAGGAAATATGGGTTGTGGAAATTAATGAGGTGCAAACTCCGGCTGAGTGAAATTCAGAATTCAGTTCATGAGTGTGGATCTGAATTGAATTGGTCACGCTGCAGAGCATGTTGGAGAGGAGTTTGATTTGGAATGACAGGAAGAGAAATGCACTTAATTGTAATTCAAAGAAATTCAGTACAGTCAGATAGCAGATTTTCTTCTACACACAAAAAAATGCATAATTTATATGATAAGCCTGCTTTGTGTTGTTTGTCTCTATTTTTAAGACTTTGGGCTAAATTGGAGCATTCTGGGAAATGTTGGGGATGAAGTGCATCAGAGTTCATAAAATGAAAGTTCATTTACTAAGCATAATGAAATTATGTGTGTATGCTTGCATGGAAAATTCATTTGTTAATTCTTAAAATTAATAGTTATCACTAGAATGTATTTTATGGAGTTACTGATTATAATTTATGAAAATTGAAGTTTACTGTGCTGATTGGGTACAAAATGTTTGTGAAAAATGTTTCTTATGCTCATGAAGGTTGGATTTTGTTTTAATCCAAAATATAGTTTAACTGAAATAAAATAAAAAAATAATAGAATTAATTTGGGAATTATATAAAAACTGCAAAAATGTTAACAATAATGTTAACAAATTAAAACTTTTGTGAGTATTATCACAAGTTAAAATACTGTAAATATTATTGGAATTTAAATGTTTTCTATTGTAATATTTTAAATATATGTTTTATTCCTGTTATAACAAAGCTGGATTTTTTTCAAGTCTTTGTGTCATTTAATCCTTCAGAAGTTATTCTATACTGATTTGCTGCTGAAAAAAAAACCATTACTAATAAAAACAGTGGGAACATTTTTTTTATGGATACTTTGATAAATAGGAAGTAAATTAGCTGTATTTATTTGAAATATTTTGTAACATTATAAATGTCACTTTTAATAAATGCAGTGTATCTTTGTTGAATAAAAGCTTTAATAAAAAATAAATCACTAACCCCAGACATTTGAACTGTAGTGTATTAAAACAAAATACACTTTACTGCAATAATATGAATGTATTTGAATGTCATGCATTTCAGTTTAGATTCAAAGACTTCTCTATTCAAATTTTGGATTCAAGAATTGAATTTCAAAGACATTCTTATTTGAGTTGTGAATGGCCCCCAAACCCAGTTTGACACTGACATGTCGTCTTCAGTTACAAACGTTATCATGGGAATTGTGTGAAGATGTTGTAAACAAAAGCCTGTAAAGTACAGTGAAGCGGTGGAGCACTGGAGCTGGACCGGGACACGCCAGCTTTGTAAACAGACGGCCTTCAGCTGTTTCTCTCTCAGGAGAGAATTTGTTTACTTGAAATGTTCTCATACAGTTTGTTTACTCTTGTCTTCATAAAGCTTTAAGCAAGTCTGAGACTCTTCTCTAGAGGAATCCATTACACATTTTCTTTTTCTCTGTTTATAGTCCACATGTGCTTCATTTTATGTTTCACGGCAGATTTTCATGCTTGTACTGTATGTGCAATCCAGTTGTATTTTCATATATGACGAAATGTTTCGTAATCCACCGGTCTTGCCGCTACCGTTCTCCATTCCATCATTCACCAAATAGATCACAGAGGGGTTAAATCACTGAACGGTTGCGCAACTTTGGCTCGAGTATTTAAATGTTAGCTGTCTGTCTTGGTTCAAATATGTGTAGTGAATTCCCCCCTCAATATAGTTAATGACTTTGACTGAGGTTTTATGTGTTTTACAGTGCCAGTGGTATGGATGCGCTGAAGATCGAAGAGATGGAGAAGATGTTGAAAGAGGCACAGCTTGAGAAAGCTCGACTCATAGAGTCCAGAGTAAGTGTACAAGTATACAATCGATACAGTAAACATATGCATTTCTCTTTTTTGGTAATACAGTACGTTCTGCTCTCTTTTGGCTGCAGGAACGAGAGACTCAGGCCCGTAAACTCATGCTAGAGGAGGAGAGGAGAAGAAGAGAGGAGGCGGAGAAGAGACTGCAGGAGGAGACGGTACACAGGCAGCAGCTGATAGAGAAGGAGGTGAAGATGAGGGCCAAAAACTTCTCTCAGGTGAGGAGTCGCAGATCTGTGATGTCCTTTATGATTCTACAGCAACTACCAATTTATTTTTGCTTTTTAATTATATCTTTGCATTCATGTAGGTTTCATATGGTTATTAAAAATGTTTATACCACTTATTTTTTTTTTAATTTAAATTAGTTTAATTTAAAAGAACTGTTTGATTTAATTACATAGGCATCAGTTTTTAATGTAATTAATCAATTAATGAATTTTTATTAGGAATTTAATTTAAACCTTTAAGTATATACTTTATATATATAATATATATAAATTTATAATAATTGTATCATTTTAAAAACCTAAGAGGGATCATAAACATTTCTTGTTAATTAGCTATAGCATAAACATAACAGAAGTTTAGATGTAGCCCACAAGAAAATATAACTGGAAAATAAAAAATAAAAAAATTGATAGATTCTGCAAGATGTATGTAAACTTACGATTGCGTAATGAATAATTGCATTCAAATTTACTTACAGAAAGTGACATTTTACAACCTGAACTGTCATAAAATGGTCCATTAATAATTTAATAATAATAAATAATAAATTTTCAGTTAATATGCAGTAAAGTTATGAATGTTTTGTTAAAGTAGTTTATTATTATTATTATTATTATTATGAGAATTAAGGTTTTAGTATAAATACTTGCAATAAATGAATGATCTTTTCTTTTTTTATTATGCAATTCAAGACAATTAAATTTTTTACCATTTCCACCTAAAAAAAGATTTTAAAAAATCGAAATAAATGAATGAATATATATATATATATATATATATATATATAAAATACTTTCCTGTAATCTAAACCATGTTCATCATGGAGTTCATATGTGAGTTCAAAACATTTCGTCTTTTTTTTATATAAAGTGCATTTTTTAAGGGAATTGTGAATACAATAACTGACTGGAAATATAACATGTCATAACAAAAATATAAACCACGCGTTGTTTATTTGCAGGCCCGCCCAATGACCCGGTACCTGCCCATTCGCAAAGAGGAGTTTGACCTCCGCTCCCACATCGAGTCCTCAGGTCACAGCGTGGACACATGCTACCACGTGATTCTCACCGAAAAGATGTGCAAGGGTTATCTTGTCAAGATGGGAGGCAAGATCAAATCCTGGAGGAAGCGCTGGTTCGTCTTTGATCGCCTTAAAAGGACGTTTTCCTACTACGCCGGTATGTGCACCGCAGCGTCGCCTTCCAACATCCTCCTTACTGTGCACTATGCTAATGCCGCTCGACGAACGCGCTGTTACGCTTTCGTCCCCTTGAGACTGGGGAAAGAAACGAGGGCAGAACAAAGAGTGGATTGTGGGTGAATCCAGCAGTGGGGGGATACGGATAATTAGTAATTCTTAAGCTCACAGTGGCTGCCATGATTTCCGATAGCCTCGGGTTAGCTAGGGGCATACAAATAACCAGAAGCCCGTCCGCATGCTATCTGATGGTGATGAAATCTGCCGCAATGCTGAGGAAATCGTGCTCATCACCCAGCCGTGGCGCTCGGCAAAGCGTGAGCTCTCGCTCTTTATTTCTACGCAGACTGAAAATGAAGGGGTTGCACCGCAGTAACAAGGTCACATCGGTGCTTACCAGATCATTATTCTCCAGGGGAGTGGGGGATTATTTGTTTTCCAAACCATCGCTGTGCAAAAACATTGTGTTAATCACTAGTTTTCCAGTAAAAAAAACTTGGAAATGCTTGTTTTCGGAGAACAAGTTCGTTTCACGTGTTAATTTGCTTTCAAACAAAAACATCGCAATAAATTACTTATTAAGAGAGCGTGTTTTTTTGTTTTTTTTCGCAGTGTGACATCTATGTTTTCTCCTGTCCGCAGATAAGCACGAAAGCAAATTAAAGGGCGTCATCTACTTCCAGGCTATCGAGGAGGTTTACTATGATCACCTGCGCAGTGCCACAAAGGTACGAACCCCTATCCAACAAGAGCCCTTCATATAAGCACAGCTCACATCTCCCGCGGTTTTTCTGCTCTGCGCTCCTGTTGCACCATTTCATTTGATCTTTTCGGTTAGCTTCTTTCTTCTCTTTTGTCTCTTATGCTGTAACTCTGCTGTCAATGTTCCCCACCCTTCTTTTTCTTCATTCTTTTGCTTTGCCGACTGTTTTCACAGAAAGGATTTTTCAATCTGAATTTGACGAACGTATGTATCACTCTCCACCACTATCACCCTATTCTGCATGTTTGCTCAGAGGAAATTGCTCTAATTTGTGCAGTTTTTAACACACTTGCTCCCTTGTGACAAATTAACGTACCAGTTTTGAATAACCAGACTATTTGCACCTTCACTTAGTGGAAATTTATTTTTTCCCCAGTTACTGGGGATGAGAGTATAATGTAATTTACGACCTGCGTGCATTTCTCTTAAGTGTTTCTTTACTACTCCCACCTGTGGTAAGATACTAAGTGTGTGTATAACGTAATAGCCCCACAGAAGCAGTTGTGAGCTTCATGTTGTATAATGTAATAGGTTAACGGGAAGCCGTGATATTATTCACTATTTGACAGCATCAGAATCAATTGAAGAGATTTGTATATCCATTGCATGAATGGAGTGCTCTTTGATAATGCGTGTTTGTGCTGCATGTGATGTAGGAGCTTATAAAACAGATTCAAAGTAATTCTGCGTAATTATAATGATATTGTGTTAAAGTATAACTTGATAACAATCTGTTAAATAAATTAAATATGCTTACCAACATTTAAAAAAAAAAGAGAAGAAAACACTCCTTTCAATCTTTTTTTTTACATCAAAGTCAGTGTGTCCAATCAAACACTGCAGCATTTCAGTGCAAATTTATCTGTGACTTGATGGAAAAAGGCAAATTAGTGCATGCCAACATGAAAGCGATGAGACCTCAACCTTTAAAACCATGAGCAAAACTAAACAAGGTAAATACGTCCGACGAGGATAAACATGCTGACCACAATTTGTTTGTGAGGTAAATTATTGAATGCCGAGAGCCTGAAGCCATTAAATGTAATAGATATTTAGAACGTCACAAAAAACATAGTTTTACTACATTAAACATTAACTTAAGTTCAAAATCAAATCAAAAAGTATTATGAGCACAAGGTCTGTCACATTCCATGAGCTACATAATATTTGTGCATTATTATTAATACTTAAAAAATAGTAAATTATACCATTTGGATTCATAATTAAAATGAAAATTAACAACAAAAAAACTAAATAGCACATTTCTTATGTTTATGTGTTATTAGCATATTATTACATTTATATATTGTATTTATTAAGATCAACAGCTTAGTATGTTTAATTATTATTATATTTAGCACATTCACTTTAATCATAGTTAATCATAGTTTAATCATAATCACTGCATGTATTATAAAGTGTAACTATAAATAAAACTAATATTATACATTATAAATAAAACTTTATTTTAAAATTTATTATAAATATACATACATTTAATATTATAAAACTATAAATAAGACCATATTTTACATTTTATTCAAATGTCTTGCACATTATATAATTCATACAATAAATTGTACTGGCATCTTTTTTGTTGTTCTATTATCCATACACCTTATTAATAATATTTGAAAAATTGTGAAACCATGTTAAATTAATACCATTTGGGTTCATTCTATTCCCTCAAAAATTGCAGTACATTTCTTACGCTTATTTAAATGTTTTAATTATATCTATTTGTATAGTGGATTTGAGGTTAAAATACTGCATGTTGTACAGTTTTTGTCCTCCTCCACGTGTGACTAATTCGTTTAATTTTAATAAAAATAATTTTGTAAAGATTCCTGAAAATGGACATCCCCCTTATGAATAAATAGCAGCTGATGCTTATGCCTTAATAATGGAGATAGACTTCACACGTGGCTCCTTCACTAATCTGATTATCTTTTTAACTGCAGAGCCCCAACCCTTCCCTGACCTTCTGTGTGAAGACGCACGACAGACTATATTACGTGGTGGCACCGTCCGCAGAGGCTATGAGGATATGGATGGATGTGATAGTGACAGGAGCCGAGGGCTACACGCAGTTCATGAACTGAGAGAAAACCAATCGCTGCTTACGGACCCAAGCGTCAAGACGGAAACCGTTCGGCAGGGAGACTTCAAATGACCCAGACCTGTTATTCCCAACGAGAGGAAAAACTTTATTTTGTTACTTCCTTTCCCCCCCCTTCTTTTTCTTCTCATGTTTCCTGGAGATGTTATATATTCACTCAAATGCACAGACAGATATCCACCAGAGGCTTTCCATGTTTGCCTGGATTGAAAAAGGGAGAAGACGAAAAGACCCGGTGAACCAAACCTGCAGGTGGTGGCTCACTCACCATCGATGAAAATGCCTTTTTGCCGTCAGAGATATTTTTCAGTTGCAGTTTAGAAACTTGTCCCACGACTTGTCTTTTCAAACATAATGGGAAAAATGCCAAATGCTATCAAGCCATTCTGGAATAGTGTTGCGTTAAATATTTGATGGGATCGACCGACACGAAAGGATGAGAGAATATAAATTAACTGCAGTACATTTAAATGATGTTTTAAATTAAATGGAGTATAAGATTCACATTTAAAGATCCGGTATCACAGAAACAAAGAATTCACCAAAGCTCACCTACCAGCTCAGGAGTCTATATTTATTGTAGAGAGACGTCAGCGACTCCTGTCCAAGTGTGTCCCACTGTGTCTCTGTTCCTAGCTCATTCTTTTGGATACAGAACCACAAACGCATGAACACACACACACACACACACATACACACGTAAACCACATACAACAGTAGAGTCTATTTGCCAAGTCCTGACAACTTGATCTTGTGATTTGACTCCCAAGGGAGGCAGCCATCACCTATCACTGCCAGCCTATGAGAGTTTGGAATAATTGCCACAAGCAGGAGTAAAAGAAACAAAGTCATAATCATGCAAGTCATGCAGTGCCTTGATATTGATCCATATTTATCACTCTTAGTATCTGAACTGTTACACTAGTGAAGAACAGCTGGTGCGGTCACATTAGCCACATTTTGAGGGTCATAAAGGTCCTTTAGCAATTTCGTTGAAACGTACAAAGTATGACGAGCTCATTTTCAAGCTTTGTGTTGGTCAACTTGAATCGGTATGCGGACAGTTCAGTGAACACCAATATATTAGCGAACGATTTATGAAAATACGTAGGCCAAAAATGTCATTAGTCGTCGGTGCATGACGTACGTTGAAGTACATAAGCCTATCGAAATTCAGCTGCGAAAATTCACAGAGAAATGGTAAATTAGTGGAAATTAACTGAAACGATCGCAATTCACCTGAAAAAATTCAACAATAAGGCAACCATAAATGTGACCGCACCTTTATTCCATGTGATACATAGTGGGCTTTACTGTTTAAGAGATTGTGAACAGACATGTACTGTAATTTTAAAAAAGCTGATCTATTTAAATCAGTCCGATACTGCTCTAATACAATTTAGGGAGCTATTTCATAGCTCTTTAAGTTTTAATGTAATGTTTTACAGGCAGGCTATTAACTAGTCTGCCCGACCTTGTGTTAGTTTGGGGAAAATGAAATGTTTATTTATGGTTAGCAATGTTACAGCTACACTGTTTTAAAAAAGACCAACATGTTCTGCTTTCTCCCGAAACCAAACTGTGTGTTGAAATAAAATTGAAATCTACAGAGAATTTAAAGCAACACAAATAATTAGTCTTCATTTTGAGTGTAAGATGTCTTGAGTACGATCCCAGAACTAGGTGAAAACAGTGTTGTAAAATGTTGAACATGAATACATTCACCGTTTTCCTTATTTATGGTGTTTTTGTGTTTATTTGCCTAATTATGATCCATGCTAACACACAAAACGCGCAATTGCGGAGAAGACTGTAGCCCAGAGGTCACAACTAAACTCGGACTTCAGATGTAAAAGGGCAAGTAACCCTCACTGCTGTAATTAACACTGCAACGCAAGCAGAAGTCTTGCATCATAGCTACTGTGTTGTTTTCATGACACCACCAGACAAGAGAGCAGCATGCTAAATTAAAAACCAACTGCTAAGATGTGCTACGATAAGGTTAACCCAAGAAAGTTTGTAGACCAAGTTTATTTTAGTTGGACAACAACCTTGTTAACAGTTTTATACATTAACCTTGAACTAAATGACTTTAGAAGTACAATATGCTATTGCAGTGTGTGAAAATACTTCACACTTACTCTTTAAGGGTGTTTTCACTTAAATTTGAGTTATCTTTGTTATTTTCAGGGTTCGTTTTTATGAAAGTAAATTTCCTAAAATCAAGATACATTTACTTTAGAAGCCTTGTTTTCTGAGAAGACTTCAAGTTTGTGACTAAAATAAGAAAAAAATGAAAAATGAACTTGAAAAAGGAAACAAGTTTTAATACGCCAGATATTTGATAATTTCTTAGAAAAAAAAGCATTTTGATTTAAGGACTTAGAACTGTAGGGAAAACATATTCTTTCTTATCTTTTTCCAGTGCCTGCAACATTTAATGCTATATGAGTTTTTAAGATATGCAGAAAACTTGTCGTTTGGACTCCATAGGAGAAAAAAAAAGAAAGAAAAGAAAAAGATACATTTAATACTGGTTCCCTTGGCTTACTTCGCTGTCAAAAGAAAGAAGGATCACAACCTAATTAAGCATATTTTGCGAATTTACAGAAAATCCAGAATGTTTACAGAAAATTAAAAATGTTGGTTTGGTTGGTTTAGATTTTGTGAGTTCACACTGCGTTTATGGTCTGCTTGTTTGATGCGTGCAAAAGCTCGGAAGGCAACATAGCAATCACACTTAAGCCAGAACTTGGCCTGTATGCAAAATGTTTCATTTAGCGTTGACTCTGCCCCAAAACATAACTTCCGTATTACCAAAAAAAAAAAAAAAAGAAAGAAAATAAAAAAGATATTTTTGCTAACAAATGCAGTGACTGGTAAATTGCTGTAACGTTTTGTCTTGGAATATATGATCATTATAGCACATATATGAAAACTTTAAACGGCTATTGCCAAATATTCATTCGCTGTATGGCAGCCCTAAAGATCATTTCAAAGATATATTTGACTTGGAATTTATTATGACTTTTAAACTAAATAAAAACTGCTTTTCAAATCATCAAATCACTAAATATGCAGCCATTTTCTCACCAAGGCAACCCTAAAAAAAACAAAAAACAATCTATTTAGCAACTTTGAGAAGTTAGTATCAGTTCAGTCTTTGAGCAATATGTAGGCAATACACACTGAACTGTTTGGGGTATACTGTATGCTTTTGTCTCTCTGAAGTGAGTTGTTTGCTGATGCAATTTGTAGGGATTGTTTACTGAAATTATTTGGTAATTCCTGGATCGCTGCAAAACTGACACCGCTTTAGTGGGCAGCAGTAGGAGAATATTCTCAATTAGCATTCTAACATGATATTACTGAAGTTAACAGGCATTTTAAAAGATGAATTCTTTTTGCTAAGCAGAGATATCAAGCATCTGAGTGGTTTGGAAACAGTTCTTGACTGTGCTACTTTTAAACACTCGAGGGGGAAACAGTATACAGATATTATCGGGTGTTACAACAGCAAACAAAAAGTCTGAAAGCAGCTTTCGTGTGTTGGCGATAACATCTTATTTAAAACTTTAGTTACTGAACCAATAGAAGAGTTGAATTGATCCACACCAACAAAATGTGAAGTACTTTGACATAATACGTGAACATTTGCAATTGGCAGATGTATGCTGTTTTGTTTTCAGAATTTCTAATTGAACTTGATTTAAAACTGATTTAAATTTGAAATTAAGCTTTAGTCTTTGACTAATGTACACTAATAATGTATAGCTTATTATTTTATAGATTCATATTTTGGAATTTAAAGTAATAAAAAAGATAAAAATAATCACAGGACACAAATGTTTCTGATGCAGAAATTGACAAATAGTTTAATAGCAACTAAAATGCATAATGCAGAATTATTTTTGATATAAGAAAAAAAACTATTGGTTTTTATTAAAAGAAAGTGATAAAAGAAAAGGTCTCACTATATATTCCACAATTCTTCAAATATCAGCACCTGAAAAAAGGGTCAATTATAACATATCATTCCTATCATCTTATCAGTCATTCATATCATAATATTCCATTCATAACTGTCCTTTATACATTATTCCAATATGCCGATTTGATGCTCAAGAAAAAAGAAATCTAATTATTATCCATTTTTAAAGCAGTGTTCTTTTATAAGAGCTTTTACAACATGTACAGTAAATGTTTAAATTAAATTTTAATAATGCAATTTTTTAAATATAGGCCTAATGACATTTTTGTTTAAAATGTATTTTACATTTTACTTACATTAATGTTTATGCAAATGGAGAGGTGTAGTCAATCACAGACAGTTCACCTGCAGGAATAGAAAGACACAACGCAGTGTTTTGTGCACTTTATTGTAGTAAAAAATGAAAATGTAATATGCTAAGATTAAATACAGGCTTGTAAAACTTAACTATGCATTGCTTATATCATTATGTCACTAAGATTTAAAAAATATTTACTCTTAAACATTGGTTTCACATTTTTTAGTTCTGATTTATTCATACTTTTTCATTTTCTTATTTATCATATTTGCTGGGTTTAACATAAAAACCCTCTATTGTGATACAGTGATGAATAAACACATACTGATCTTGTAGTAGTCATAGAGGTTTCAGGTTCTGCACCGGTACTTCCCGATTCTTTTTCAACTGGAACAGCAGAGCAAATTATTACATTATGATTTCAGAAAGATGTATTTTCTTTAGAGGAATTGACATGCAAGAATGTATTAAAGGGATAGTTAATTGTTGAAAATCCAGTCATCCAGCCATCCAGTATGTAGATGAGTTTGTTTCTTTGTAGGAACAGCTTTGGGGAAATTTAGCATTGTATCGCTTACCTATGATTCATCTGCAGTAAATGGGTACAAACAGATGATGAAGACTTCACCTGTCTTTTCAAGTAACCCATACAACTCTAGTCCATTAATTACTGTCTTGTGAAATAAAGTTTATTCTTTATAATAAATGTATCAATACTTTTTTTTAACTGTTGCTTCTGGTCAAAATACACATCCTCTATTTTTAATATTGTTTCCTATAGTGAAAAAGACGTCTTGTCTGCATCAGGAGAAAAATATGTTAGTGGAATTTTAAATGAGAGACTTTTTAACTGGAGGAAACGTTATTATGGATTATGGACATTTTGGCTAGACGTGATAGATTGCTTTGATAGATTTATTTCTTACAGATACACACCTTTTCACTTCACACATTTTAAGTGATGAAATGGAGTAATTTGGATTACTGTGATGTTTTTTTTTTCACATTTTGGACGGTTTCTGACGGCACCCATTCACTTCAGAGGATCCATTAATGTTAAATTTCTCCAAATCTGTTTTGATTAAGAAACAAACACATACACATCTTGGCTGGCCTGAGAGTGAGAACATTTTGAGTAAATTTAAATTTTTTGGTAAGCTATCTATTTACGTAAACAGGATCAGTTTATCCGTTTTATTTTCAAAAAAATCAGTGACCCATCCCAAAAAGGTTTCAAACCCCTTAAGGTATTTGAATAAAACATTTACACTATCTAAATAGAAATTGACATGGCCTTCATCCAGATCCAGACATCTGATGGTGGGGTCTTCCCTCAGCTGTGGAGACAGAGGAGTGAATGAGAACGAATCAAACACTGGCTACACAACTTCAGATCAAAAGAAGACCAGAGCCCTTCATGTGTCACTCACAGCCTGCAGAGACGTCTCATCCGGCTTAAACCCAGACAGCAGCTTGACGTTAATGATCACCATGTTGGTCTCTGCTCGTGTGCCGATATACCTGTCATATAATCATTCCAACAATCACAACCACACATTGTTCTTTATGTAGTCTAACAGATAGCAGAGAGTCTATTAGGCCATAGTCTCAGCCTCAGATGTCACACCCACGGAACATTGGCTAAACGTCTGATGCATATTGGACACTTAACTGGAAACCCTTCAGGAATGTTGAAGTCATCATCTGATTGGTTGAATTTTATCGGATTTCCGGGGGAAGCAAGTGTCGGGTTTATATTTGGTCCGCCGGGAAACAAAGCACAGACGTGTGATTGCGGAAGAAAAACTGTCGTGTTTACATGAGCATTTATCAAGATCAGCTAAATGTTGGATTCTCAAAAGTATGCGAGGTTCACGGTATAGACTCTTTAAGAGATGTCCAGGAGTTTTGTTTGAGGCACTTAGTAGAAAGCCTGTTTGCCGACGGGATTTGGGAAGAGTGTTATTTTCCAAAACTGGCTGACCCTTTGTCAGCATTTAGAAGGATTCCCAGCAGATCCAATTTTACTAGTTGTGTGTCCCCTCCTATCTATTATGG
>JAUMHI010000057.1:6650174-6664372 GCA_032359435.1 Enteromius unitaeniatus | reverse complement strand
AGCAGAGTAGTTCAGTCCAAATCCAGGCAGTGAGGGTCCTGAGAGCAAAGCCAGCAACACATAGGCACTCGTCTCTATTTCCACAGAGCCTGATGGTTGCACATTATTAGCCAGACTCCAATATCGTCCTACACCTGAATTAATAATATTAAGAAAAGTGGAAAATTGAGGCTGATGTTAAACAACAAATATGACAACAAAAAAGAGTTTGAGCATGTACCTAATTTGATTAGCATTAGCATTTTTGTATGATGTAAAATTGTACCTTCTCTCTTGGCCTGCTGCTCCAGGTTGGAGAGGAGCTTCTGTCTCATCTGTTCATCTCCAGCAAGAGTGAATGTGTAGGACAGCAAGGCGGTTGTATAAGTGTTGGTAATGTTACGGGAGGCCTCCCTAAGACATTCGAGGCTTTTCACTACCATGGGATCCTTACAAAGCACAAAAAATAATCTGTATTCATTTGTGACTGTTCACCTCTTAGGAGCCATAAAGAGATTTTTACTCACAGAGTTCTGGACACCTAACTCCAGCAGCGCTGTGGTGATGTATGCAGAGAGAGTAACTTCATCATTGACACCACCCTGGGGAAGCAGAAGCAGGGCAAAAACACATTTAGACATGCAAGAGCGCATCATCAAAGAACACCCTCAGAATTTCAATCTCCTCACTTTATTGCCATAACAGAAATTTCCAAACTGTAAAATCCAGGACCACCAGACTAAGGAGCACTTTCTTCTCCATAAATGACTCTCCATTAACTCTCCTTGAGTCATCTCCTCATCCCACTCAACGCTGTGACAGCTTTTCATATGTTTTCTTATCATCTGGGTCCCTTGAACTATTGCCCTGGACCCCCTTTTGCTATTCATTTCTCTATGTAGCTCTAAGCATTACTTTATTGTGTTCTTTTCTAAGCGTCAGGAGACTTTCATATTTCAAATATTTTATAAAATGTTTGGTTTGGAAAGATTCATTGTTTTGAAAGAATAACTGTATGCTTACCAAGGCTGCATTAATTAAAATCATTAATACTATGAATTATTATAATCACAATTACAGTTTTTTCCTTGTTTTAATATATTTTGAAGTGTTCGAACCGTAATCTTGTGTATATTTTTAAGCATCATCAACATCATTAAATCCTTTTTGCTAATGATGTAAAGTAAATACTGTACATGTTAAGATTTTAAGCTCCCAATAGTCCTCAAATATTAAGTACCTGTCCTGAATCTGTGAAATCTATAAACTACAAACTTACACACACACACACACACACACACACCTATTGTGTATTACACAATTTTCTGGCATGATCTAGCAAACAAGACCAACCTGAGACCAGCTGAAGACCTGCTAGACCTGATGAAACCACATAAAATCAGGATCTAAGAAGCGCTTCACCTTCAACATGTTGTTAAAGAGTTTCCCCACAGAGGCGAAGCAGCCGTTCTCTTGCTGTTGTAGATGCAGCCATTCCTTTGCCTGATCGATGCTGGCCTGATCTATAAATATATACTTCTTTGCCCCGCCGAAAGACTTCATCACAAATGCAGTTAACCTGAACACACAAGCAATAGAAATTGCTGTAAAATACTTTGCCTTAATACTTTTCAGTTTGTGTTTATTTATTGGATTTCTCTACCAGCCGTATTTCAAAACCACCATGTGATTAGACTGGCACAATCCCATTTACTAGAATCCACACAGTAACACATAAGCCACTGAATGCTTTCATCGTCTCTGTACCAGACTCACCAGGTGTTACCAGAAGGATCAGTCCTCCCAAAAGCACTGTAAGATCCGTCATCGTGCTTGTATGTCAGCTCTCTCTGATAGCCTGAAATAGACACACAATTCTGATATGAAGGGATGTTGAAAGGCGGGACACCTGGGGCCTCATTTTATAAAATGTTGAGCAGAAAACACCCTACAGTAAATCTGGTCTTCCAATCATTTCTCCATTTATTCTCTCATTCCATATAAAACGAATAGTCACTGCTTGAGTCATTACATACAAAAATGTTGAACTAGTTGTCAAAATCCGTCAAGCAAATAAAAGAAAAAATTGCTTACATCTTTTGTTCCTGAAAATGTCTTCTAAATTGAATCGTTTGCACAATGCTTTGAATACAGTAAATTAGAATTGCAAAGAGCATATGGAGTAAAATGTGAAACATACATACGGCATTCAGTCTCTTGTACTCAGATACCTCACTACATACTGTACATTAATGTCTAACTTTAAGTGTCACCAAAATCAGATTTTTTGCATTGTAAAAAATGTACAGAGTAAACTGTCATAGTGAAAACATGACAAAGCTATTTGACTATTGTGTTCATAAACAATGGTGTCAGGACTTCTCATCTTGATGACACTGACACTTTCATTGACATGAATACTTGCTTTTGAGGAATGAGCTATCCATTTTGATCAAGTGACACGCTTTTGCAGGTTAACAACAAGGTTATCAACTAGGTTTGTACTAATCGTTTTTATAAATGCTTTAAGTGTTGTGCAAATTTAAATAGTGTTGTGAGAAATGCAACAAAGCGACTGAGTAAAACTGTAATCATAATAAATAAATAAATAAATAAATAAACTGCAAACATTCATTTCCTAATTAGAATTTTCTTTTCCTCACCGCTCTCCAGGAAGGTTATGGCTCTGTTTTTAATCTCAGGAGTGAGTTGCCCGCTGCTCTCCAGATACTGAAGGATGTAGATATTGGGAGCAAAAAGCAGCATGTTCTGCTCTCCACAGCCGTACGGCATAGCCAACAGATCAGCGATGTTCCTTAGAGCATGACCCATCAGATCACCTACGAACAACACAGACATATAATATTATATTTGAAAAAAATCCACCCAGCCATTACAGAGTATTTCAAATATTTATACTTGTACCATGGAGACATTTGCCAGCATATTTTAATGCTCACCCAGAACAGTGACAAAGCTTTTTGCAGAATCCTTGACAAAGACTTTGGGTAGAGTGAGAGAGATTGATGTCTCTTGTGAACGGTCTAATAGAACATAGAAAACACGTCAGATTCAAATCATGCTGTACTTTACCGTATATGATCATATTCTTCATTTGTGAAAACTACACTCCAAACTACTGGAAGTTGTTTTTGTGTTTTTGTTTTGTTAATGCCTTTTTGAAATCTTGAATATTTTGACATTTATTCAGTGCAATACCTTGCATCATAGACTTTCAGTGTAAATGCATTAATGTAAGCAAGATTTTTTTACTCATTTTACACATTGAAGGTCTATATGATCTGTGTTATGTGGCTATGCTTGTGAATTTCTGTTAAATATGGAAAAATTCAAATTCTTCTCTTTATTCCTTATTCTTAATTTGGTAGACAACACAACCCACTCTAATGCCACTAACCTGTTAAGCAGATGAGTTCATTCTGAGAAACTGACTGTTTAGTTCCCTCTGCCTGAGAAATACGAATAATAAGTGTCACCTGTATTTTCAAAGCAAAGCAGATAGATAGATAGATAGATAGATAGATAGACAGACAGACAGACAGATAGATATAGATAGATAGATAGATAGATAGATAGATAGATACTGGTGGTTAGTACCAGAGTTTCCTAGTACTAACCTCCACCAGGAAACTCTGCATCACAGTATCAACTTTGCCTTTGTCTGGCAAAGTCACCACTTCATTCCTACACCGTTCTCGGCTCTGCACCGCCTCAGCACGCACTGTAATGTTCACCTTTCCTGTAAAAAACACACCAGTGACAGTGGATTTAAGTCAGAGAAGAAACAGTCCAATCCAAAAATAAAATCGGGGAAAAAATTCTGTCATCATTGTGTTTTTGGCTCTGTTTTGATTTTTTTCCCCCACTTGGTTAACAAAATTCTTAAAACTATCTTTTGTATCAGTAGGAGAAAGAAATTCACACAGGGAATCAAAATGATTTTTTTTGTTTCTGTTCATACAGTAGTCAAAATATCTGGCTTACCCAGTGCAGAGGGTGTAACAATCCACTGGAAGGTTTGGCTCTCTTCAGAGCAAACACACTGAGTGTAAATGCAGCCTTTGCACGGCTGAGCTTTGAACTGTGCTGAGTCTTCCAGCGTGACCTTCACCTTTATTTAAAGACAGAGATTTGTCCAGTGGCAGCCTTACAGAAAATGCTTTTACTACAAATTCTTGCAAAACACATTAAGTGGGCATACCATGATGCATTTGGGGAGGTAGTTGAATACAGTGGCTTTGAGAGTGAACGTCTCTTCACGGATAACAGAGTAAGGGAGGGCAAGGCTCACAAAGAAGGGCTGGAAAGCAGTGAGATTAGTTTTGGGGGCCACTCCAAACCCGACAGGGGACGTGCAGAAAGCACCTGCTGCCCATTTAGTGATTGTGTCTGGGACTGTCTTTGCAATATCCACATATCCTGATCTCCTAATAAATTAAAAAATATGAAATTTGTATTTTAAGAAGTGTCAAAATTATTAATAATCAATGAAGCAGTTTTATTTTTTTTTCTGCATATTTAAAAATGTTATATACTACAATGCCACGATGTAAGACAAATACCCCACAGGTATAAGATCCCATATCCAGGTTTCTGGAAAGAATTTGCGGATCTTCTGAGTATGTTTTTCCATGTTAGAACCAAACCCCATCGAGGCCATGGGTTCATAGCCTTCCACAGCAGCTGTTTGAATTGGTAGTTTGTAAATACAATCAAATAAAAAGAGCATTTCCAAAATCCTAAAAAAATCAATTGACTTACACTCCTCCATTAATCTTGTGTAATAATTACTACAAACAACAGGTACCCTCACATCAGAGTTGGTAGCGATCTTGATTCCAACTGCCTGGGAAAAGGAAACATTACAGTATGTTACTTTGGTAAAGTGAGATTAACATGACACTAGAGGGCATGTTGTGTTTCTTACTCTAAAAATGTTGTAGACATCATTTTTGTCGCTGTAGTAAGGGTAATAGAAGCGGGATCGCTTGCGTCTCACAGGTTCAGCAAGTGGGATAATCTCCTCCCAGGGAGGTCGGCAGGAGTAAGGCTCTAGATCCTCAGTGTTGTATGGGTAACCTGACAAAATCTGGACTGGTAACATTCCAAACACCTGTAGAGAAACCCACCAAGTAAAAAAATAATAACATATTTTCCCAACATCGCATTTAAAAAATACATGGTTATTTATATTACTGAAAAAAAAATAAATACAGTGGCTGCATCCAGCTCGGCCTCTGGTCTCAGCAGCAGCACACTCTGATCAATGGCCCTCACGGAGCACAAGGAGCCAGGACTGGCTTTCAGGTTAAGAGATGTCCTCTCTCCAGGCAGTGCGGTGGGAGAAGAGAATTGTAAGGACACCTGTAAAAGCACAGGCATGTTCTCATCAAACATTAACCATAACCTTGGGCACATTGACTTCTGAAAAGGGATTTCATGTGGGATTTTCTGACCTTGTTTGGTAAACATTCTTCAATGGGGAAGTCCATACTGTCTGCTACTGTTTCTCCATTGGGAAGAACTGTGTAAACCACCACCTGAGCGTATGGAGTCAGAGCTGCCGTCTTCTTCAGTGTGATTGTCAGTTTTCCTTTGTTTTCTTTTATGAAAGAGAGATTTGCATTTGTGGAAACAAAACAAATGCTGAAGCACAATGTACACAGACCATAAAATATACTCATTCAACAAGAAAACAATATGATAGCTAATGTCAAAGAGTTGTTTACCTTTTCCGGTGTTCACACTCACAGACAGACGACCACTTCGAGCCATGCTGCCTCTGGACAAGACCTGCATAACAGATAATTACTGTATGATAATTTATGTAATGCTATGGCGTTCTACAGCTTCACTAGCTTTGCTATGTTTTTCATCATCTTTTTTCTTTGTGATAACAGCGACAAGATTTAGGAAGCCAGCAAAAACGTTTTCTCTACTAAAAAAGAAGAAAAATAACATAACATACACAGATATTAAAATTCTGTCCAGTCCTGCTAATTATTTTCAGATTATGGCAGCAATACGTGGTCAATATTAAAAGTCTGAAATATTTTGTCTTAGTAAGCTAAAAAATATAAAAGTTATATTATACAAATTTCATATAAAGTACAGTATGAAAAACTCCATATTCATTTTGAGATTTGCTAAAAATTACAATTTATAATATTATACATTTTTGGTGTATTAAGAAGAAATGTAAGTTGCCATTAATCTAAATAAAAATGCAATTGGGAAAATTATCATAAAAAATTACATTTATAAGTTAATTAAGTTAACCAACACAAATAATAAAAAAGGCTAATAATAACCAATATGGTACTGGTATATCATGCTTCGTTATATAGGAGAAAAGAAATGTCAAAGCGTGTCAAGAATAAAAACTAATTACCAATCAATTGATGGACAAATAAAAAAGAGTGTCAGTGTTTAACATACAATGTAGAAGAAATCCAAGGTTTTCTGGCCTGTTTTCAGCGCACCGCCCTGAATGATGTAACTGGCCGTCACAGTTGCATCACTGTTACAGCTGAGCTTCTCTGGAGCCATCAGCAACATCAGGAAACTTTTGCTTTTGGAGTGAAAGGGTCTTACGTAGAGATGGCCTGATGGATAGTATCTAAAAGCCTCAAAATCAGTCTGCTCTTTGCCTCCTTTATGACGGACCTAATAATATAAAAAAGTTTAAAATGATCAGTATAGCCAAATTACATGCATAAACATTATCTTACAAAATCAACACTAACCTGTAATTGCACAGGTTTTTCTGACCAATGTGAAGTATTAAAGGAGAAGCTGGCAGAACCATTGATGTCTGTCACCAATGTCACATTGACACTCTTATCATCACACTTCGCATATACAACCACTGACTCATTTTTCATAGGTCTGGACTGTGAATTAGTGATCACAACCTGTAAATAAAAAAAACGTAGAGAAAAGTAGAGAAAGAAAATATGTTTGTTAGAGAACCGAACTTGTAATTAGTAGCAAATGACACTCAAACTACTGTAGAAATTACCTTTCCCTTAAAGACCATCCCAGGCCTGTATGTATCTGGCGTGTCCTCAAAGTTAACATTGACATAATCACTAGTAAACTCAGCTGAGGTAGAGCCCTGCATAGTTATCCCTTGAGGAACAAAAGACCATGTTTTATTACTCTAATTTGGAGAATTAAAATGAACAACAGCTGTTTGTTTTACACTCTCACCTGTTCCAGACTCTTCCACATTACAATTCACTTGGAATGATCCTCTTGAAGTTAAACCAAATTCTGTCACATTTATCACCCGAGACCCACAGCCAGTCTTGTCAGTCTGAACAAATGAGAATGAAAAATATATTTAGACTTTTAAAATATGCTGCAAAAATTGACCCTTGTGAATGAGTAAACTTTCGGCAATTACCTAATTTTAAAAGGGTATAGAAATATGTAGAGGGTAACGCACCATCATTGAATATTCCTTGCATACATTATCCATCTCAGGGAAAGGTCTCCACCAATAGTAACCATAGCTCTGTCCACACACTTGAGCATTCACAGACCCCAGCGCAGGCTTGCCATAAGTGTATCTAAAGTGTATCAGTGGGAAAAAAGGCTGAACATATCACAAACTTACAGGTACGTGCTTCATTTATCAGTAAAGAAATTAACATTATTAGCAAAAACAATTCTTTAAAAAAAATCTTACTTTGCACAAACTTTCAGAGTGACCTCTTTGTCCTGGACAGTTATAATAGATGGAAAATCGATGTTCACTTCATATTTAGGCAGAACTAAAGGATACATGTGGGGAAAGAAAATACTTTAAAAAATGTACACATTAAAAGCTGACCAGTATTAGATTGACAAAACAGTTACCATATTCTTTAATTTCAAAGCCGTGCGATATTTGTTGGTTCTTCTCATCCCAAGCAGTGATGGTGTAGTAACCCTGAGCAGCTTCTGGAGACATGGAGTGGGACAGATCCAAAATGCCAATCCTTGTGGTTTGATTCAACCACTGACCGATGCGATTTGAATAAGGGTCCTAAACAAAAGTGGCACATAATGAAAAAGCCTACGGTGGAATCGACCTGCATTTAAGTGAGTAACAAACAATAAACAGATTGTGGCTGCTTGCATTTTACCTGGAGTTCAACTGTTCGAAACTGCAAAAGTAAGACAGAAGAAGGTTAAAAGAACAAAAATGTATATCACTTCAATAGAAAAAATTTAATGTAATGTAATGTAAGTTCAAATTTCGAGTTCAAATTTACCACTTGTTTGCCAGGCATGAAATTGGAATCCAGAGACACAATGCGAAATTTAACTGGGGAAGAGAAAATTTGAAACAAAATATTAACACTATATGCATTACAGAAAGACTCACAGGCTCATAATAATGAGAACAAACGAAAACTGACAACTTATAAAGTGTTTTGCAATAATTCACAAAGAGAAGTATTACTTGTTTGTCCAGGCTTGTAAATAGGCTTGTCTGATTGGATGAAAAGGAGATTTTTGGGGGGAATTATGAGGATCTTAGTGTTGTTGTTCAGGGACGTTTTTCCCCCTCGGATTACAACATCAACAGATGCCACAGACTCCACAGTGACTACAGGGACCTGCAAGATACAAATCAAGAAAACTGAGTGTATAAATCTGCATACAGACTAAAGAATACAGATTTAAAGGCAACATCAGGATTTTGTTTTGTTTTACCTTTATTTAACCAGGCAAAAACAGATTAAGAACAGGTTTCTTATTTACAACTGTGGTCTGGCAAAGGCAGAGCCTTTTATGGGAAACAGGGAAACTCAGAAAAATAAACATTTTAAGGAATATAAACAAATACACATAATTATACCCATATACAAACAAAGAGCAGAGCAGCAGCAATGAATAAGCAATAAGAAGAGGGGCTAGTCTAAACAGCTACACACGTCTGAGATCCGAGATTGAAAAGAAGACTTAGGAATGAGATTGTCCAATTTTAATGTTTTTTGCAGGTCATTCCAGTCTCTAGCAGCAGCGATCTGAAAAGACGACAGGCCAAATACAGAGGAAGCCTTAGAAACTGTCAACAAGATCAGATTAGCAGACCGAGTGTTATATCCAGAAGAAAAGGAGTGTAACAATTCTTGTAAGTAAGGAGGGGACAAACCAAGGAGAGTTTTGTAAATGACCAAGTACCAATAGATTTTACGTCTGGTATACAATGAAGGCCAGTTGAGAGAAGAATACAGGGTACAGTGATGAGTTTTGAAAGGAGCATTTGTTATAAACCGAATGGCAGAATGATAAAGAGTATCAAGCTTTTGAAGCAGGCATTTAGGTGCTGATCTATAAATAACATCCCCATAATCAAACATGGGAAGAATGGTCATTTGTACCAGATTTTTCCTAGCAGATAATGTAAATGCAGAACGCATTCTATAAAGGAACCCACATTTTGATTTGATCTTAGACTTCAAGTTTTCAATGTGTTTTAAAAAAGAAACAGAGTGTCGTCTAGCCAAATACACAAATATTTATATTCAGTGGTCTCGTCCAATGGTGTCCCATCAAGGGAGCAGATACTTGGAAAACTTGATGGAATATGACCTTTTTTTTAGAACCACATAATTTTAGTTTTGGAAGTATTTAGCTGAAAATGCAAATTGGAGAAGGTCTGTTGGAGTCGATTAAAACTCAATTGAAGTTGCTGCAAAACTACAGCAGAAGAAGAACCAGTAGAGTAAAGAATTGTATCATTTGCGTAAAGATGGACAGTCAGTAACAGTATTAGCTACAGGATTAATATAAATGGAAAAAAGTGTAGGTCCAAGTATAGATCCCTGTGGGACGCCATTGGCTCTATCACTTAAATAATTAGAAAACCAAGACAAGGATTTGTTGGAGAAGCCAGTATCATGAAGCATATCAATAAGACATTTGTGATTTACAGAGTCAAAGGTCAAGTCAATGAAAATAGCAGCACAGTACAATTTAGAGTCCAATGCCGAATAAATATCATTTAAGACTTTAAGAGTTGCTGTTAGACACCAAATCCAGATCTGAATCCTGATTGAGCAGGTGATAAGATGATAAGGATTTGCCCTGTGTGTAAAGATAAATCGAATATATCTGTGATGGGAACAACAATAGAGGCAGCAATTTAAAAAAAAGACTGGATCCACCTCATCAGACCCAGCAGATTTATTGTAATCTAGCCTAAGCAATTCATCCAGAACCTCCTCCTTAGAAAAGGATCGTAAAATGAAACTATGGGAGAAGGGGGGAAGTGGTGTAGGGTGAAGGAGAGTTGAAGGAGATGCAATAGAGCAATTAATAGAATTTATAGGTGATGAAATATAATTAGATGAATCAATAGTAGAACCAGAAGCTCCAACATATGCTTCTTGTCTGATACTAGAGTGTTCTCTAAGTATAGAGAGGGAGGTAGCTTAAAAGATGGTTTATTTTTCATCTCCTTTACCGTATTCCAGAATTTTTTAGGATCAGAGCTACTAAAAGAAAACGGTTTCTTAAAATAGTCAGCTTGATGATAAAAATTTTTAAAAACCCGTCTACAGCAGAATCGAGTCGGTTTCTTAATGGAGCAGCCATTTCGAACACATGCAGTAAAACAGAGATCACTAATATCAGAGCAAAAAACCCCAGAGTAATACTTATGAGGAGAATTAGTTAAAATGATATGATTTTAACTACAGAAACCACTGAACAATTCAATACTGAAAAATATGTATTTTGGGTTTTACTTGCACATTAAAGATATTTTATTTCTCATTATAGATACTGTAGGCTCTTTAAACCTAATATAATTTAGTTTATGATCTCTACAACATAGCATTACCAGATACACCACGGTACTTTAAAAAGAGATTTACTCTCTGAGCTGCATTTAGTATACTGACCTTAAAAGGGACACATTTGTAAAAATCTTTTTTAATGGAGCCCTGTTGAAGTATGGTCAGGTTTTGATTGTCAGTCCTCAAAATCACCACTATAGAGATTGGTTCTTTGGTCTCATGGATTTGTGCACACAGAGTCTCTGTGCTGCCACCCACTGCTTGGGAAGTGACTGTCACCAGGTAGATGCTGAAAGAAAACAAAAAATATATTCAGAGATTTGCAATAAAATGCTTTTATAGCCTAGGGTTGTGTCACGGATCGCGCCTCTGTGGCCCTCTCCAACGAGCAGCAGCGGGAACCCTCGCCCGAATACTAATGTTC
The DNA here is from genome assembly GCA_032359435.1 of Enteromius unitaeniatus. Taxonomy (NCBI): domain Eukaryota; kingdom Metazoa; phylum Chordata; class Actinopteri; order Cypriniformes; family Cyprinidae; genus Enteromius; species Enteromius unitaeniatus. The sequence continues at coordinate 6,653,152 of JAUMHI010000057.1, read as the reverse complement.
CAACCCGGACTCTTTTAGCCCACGTACCTCGGCGTTTGCGCGCCTTTTGCCCGCTTCCCAGGGTATTTAAGCTCTGACTTTTGCACTGGTCGGACGCGAAGTCTCGATTTGCCCCGGCCATCGTTTCTGAGCGTTTTCCCTTGTTTTCTGACTACCCGTGTTTGATTTATTGATTGTGTTTTGGTTTTCCGATTTCTCGCCGCCTGCCCTGACTTATTTTCCCTGTTTTACGACTATGATTTGCCTGCTCCCTGTATTACTCTGTCTTCTTGTGTATCGACCTTCTGCCTGTTTGACTACGGATATTAAACGTTGCATATGGATCCTAACAAGTCCCGTGAGTCATTACAGCAGACCTTGCCCTAAAGCAGGATCCAGCAACACTGCGGCAAGTGATCGATGAGGTGAGCCGCCAAGCCTCGGAGCTATTAACGCGTCGTCAACAGTTGGAGTAGCTTACCCCCCTAACTGCGGAGCTGGTAAGCTCTATCCAGGCCCTCACTGCAGCAACCACGGCCCAGATTAGGCCCGTCGATCAGCTCACTTCTTCACTAAGTTGGACCTCCGAAGCGCCTACAACCTTGTCCGCATCAGAGAGGGGGACGAATGGAAGACCGCCTTCTCCACGACCACGGGCCACTATGAGTACCTCGTCATGATCTGCCACCATCCAATCACCACACGGCCATCCACGTCGATCGCTTCTCCAAGGCCTGTCACCTGATTTCTTTACCTAAGGTCCCCACCGCCTGGGAAATGGCCCAAGTCATACTGGAGCAGGTATTTCGTTACTATGGCCTCCCCGAGGACATCGTATAAGATTGGGGTCCCCAGTTCACCTCCCGGGTTTGGAAGGCGTTCTGTCAACAACTCAACATCAATGTGAGTCTCACCTCGGGTTACCACCCTGAGTCCGGCCAATGTGTGTGGCTTTTGGCCAGAGACCTCCGTCTGCACCTACCTTGTCACAAACTAAGTCCCAGGTACGTGGGCCCTTTTAAAATACAAAGACAAATTTCTCCCGTATCGTATTGTTTAGAATTACCTGCCAGTTACAAGATCTCACCCACTTTTCACTCTTCTCTGCTCAAGGCCACTGCTGCTCCCGACGGAGAGGGGGACCAGGACGAGGACGCATTGACAGAGGCCCCTCCCCTGCTTCAGGACAACGAGGAGATCTACCAGGTCCGGGAGATCTTGAACTCACAGCGTTGGGGACACCTCCTCCAGTACTTGATCGACTGGGAGGGCTTTGGCCCGGAGGAGAGATCCTGGGTTAATGCCCAGGACATACTGGACCCCACTCTCACCGAGAGATTTCACCACGAACACCCCGAGAAGCCAGCCCCCAGACCTTGTGGGAGGCCCAGACGCCAGACCTTTGCTCGCTTCAGGAGCCACTTGCAGGGGGGGGCTCTGTCACGGATCGCGCCTCTGTGGCCCTCTCCAACGAGCAGCAGCGGGAACCCTCGCCCGAATACTAATGTTTCTACCCGGACTCTTTTAACCCACGTACCTCGGCGTTTGCGTGCCTTTTTGCCCGCTTCCCAGGGTATTTAAGCTCTGACTTTTGCACTGGTCGGACGCGAAGTCTCGATTTGCCCCGGCCATCGTTTCTGAGCGTTTTTCCTTGTTTTCTGACTACCCGTGTTTGATTTATTGATTGTGATTTTTGGTTTTCCGATTTCTCGCTGCCTTCTTGTGTATCGACCTTCTGCCTGTTTGACTACGGATATTAAACGTTGCATATGGATCCTAACGAGTCCCGCGAGTCATTACAGGTTGTTTTGAGTAAATGAACAGTGACTCATAATTTCTTTAAGTGTGCTTTGATTGTTCACTGGGTTTCTCTAGTGTAACTTGGAATTTGGTGTGTGGCTGGGGGAGTATAAATGTGGCACTTTGAATGACCTAACACTGAAAATGAAAAAATATGTGTTTTTAAACAGACAATACACAAATATTATTAAAATACAATTTACAACGTATGATTATATTTTATATTTTGGAAAGCAAGGATGCATTATAATGTGTTTAAAAGTATAGTAAAAAACATGAATGTTGTAAAATATTATGACAATTTCAAAAACCTGTTTTCTCTTTGGCTATCTTGGATTGCCAAGGAGAGCCAAAGGAGGCCATCTTGGATTATTCATTGGCCAAGGCCCGCCCATGAGGCTTTTTGACCAAAATGTCAAACATATTTAGTTTAGAGTCACATTTCAGGGAATAAAAATGTCACCACAATTATAGAATTTATGACGTGTCTTTAAGATTCTATATAGTGAAATATAAATGTAAGCAAGATTAACTAAGCAGTAAGCAGCAAATTTAGGATAAAGGTTGTTCCTTAGATATTTGATAATTATTTAAAAAAATCCTCATTGAGAAAACTATGACCAACTAATGAAGAATAACCAATTAATTACTGTTTGCAACAGTAACGCCTTAAAAGTAAACAATTGGGTTCTTTATGAAAACTCATTTATACAAATGATTTAGTAGTTCCAGCCGGCTGTCAGGGTAACACTTTAGTAATTATAGTGATCTATTTTTCACTTTAAAGCTAAATGGCTACTAAAGAACTACTAGTGATCTGGACCAATTAGTAAAAACACATTAACTCCTTTGTAATTACTCACAGGTAAATTAATAAGTTATTTAACATTTTCTATCTGTCACATACTGTATAGTCATACATTAGAGCTATTGGAGAGCTGCAATCGACACAACTGACCACAACATTCTCCTCAATAGACTAGAAAACTCTATTGGAATTCATACTTATCTGTATACAAATCATACAAATCATACTTATCTGACAGCTATCAGTTTGTAGCAGTAAATAAAGATGTATCACATCGATCACAAGTGCAATATGGAGTACCTCAAGGCTCAGTACTTTACATGTTACCCTTGGGAGATATTATCAGAAGACATGGTGTTAGCTTTCACTGTTATGCTGATGATACTCAGCT
>JAUMHI010000057.1:6621484-6645093 GCA_032359435.1 Enteromius unitaeniatus | reverse complement strand
ATTGGGAAGAACTGTGTAAACCACCACCTGAGCGTATGGAGTCAGAGCTGCCGTCTTCTTCAGTGTGATTGTCAGTTCTCCTTTGATTTCTTTTATGAAAGAGAGAGAGAGCATTTGTGGAAACAAGAAAAGGCATAAAGCAAAACAAAAACCATAAAATTAAACTATAAGAAGAAAAACGTGATTGTTAATGTAAAAGAGCTGTGTACCTTTTCTACTCTTTACATTCACAGACAGCTGACCATTTTGAGCCATGCTGCCTCTGGACAAGACCTGGAGAGCAGTTAGATATTATAATATTACAATATATAATATAAAAAATCTATATTCATTAGATACACCTCAGGTCCATATACTGTATATTTGGACATAGGAACAATTGTTTTGTTTTTTTAGCTGCTGATCAAAAGTTAGTAGTGATGTTATATAATTATATAACACTTATATAATTAATATGGGTTTAAAGTGCACACTTTGATGAGGGTATTCTGGTCAAAATTGGCGGAAAAGTTATTACAGTGCTTTCATTTGTCAAGGGACCATAATTGGACAATTGACTCTGAAGCTGTTTTTTTGTATGGGCTATTCTTTCATTATTTCAATATCAGTTAAGCCGGTAAAAGGTCTGGAATTGATTCTAAGTGTGCCATTCGCATTTGGAAGCTGTTGCTGAACCCACATCATGAAGTTAAACATCCAAGTGCAAGTGAAACAACTGTTAGACTTCAAAAACCAATCAAATCCATTAGAGAGAGAGAGAGAGAGAGAGAGCAGGAACACTAAGAGTGGCCAAATTAACAGTTTGGGACATTATTAGAAAAAGAGTCTGCATTATATGCCCACAAACAAAAAGTCCAGTATAGGTTTATATCGGAATATGATACCATTCACTTGTTAAGTTGTTAAACCTTACATTTTGCACTACAGTCTCACAATCTACAATCTTCACGGCATCCTAGACACGAATCAATTTATGAAGATGGATTGTTGTCTGAGATTATTGGTATGGTGATAAAGGCTATGATTATGTTTTCTGGGTGAATTACAGTACATCACATCGTGATATTAGCACTGCTTCTTGTTTTTTTTGGGATCTGATAGAGCATTTTAACAGAAAGCAGTGTCACGGGAGTTCAGACTTTACAACTGTTTCAATAAACAAACAAATCTCTGTAAGATAAGAATTAGTTTCCAAGACTACTTGTTCATATCGTCATTTTACAGTTTGTTATAGAAATAATTTTGTAATAAACTAATTCAACTTTATTGCTTGTTTAAGTAAACCATGGTTTAAAAAAATTGTGTTAAACATACAATGTAGAAGAAATCCAAGGTTTTCTGGCCTGTTTTCAGCGCACCGCCCTGAATGATGTAACTGGCCGTCACAGTTGCATCATTGTTACAGCTGAGCTTCTCTGGAGCCGTCATCAACATCAGGAAACTTTTGCTTTTGGAGTGAAAGGGTCTTACGTAGAGATAGCCTGACGGATAGTATCTAAAAGCCTCAAAATCAGTCCGTTCTTTACCTCCTTTATGACGGACCTAATAAAAAAAAAATTTGGAAAATCATTAGTATACTGAATATGATGTTTATGTATATACCAAAAAATAAATAAAAATCACTACTAACCTGTAATTGCACAGGTAATTCTAACCAATCCGAAGTGTCGAATGTGAAGCGGGCAGAACCATTGATATCTGTTGTCAGTGTCATGTTGACACTTTTATTACCATACTGTGCTGATACAATCACCTGTTCATTTTTCAACACACTGGTCTGTGGATTAGTGACCACAACCTGTTCAAAAAAACATGTAAAGAGAAAAAAACAAACAACAAAAGTAAACTGCTAAATGTTCTCACTGCAAAAAAGTTTTTTGTAACTTTTTTATAAAGTTGTTGTCAAAAAACATGTAGACTGCAAAGGTAATTTGCTTTATAAATATCAGTAAAGCTAATGACCTTAAGCTAGTAGTTACCTTTCCCTTGAAGGCCACGCCAGGCCTGTATGTATTTGGTGTGTCTTCATACTGAACATTGACATAGTCACTGGTAAACTCGGCTGAGGTAGATCCCTCCATAGTTATCCCTGGAGGAACAAAAAAAAATGTTTTGTTACAAAATCTTGGAGAATAGAAATGGACAATAGAGGTTTGTCTTACACTCTCACCTGTTCCAGACTCTTCAACTTTACTATTCACTTCAAAATGTCCTCTTGAAGTGAAACCAAATTCTGTTACATTTATCACCCGAGACCCACAGCCAGTCTTGTCAGTCTGATTGAATAATAAAGACATAAAAATTTAGACTCTGCAAGATGGACCCTTGTGAACAGGGTCTGTGTAATTTTATATTACTTCATTAATATATGGTTAAAGTGTACTGACAAGCATTGTGGTAACTATAATTTTGTACAGTACATGAAAAATGTATTAACTTTAAATGCAATAATAACACACTACAGTTTAAAATAGTCAGGTACTTTACTTGTAGGACTATGTAAGTCAACAAAATAAGTGTACTTTTGCTATGTACCTTACAAACTTATAATTTAGAGAGAATTTGAGAGGATAAATGAAAATGATTACAAGCCCAGAAAGTAATAGTTCCCCAGTCGAGTCACTCCAACGTTACATATGGGAACTTGCATGAGAGACGCATCGCCTTTGAGCTTTAAGAAAAGGCCAATGAACATTGGCGTACACAGATTGCATCCAGCCCAAGATAGCCAACCAACTGCTTCAGCAACAATTGGCAGCCCTGTGGGCCCCCTATTTTGGCCCCCAGGGCATTGGGAAGGTTATGTGCAGATTCCTCTGCTGGCACGGCCTTAGGGTCGTGGCCTTTTCCACGGGTCTGTGCCAATATGTAGCATTGGAGTGACTCAACTGAAGGGGAACGTCTAGGTTACGAAGGTAGCCCTTGTTCCCTGAAGGAAGGAAAGGAGACGTTACACGGGTCGTGTTGACATCGGCTTGGCTCCTCAGCGAAAAGCTGCAGATGCACTGAATCCGTGCCCTCTTATACTCACTTAGTGATGTGGTGCACCTGGATGCAATCTGTGCATTCCAATGTTCATTGGCCTTTTCTTAAAGCTCAAAGGCGATTGGTCTCTCATGCAAGTTCCCATATGTAACGTCTCTGTTCCCTCCTTCAGGAAACAAGGGTTACCTTCGTAACCTAGACGTCTTTTTGCAGAGGATAACTTACCATCATTGAATATTTCTTGCATATGGCAGCGGTGTCAGAGTAATCGGCTCTAAAATAATATATATCATAGCTCTGTCCACACACTTGAGCATTCATAGACCCCAGCACAGGCTTGCCATAAGTGTATCTAAAGACAGTGAAAAAACATGTCTCATCAGACTTCCAGCTATGCGCTTCATTTATCACTAAAGAAATTGTAATAAATTCTTACTTTGCACAAACTTTCAGAGTGACGTTTTTGTCCTGGACAGTTATAACAGATGGAAAATCGATGTTCACTTCATATTTTGGCAGAACTAAAAGATACGTGGGGGGGGAAATAAATGTAAAAATTGTACATTAAAAGCTGATCAATATTGGATTGAAAAAAAGGTTTAATTCTGTTTCTGACCATATTCTTTAATTTCAAAGCTGTGTGATATTTGTTGGTTCTTCTCATCCCAAGCAGTGATGGTGTAGTAACCCTGAGCAGCTTCTGGAGACATGGAGTGGGACAGATCCAAAATTCCAATCGTTGTGGTTTGATTCAACCACTGACCGATGCGATTTGAATTAGGGTCCTAAACAACAGTGGCACATAATGAAAAAGCCTACAGTGGAATCGACCTGCATTTAAGTGAGTAACAAACAATAAACAGATTGTGGTTGCTTGCATTTTACCTGGAGTTCAACTGTTCGAAACTGCAAAAGTAAGACAGAAGAAAGCCATTTCAGTTATATTTCAGAGCAAATATATGTATTTATATATCACTTAGACTGAAAATTTAATTAAATGAAATTAAAAAGAATTTACCACTTGATTGCGAGGCAAGAAGTTGTTATCCAGAGACACAATGCGAAATTTAACTGGGGAAGAGAACATTTGAGACAGAATATTAACACACTTTGCAAAAAAAAAAAAAGAAAGACTCAAAGGCTCATATTAATAAGAGCAAATGAGACAAGTGACATAAACTTTTTTGGAATAATTTACAAAGAGAAGTATTACTTGTTTGTCCAGGCTTGTAAATAGGCTTGTCTGATTGGATGAAAAGGAGATTTTGGGGGGGGATTATGACGATCTTAGTGTTGTTGTTCAGGGACGTTTTTCCCCCTCGGATTACAACATCAACAGATACAATGGACTCCACAGTGACTACAGGGACCTGCAAGATACAAATCAAAACAGCAATGAGTGTATAACACTACTTACAGAATACAGACTACACTTAAACAGTGTCAAAGTCTTTACCAATGTTTTTTTGATGCAATTGACACGGGTTCAAATACACTTTTGGCCGAACTTTTTTCCTCCATTTCAAATCTCATATCACATCGGAAAGCATTATTACAAAAAATAAGAAAATGTCTTAAACGTTTAAAAAACAGTATCGGGTAGAGTTAGGGTAGGTGTAGGAAGGGTTTTATTGTCCCAATAAGGTGGCATCCATTTAATAATTTAATTTAAAATTGATTTAATTAGCATTAAATTGTACAATCCTGCTATTTTAATATAGTGTAGGCTAATCTATAGCTGTTTGCACTTAAAGTAAATAGCCTAGAATATCACTACCAAAATACTGCTATTCTCACTTAAATTAAATATGACATTTTAGGTGTAAATAGCATCTTATTGCTATTTAAAACGAGTGTAAATAGAACATATATTGCTATTTGCACTTAGTGTAAATAGCCTCTTTCGTTATTTAGACTTGCAGTAGTGCAAATACAAGCATTTTATCAGGCTGTCATCTCTAAGCACTACTTGCTTTAGTGCAAGTAGTGTCAATCCATCTGTTCTGATCAGCTATGTATAATGAGTCTACTGACCTTGAAAGGGACACATTTGTAGAAATCTTTTTTAATGGAGCCCTGTTGAAGGATGGTCAGGTTTTGATTGTCAGTTCTCAAAGTTACCACTATAGACAGTGGTTCTGTGGGCTCATGGATCTGTGCACACAGAGTCTCTGTGCTGCCACCCACCGCCTGGGAAGTGACTGTCACCAGGTAGATGCTGAAAGAAGCCAAAACAAAAAGAAATACATTCAGAGACTTGAACAACCCATGCAATAAAAAAATGAGGTTTAGTATAAGTTTAGTGTTACATGAGCCTGCATGAAAAAAGTAAATAAGTGCAGCATAAATGTAGCACTATTATGAATTACCTTAAAAAAAGAAGAAAAAAAACCTCTATATTTAACCATACAATACATACAGTTTTAAGATGTAATTAAAATGAATAAAATAATACAATTTATATTGATTAGCTAACAGTGTAATGTTTGAAATAACAATTTCTCTCTCTCTCTCTCTCTCTCTCTCTCTATATATATATATATATATATATATATATATTTTTTCCTGTGATGTCAAAGCTACATTTTACTCCAGTCTTCAGTCTCACATTATCTTTCAGAAATCATTCTAATGTGGATGCTGCTCAGTTCCTATCAATTGTTACAATAGTTATTATCAAAGTTCAACACTGATATTGCGTATTCATATTTTATGAAAAATATCTGGATTTTTTTTTTGAAAGTTCATATGGATAACATAATATCACAAATACCTTTACTTACACTTTTGATGCAACTCCACTCCACAATTCCCACCAAAATATTAAGCAGTAGAGCGGATTTTAATATTAATGATGTTTATGTTTTTGAGAATAATACAAATGGCGCTGAGAGCTGAAGTAATGATGCTGAAAATTATATTTGCCATCAAAGTAATGCATTTTTTATTATTATTCAAATAGAAAACAGATCCGTTAATCCGTAATATTTTGATTAGGTTATTAGGTAATTAGTCTTAGCATATGTGTGTTTTTTTAACATCATCACTGTAATTTTTGGCGTATATACAGTGTGTTGCGTCTGGGAAAACGAAAGTGCAGTTGTCCCAAACTTTCCATCAGAGTACTGAAGTTGTGGAAGACATTAGTCCTGTCCTCAACCTGCGGTTTTCCTCATTATTCTGCCTTCTGTTATCTTGTATTTGTGAAGATAATAATCATAGAGCATCTTACGGATCGGTGGCTCCGCTCGTTAAGGAGCATTGCAGCAGCAGCGACGGCAGAAGAAACAACAGCATCCTGAACAGTCAGTCCGGCGCATGCGCAGAGAACTCACCCACTGAGCCCATCACACAAGAGCGCACTTTATACACCTCTGTCCAGGCAGTCCTCCTCCCTGCCCGACCACACCGAGGGAAGCTGAGCAACTGGTATGAGATGTACTATAATTTGGGATGGGCATAGACCTGTTTCCTCTTGTCTTGTGTAACAATTGGACTGTGATTCACTGAAATCATTGGCAGGCTGAGTGTGAGTTGACACCTGTTTTTATGCATTGCAAAAATTAAAATAAAAACTAACACACAAAACACATTTGTTATTTTAGTCATTATTTATTTGAATGACTTTCAACCATGGTTTCTCAAACATCTTAAAATCTATATTTAAAATCTGCTACAAAAATAAAATTAGATCTAAATTAAATTAGATTAAACTGAATCTCATTTAGCAGATTTATTTCAGTGATGTAACCCTTGTTCTTACACTATTAAAATGTATTATATTGAAAGACACTATAAAGGTATAAGGAAAATAAAACAAATAATAATTGAGGGCATGCACTGCATTAAAATAAATAAATGGATAAATAAAAAATGCAATATAATTTATTTATTTTATATGCAATATCATGCAACATCAATATTTAAAATTTTTTGCATACGATATCAAAAGCCCTAAAACAACATTATGAATCATATTGGGGTTGTGTTATGCATGGACAAAGACACATTTCTTATGTTTGAGAGCGTGTGTGTTCCCACAGGTGTATTTGGAATAATGTAGATAAGGGGTGAGGAAAGTCTTTGTTTTAACGACACTACACCTTCAACTTAAGTGATTCAATAACGGACTGGATAATTAGTGAGGTGTATTTCTTCCAATTTCCTCCTAAACAGATTATAGAAAAGTTTTATTTCTTTATTTCATAGATTATCTAATCTTGTTATTTTCTGTTAACGACCATGCCAAAGACAGTGACTGTTCTATTAGTCACAAGTGGGAATAAATGTAGTGGTACAGGTGACGCACACAGGACACTTTATAATAAGGAGCAGCTTTCCAAGCAAGTACCACCCACTGGTTAAATAAAACATATTTTGTGGATGCTAAAAAAATCTATAATAATAATAATAATAAAATGTATAGTGTTTAAAGTGTTATCTATATATGTACTGTTTTATTAATATTTAATGTGTGTGTGTGTGTGTGTGTGTGTGTGTTTATATATGTGTGTGTGTATATATATATATATATATATATATATGTATGTATATGTATGTATGTATATATACTGCGATAATACAGAACACACAAACAAAATGGGGCAAAGATAAACACAAAATAATGTTATGAGACCGTAATCGGACTCCACTCTTGGTCCCATACCGTGAGATATAACCTGTTAACCTCAACCTCAAATATTGATAAGGAGTAATATTCTTATCAAGTGCTTTCCTACTGTTTGAATAATGTAGGCAAATCTGTTCATTGTTATTTAAATGCGGATTTAAATAAGGACTAAACAAATAAAAATAAAGGAAAACACACAGGCTTATAATACATGCAATATTTCATAATCCACAGATACAGTTTCAGGTCTTTTAATTACAGAATATTTGGTGACTTTGGTATTTCCAAAATGTTTAATTTGTTTTGTAACAGTTGCATCACCAAGAAGCAGCTGTGCCATGGCTCCCTTATTAGGGATTTGAACTGGACTGTCAAATACAATAACATATCATACATATGAACATATCTCCATGCAAACCTAGGGTTATTCTTATATTATTTTTTAAATGTATCTAATATATTTATATGTTTTTCTCACTGATTGCAGCCCATGCTTCAGACATTACACTGAAGATTAGAGTTAACATTTAGCAAAAAAAAGAATTAACCCTTGTGATCTGTTGTTAATTCTTCACCTAATTTGGTGTTCTTAGGGAAACATAATCAAGCAGTTTAAGTTATCTTAAAAAAAACCTGAATTTGTTATAATTAAGTATAATTAAGAATCATTTTTACAGTTTTGGAACTAACTGAACACAAGCCTCACTGATATGAATTTTATTTTCTGAGCTTATGCAGAGTTTTCAGTTGTATTTTAATTTTATTTTTTTGGCAATATTCATTCAAAAACTGCATAAGCAATGTTTAATGAGGCCTATGATTAATCAGTTCCAAAAAGACATACAAAACCTTGAAAAGAAAAGAATAATAAAAAGAATGAAAAGAATTGATAAAAAGACTGAATCCAATATTTGGTAATAATATATCATAACAAGACATTTATAAGCGATTTTTGTAAGCCGTCATTTTTTGACACCGCAAGTACAACAAGGTCAAGGGAAAAACAAAATTATGTTACAAAATGATATTCAATAAAAAAATAGCATTTTTCAAAAAAGAATGAAAGAAAGAAAAAGATAATCCTCTTCAGAGCACAACATGAGATTTACTCAGGTAATGTTATTTATCATATGAAGGATTAATAATATTCATCATTCAGTATATTCAGTATTCTGACCATGTGCATCAGAGAAAAAAAGCGTTGCCAGAAGCAAGTCTTATCAAGTCTTATTTTCTTTATCATCCACAGAAAGCTTCTGATAAATAAAGCACTCTCTGTCAACTGTGAAAGTCAAATGTGAAACAATTTGTGAATTTAAAATGCAAATACCATTTCAACATATATTTCAAACAACATACATTAGATGTCTTTAAAGGAGAGCTCATTTACTAAAGCTTAACAGCACACAGTGAATGGGTGCGGTTTTTAATCATCCCTATAGATTCTTAAGGATTCAGCAAATAATGCACGCTGGAAAACAAGCAGCGCACTGCTGAAGCAGAGTACTTCATATAGATCTCGCACCTTTCAGCTGTCATCTGTTGAAAAGTGACAACAAAGAGCTGTCAAACACAGTCCTTCCTCACCTTTGTATTGCAAGTTACATGCCTGAACACTGTCAAAGAACAGTGACAATCCCTCTACCTTTGCTGCGTGTTTGCTTTGCATTTTACACATCTTAGAATCCAAAAGGAGGGTTTACCGTTTTCAAAAATGAAGAGTTACTTTTATAGAATTTTTTTTAGAAATCTATATTTTCTATAATGTGGTATTGCACTTTATTGCGCTGCTGAAAATATATTAATGTATGAAAACATCTGAACACAAATGAGATGAAGCGATGTAACTTTTTAAAGTATAAACTCACAGTTGGTTTGCAAGTACAATTAGTAAATGAGAAAAAAAAGAAAAGAAAAGAAAAAATAGGAGGATGAGCAGTGAAAATAAAATGTATCTCCATCCCTGGTGTTTTGTAAAACCTATATGACGCACCAGCATTCTTTGATTACAGCAATGAATAGACTAATTAATTAATTAGGTTTATAAAGGTAAATAAATAACCCTCTTAGTGTACTATATGTGCTATTGTAATTAAAAAAGAGGAACAGAAAGTTTCACATTTCATGAGTGTAAAATGGCTCCTACCAGTGGTAGTACAACAATTATTATATGTAAATATTAAAATAAAGTTAAAGATAAATAATAATAATAGTAACAATCAGCTTTCACTCATATGATGAGGTATTTCTATATTTGTTCTGTCTATAAAATCAAACTCTCTAGTATTGTGTCTGCCCACACTAAATAAAATAGTGAGTTGGCAGTTGATCTGATGAAATAAAATCATTCATCTTTCTCATGCAGAAAATGTGTGATTTTTTCCCCCTCTCGTCTGATATCACTGTGACCGGTGATAAGCTAAATATTTTTCTTTTAAACCCCATATTATTACCCTTAAAAAACCCATCAAAATACATAATTCCTTTGGAAAACAGAGCACACTCCCACAGCGCTTTCATGTCTCAAAATCTCACAAACTGATTACTCAGCCTTGATATATTCTCTCATTTAAATGCTATTTTAAAAAGAGAGAAATTATCATAATTCCCCACTAATTACAGATGTAAGAGTATAACTGGCACCTTAGCAACAGAATTTCTTACAACCCATGTGTGCATTTCTAATGTTACCCCAGATAGAACATAAAACATTAATGGGGGCAGGATTCTTTGCAAGCTGGTGATGAAATTATGGTGTAACCTTTATCAATGTACCAGAGTCTTCATGGCAGTGAAGCAAGGATGGATATCACAAAACTGCTATTCTTACTGCAAATATTGTTATGATGACAAATCACAAAGAATGAAATGAAAAAAAAAAATGCTAAAAAAAAAAACCCAAAATGGTTTTCTTCTGACAGATGTGAAAGACAGTCTGCAGTGGAGTGTCATTGATAGATAGAGGGCACTGTGAATCTGAGAATGACCTCATTCTTGTTCAGAAAACAAATTATTTTACAATGTATATTTTACAATGTACATCTTCAGCATGAGCATTTGGGGCATAACAGTAAACTTGATTCAGAAATGAGCTGAAACTTGATGGAGTCTGGAAATATTATTCATTTTAAATGGCTTGTATGCTTGCAGATTGATCATCGATTGCAATAAAAAATTGTAAAGTTGGAGAAGATCAAAAAAAAAGGAAGCCCCCGGTAACAGGATGAGAAAAGCAGCGAGAGAACAGTATTCACTTTGACTTGGCAACAGGGCAAGAGGTGCTTCAATCAGTTGCGGTTAGTTTCACAGTGAGAAGTGTGCAATAGATCTAAGCATGAGCTTGTGTTAGAAGGTTAATGTAATGGAGTATGAAGCTAAAAAGTGAGATATGTGATCTCAAAATTCATGTTTTTAATATTTAAACTTTTCTCCGTATTAGGCCTTTTTTAGTATTTAAAGATTATCCTAACTAGATTTACTGTAAAAAAAAAAATTACAATTAAATGTATTAAATATAAATTTGTTATATGTATATATTGTATTGTTTTGTGTTTTTCAACAGAACTGCAAGATGCAGTAGAAATGAATTGGGGAGAATGATCACATTACTTACTAGACACATTACTTTTCTCAAGTTGGGTCAGTTTTGTAGACGGAATATTACAGCGTTGTTGCAAAAACAGGTAATTAATATTTCCAACTTTAAACCAATAATAACAACTGTAATTATTATTATTATTATTATTACTATTATTGTGGGGCATGTTTTGTGCACAGTAAAATTAAATATTTTATGAAAACATTAAATAAACATTGCTAAAACAATTAATGAAACACAAAGCAGAAATGTAAAAGAAAACATAAATACATTAAGATTTTTTATTTAGAGTTTTTTTAATGCTTACCAAATTTGCATTTATCTGATTAAAAAATGTTATTGTGAATTATTTGTACAATTTTAACTTTTTTCTATTTTAATATATTTTTAAATACAGTTCATCTTATAACAAAGATGATATTTTTGCAGTCATTACTTCAGTCTTCATGTCATTCAGAAACAATTCTAATAATTTATTATCATTATGATTATTATCAATGTTGAAAACAAATTCTTTTTTTTTTGTATTATAAGTTTAAATGAGCACATCTGAAAATGAAATCATTTCCTTTACTGTCAGGTTTAATTCATTTAATGTAAATTTGCTGAATAGAGTATTTTAAGTATATTTAAAAAATCAATAAATAAAATATTTTATAGCTAAATTCTTCAAATGCATTTCAGATGTGACAACTTACCCCGACCTGTCACCCTTGTCCAGAAAACACAGTTCCACTCTTCAGCTAAATGACCCCTTATTCTATATCTACTTGACACCTGTCTGAATGTGTGCTAGATATCCAACAGCTACAGGATAAATATGACGATAGTCTAAATTTAGTTAAGAGGACAGAAATCACCCCCGCACACAAACCGTAAAAAATCTTTGAACTAGATGTTTAAAACCAACATACCAACCCCAGCTAGAGCAACACATACATTTGTGTAATTGAGCTTTTCACTTCAAACCCTGTTGTTTCTGAGATACAGCCTTGGTGACAACTTCTCACTGTGACAACTAGCCCCGGTCTCCTTTTTACAGAGGTGAAAGTGCGGTGCGAATCAAAACAAGCTAATGAGTGTTTTTACAGCAAAAGTCTTGACTTTTTTTCCCCCTTTTGCAAACAATGGTCTTAAAGATGAAACCTCATTATACATGTCCAAAGCATAAACGGATCAGGACAAATGTGGCAACAAAGTTTCAACTCGGGCAACATTCCAGCAGGTCTGATGCAACAGGGCTGCAACAAGAGTTACATCTCCATAGTGTAATATAGTGTCCTTCCTCGTCGCATGTGGTTAAATAGTGCTATACAAGGATATCTGTGTTAGATTCGTGCTTCGATATACACCCAGCCTGGTTCTGGCAATCTGGACCCACTTTAATAATCACCAGAATTGACTTATCCTTTCCATTTGGAAAGGGAAAAGCATTTCGAAAACGCAAATGCAGTGAACTGAAATCAACGCTCAAACGGGACATGACAGAGTTTTGCAGACTTGTATATGGACTCGACTCGAGGTTGAAGTTCGGCTCGAACTTGCTCCGTTAGTTTGGACTCTGCTCCGAGGGGCGCGGCGGCGGATGGATACGAGCTCGTGTGATGCGGTTACTGTTTGGTTTGACGTGATACTCCTTGTTCTCCAAAACTTTTGAACGATTTATCGTGTAACCGATCAGTCTCGACATCAAATGAAGAAGAGTGAGACAATGTTCTACTAAATTGAAAACGTGAGCTCCTCCACTGCGGTTTACTGCGCTCACAGACGCTCTTCAGACCGGATCACCTCAGCACGATGGAGTAAGTGTCAACTTCCATTCAGACTTTTATATGAGCTGCAACTTCTTGTGACAGTGTATATCTCAGTTTAACTAGTTTTCAGAGTTCCAGAGTACAAGAATAACCTGCAAAAATTTCGAGAGATGGGGTTTAATAATGACTTTTTGTTACGAAAGTGCACCTAAAATTGCTTTAACTGAGTTTCTACATATTTTCTGTACTGTTAACAAGCTTCATTTTGAATAACATAGTGTAATGCTCTATTTTTAGACACTTTTGATGCCTTTGATTAGGTTTATAAAACACAATATTCTTTTATAGTTAAAAATTACATTTACTTACAGTATAAAGTAAGAAACTACAGTACAAAGTACAGTACAAACATTTTGAAGTTAATATTTTAAGACTTTGTTCTAACCTTTGTTTTCCATTTGGCACTGAGCTTGACTAGAGATGGCATATTACAGAATGTCAAATGAGATCTAGCAAAAGGTCAAGTTTAGATTGAAATGTTTAGATAATTGTTTTGTTAAATTATTAGAACATATTGCACTCCATCCTATTAATTTAGTCAGTTTTGGTTCAAATAATTAATTTCCGCAATTAATCTTTTTTTAGGATTCTGTGTGAAATTCCATAAAATGAAATGTTTGAGCTTGTGTTATTCAAATTTTTTGACACCCAGGAAAGCGGAATTAATCTTTTTTTATTTTACATTTTTCATATAGGTTTCAGTTTTTCGCATCTCTTTCCTGTATGTGGCATTTCTTCGATTCTCATGCATTGTACGCAATTCACCATTTCAACCGGAATACAGCAAATTGTGGCGGCATAGATTATTCCCAGGAAGACTCCCCTCATTTGCACAGCCGGCTTAAGAGCTCCCTCTTTCCTACTGGCTAACGAAGGCCAATCATAGGTGGAGGGAGGAGTCAGCACAGACGTAGGACTAAATTGGTAAGCAGTACGACACTTTTATTTTGTCCGATTGTTGGTGGGAACCGCACTGCAGCTTATGTGTTAATGGCGTACAGTAAGTAAAGCAAATATTTTGGTGATCCACATCGTTTCATCTTGTTTTTATGTTTAGTTTCTTTTGCTACTTGCATAGTTGAACAGAAAAATGTATAGCTATAGCTATTCATAGCTATTTATCCATTTGCGCAACTATACATGTTAAAAAATATTTCATATAATGCTTTTATTTAATTAATGGGATTGTTTTTCTCTACAGATTGGATGACAAAAACTTTTGACGCTTACCCAAACTCAACTTCTACGGAATCCTCTCCTGGTTCCTCTATCCCACCTTCGCCTCTGGAGCATGATGTCCAAATGCCCTCCGACTTGGAGGTTATGACCACTCTTCTTAAAGAAGAACTGGCTCAACTGGAGGATTATTACCTATATGAATCGGCACCTATGAAATTGGAGAAATGGCAAAAATGTGACAAAAGCTTACAAGCTATGGCTACGCAGTCATACTACCAGTTACCCTGCGCTTCGTACAATGTAAACCAATCTGAAACAAATCCCAGGCTGGTTTCCCTAGCAACTGGAGATCTCGACCTGCGAGGCTTCTGTGGGGGCTCCGTGAGCCGACCGAAAATGTCTCGACCCGGCCCCTACAGCTACATTCGGACACACTGCAACAGCCAAAGAATATCATCGAACGGATGCAAGGACGTGGAGGTGTTCGAAAAGGAAACGTGGACTTTCAAAGGGACTCATTCAGGTTATTCAGAGCTGGCTTTTGACCAGTGCTCTGTCGACAAATCCTATGGAAAGAGCCACGCGAGCGCAAAGAAGGTTCGAGAATGTGCCATACTTTTGAAGGAAGAAGAGAAAAGTTGCTTCACAGAAGACGTGTTTTACCGAGCCGAGATGATGAGAAGCTATGATCTGGACAGGTCCCTGGAGCCCCACCACAGACGGGAGGGCCAGAGCCACGGCATGAAGATGCTCGGCCACGACGGGATTGCCATGCCCATTTTGCAGTGCGCCGAGAGCGAGAGCTGTCCACCGTATAAACAATCCGAAGTAGCCGAGTGCTACTTTCATCAGATTACTGCCAATTTAGAGCCATATCACGGCTTCATGAATGAAATCGATCAGCCAATCAGAACTGGGGCTGTCGATATCCAGAATAATGACTACTTGCACCACGAATGCCTTGGGGATCAAAGCTTTGAATGTCTGTCCGGAGACAGTGTTGGGTCCTCTTTGGAGTTGCCCATCCAGAAACCACTACAAAGGTCACGGGAAAGTCAGTGTGTGTTTAAGCCAGATGTTAAAGTAGGTTCTTCGGAGAGAAACCATGGAGAACGCAAGCAGAAGAAGAGGGATCAGAACAAGTCTGCAGCCCACAGGTACTGTAGCCACTTTGTTTCTGGTGACTCGGTTAGTTATCGAAAGTTGCATGAGTTATTATTATGAGTAAGCATGTTAGCTTCAGACGAGCAGAAAAGCTGAACCATGTTGTTTTATTCCACAAATGTTGCTGGAAAACAATAGGTACCGTCAGCGTAAGAGGGCGGAGCAGGACTGTTTGGAGGAGGAGCTTCATGGTTTGGAAGGGCGGAACAGAGAACTTCGGGACAAAGCAGAATCTGTAGAGAGAGAGATTCAGTATGTGAAAGATCTCCTGATTGAAGTCTACAAGGCTCGCAGTCAGCGCTTAAAAGAGGATTCCAGTGCCTAAACCGTCTTTTACCAGCATTTCACTTACACCAGGCTCTGACAGCATGTTTTTATGCTCTAAATAGTTAGTTCCAAAAAAAATAACAAGAGCTCATGTATTAAAATGGTTGTGTTTTTCCAAAGCGAAAGCCGCATGGTTTTATGAAACTGAGAGCATAATATCTGAAGCACTGTGACGATAGCCTTGAATACATTCTAACTGACAGTGTTATATTTAATGAAAAGCTGCCCATCTCAAGATTTGACTGAATTTCTTTCTTTAACCCTACTGGTTTGTTTTAATGAACACAATCTGTGCTACTTTTATTGAAAGATATTCTGTACAGGCTTGCTCCGTTCTTTATTTATCATGAAACATCAGCACAACATAATGAGAATTTGTAATAATGTAGCGACATGGTGAAAATTCTTACTATTGTAATAATGCAAAGCACTGCGATGTATAATGTCACTACCTTTTTTGTTGTCTGTCTTTTTTTGCTTTATATTTTCATGTATTTTCTTCTATTTCTCCTATATCTTATGTAATTATATTTAGAATACAGGAGAAACAGCTTTTGCAGTTATAATTAAATTGCTTTAAAATATATTATACATGAAGGTTTATAGCATATTAATGACTGATTTTTTTGGCTCAGGTATGGAATGCATGTCTAATACATTGAAAAGCATGTTGGGTTACAATTTATTGCATGACCCAAAATATGAAATGAATGCTTTTGTGCATTATGACAATATGTAGAATTTGAAATTTTGCCCATTTGTTTTATTCTCATTAACATAGTACTTCAAAAAAAATATGTGCTTCGTTTTTTTATTATTTAGAATTGATGTATGTAATCAGAATGAGATATAGATTGTTTTTATGCAGGTTTGCGGAAAACAATCACTGTTGTTTGCTACAGGACTTAAAATTCAGAAGAATTTGAAAGATTTCAATTTATTTGAACAGGTGCACATTACTACAGTAGTATACTGTGCCTCTGAAAACAGACAAGCGTAGCAAATCTGAATGCATTTATTTCTGCAGGTTCTAATGTGTTTCAGAATCTACCAACACTTGATTAATAAATACAAATTATATTGTGCAGTAATTCTTATTTTTGGTTGATTAAAATGTCAATAAATGATTCTTAAATATTTTAAGAATATTGTGATGAGTAATTATTGCGCTTGCTTAAACACACAAACATGATGATGAGTGTTCAAAAAAAAAAAAAAGTATCAAAATAAACATTTTTCAAAATTGCATTTAAAAATGAAACTGACTAATGCAATTTCATTAAAAAAAATAGGCTATTAGCAATCTGTCTATAAAATTGACAAATATTTTTAAATTCAAACTTGCATACTTCTCACTGTTTATTTTTACATTATATTATTCACATTATAAGCTTTTTAAGGATAATCGATTTTGTGTAATGTGACCTGATCTCTTTTTCCCTTATTAGTGTTGCATTATTAAAGTATACTGAATTTATTACTAGAGTATAATTGACATTGTTTAATTATTTCATATTAATTGTTATAATTATTAATTACGTTTTCAGTACTCAAGGGTAACGCTTAAAATACTTTTCGCCTTTGAGCAGAAAACTGACGGCAAACTGCTGTCGAACTGCTACTCTTTTAACAAGCTATTGCTTCCATATAACCAATTCTAATTATGATTTCCTCATCAAACTTGCAGAACGTTAGAAATGTGGCTGGTTGTAATATGTGATGTGTCCTCACGATGGCATCAAAGGAATAAATGAGACGGCAGGCAGCGCTCGCGCTTTCTTTCAGTTCAGATCACAGCGCTCACATCCTGCACACTGTATTCCTCTTTACTGTATTCAATGTATTTTATTTTAGAAATTTTTTTTTCTTTCAATTATTCCACCTAAACTGAAAGATACAACATCATTCTGTACACTATAAGCTCATATATATATTAGTTTGTAATTGGGAGCTGTCTTTTCATTCTTATTTAAAGCAGTCTTATTGTTAACATATAGTCTGTCTAATACATAATCATACAAAAAAGAGAGAAAGCAAGCAGAAAGCACCAATTACAAAGATTTTTAGATTCTGTCTATTGCTTTTAACTTTAAAGATGAAAAAGTATTGTACAAGCTGTACATTCACATTGAATAATATGTCTTTCCCCCAAAAAACATGAGTGTGTGTCAAATATTTTCAGAGTAAGAAGAACGCAATGGATTATTTTTTTAATATTTCAAATCCTAGCCCCATTATTCATGTTTAATTTCAAGCGCAGCATTTACTTGCAATGGTGTGATTTAAATCAATATTTTGGAATCTTTTGTAGTATTTTGGTGAATCACACCTGCCGTCTTTATTTCCAGTATACGGCATTTTCATTCAGCCTTTTAATAGGCAGTGTGTGGTGTGAATTCTGAAGAAGCAGAGCTGGGGAATGCAGAGCAGAGAAGGATGTGCGTGAGAAGCTTTGAGGCGTTAACTTGTGGCCCTCAGGGCAAAGGGCATTTCACTCAGCACTCTGTTTACCTTCCAGCTAATCATGCTTGAAGGAATATAAGAAACACAGTCTGACAGCACTGGCATCGCTTCAAAGTGTGTGTGTGTGTGTGTTTGCCGGGTGGGTAGAATACATGCATGTTTAGACACACCCTACACATCTTTCAATAGAAGGCTGCTGTTGCCTACAGTAAAAGTGATTCTTATCTGTGGCTGGTGGAATTTGTCTGGGGATAGTTTTCTCTCTTCAAAAATAAAGGTTCTTTACTGGAATTTATGGTTCCATGAGGAATGTTTAACATCCAGGGAACCTTTCCGTTGCACAAAAGGTAAAATGGAAAAGGTCACCGAAAAAAAGATTCTCTAGATTATTTATATTTATAAATAACACAAAATGGTTCTATGGTATAACTAAAATCTTCATTTTTTTAAAACTGAGCTTCAAATATGAAAATTCTGTTGTCTTTACAAATCTGTAGCATTTTATTTCTACTGTGGAATGCAAAAGGAGTAATTCTGTTGAACATGCTAGTTACACTTTTCCAGCCATTCCTGTTAATTTCAGTATTTACTATTTGTCTACATTATTAAAAACTGAATATCTGATCATATTAATTGGCCTGAGGAAACATGAACTCATAATTAACAGTTGTGTTTTTATGAGCACGAACAAAGATATGTATTGATACGCAAAAATGGGTATTTATGACACGCACATGTTTAGCCAACACAGTCTCACGATCAATTCGTACATGTTTATACGGGGTCCCAAATTCGTGCTAATTCATACGACCTCACTCATTTGTCTCACTTAAAGGTGCTCTATGCGATCTTGCAAAACACTAGGGGTACAGGGGCCTGTTCCATAAACCGAGATTAGAGTATAAGCCAGGCTTATTTCAGTTAGTCTGATTTATTGCCAGTTAATTTGCATTAAAATAAGTCAGACTATCTGCCATAAGCCTGGCTTAATTGGTAAACTTGATTTATGTAACAATATTGTTTGTTTAAAATTGTTTTTGTTGTGGTGCCCAAAGTGTTTCTTCCGGTATTGCAGCCTCTGTGTTGTCTTTCAAGAGCGTGTTTTTTCCCAATGTATTCAGAGGGCAGACAGCAAGACGATCAAGGGGTTATGCATGCGGTTTGAGATGAAAATGAAATCGCACTAAAATCCTGCAACATTGCAAAGCTTAGGGGCGGGGTTAGGTTTACGTCATTCGCACAAATTCATACGACTTGGCAACTCGTAATATACGTACGATTTAGAAGAATCCGTACGAGTGAGGTTGTATGAATTAGCCACCTCATAAAATATGCACGAACTGCTGTGAGATCAGGTTGGTTTAGCGTGTATATAATAAGTCTAAGCAGTTTTCGTGTGCATATGATTTGACATTTGTTGGCATGCATATGATGTGCATCTACCCCACAACCCTAATCCTACACATCACATAGCATAGCATATACACGTCAAAGTCCATTTTTGCTCATCATTACCTCGAGTTTCATTTTTATTTGGCGCATTATTTATATGTACTTTCATGAGATTATGTAGCAAATTGTTGGTTTTAGTAGTAGTAGGTTTAGTAGTAATAAAACATATTTCAAAGTAATACCAAAAATAATTGATCAACGAAATTAAATATAATTGAAGTTACAAACATTAAAAACTGTAAAAACAGAAATTTTTAACTTAAATGAGTTAAAGCTAAAGTGCTAATAAATCTAATTAGATTTGGATTCAGTGGGACTGGAGTTGACAAACACTGGTCTATATATTATAATTCAAAGCTGTTGTGTGAATTATAATATATAGACCAGTGAATTATAATATATAGAAACAGATAGTCATCAATCTCTGAAACTCTTCCCCTTCAACTGTGTCTGGATCAATGAGTCAGTGAGTCACTTGAGAAGCCGGATCAGTCATCTCTCATGAACTCTCAGGAACTTTCTAAACAGTGTGAGGGAGGATATCAAGATTTTGAGCGTGTTATGTTTTAATACTAGTCTTAAAACCATGACTTCTGAATCAACAGCACACAAGTCATACGAATAACTGTCATGGCTATTGTCTAGTCATTCTGGTAACCATACAGAAATTTTAATTGTGATACCACAAAATGAGTGGGTGGGGGGGCATACAGGACTCAGAACGATGCGAAAGGTGAAATGTTTCATTTCTTTGAAACTACAAATAAGTATTACAGACTTACAAGCACAGAGTACACACAACACAAACAGGAATAGTTGAAGGTAACAGCTTTATTATTTTCCCAACAGCATGTATATATAACAAAAACTGCCTATAACCAAAAACTCTCTCTCTCTCTCTCTCTCTCTCTCAAGAACAGGGTCAAGATGAAAACAACAGAGCAAGCAGATAATTACACTGGTATCTCATCTGTACAAACCTGCCCCATAATGCCTCTGGCACAGACCTGCGCAAGATATGACTGATGGGAGTCCAAAAACTCATAATTTAAGTTTATGAAAACTCCTCTTCTCAGAGTAATGCAAAAATAACTCCCAATACCAATAATACAAAAATCTCTTCTATGCATAAATAATTACAGTCGTGGCCAGAGTTTGAACATCTTGCTGTGTTTCCACAAATCATTGTCATTTTATGACCTATACTTAATCTGCAGTATTCTACACGTTCTTTATTTCCACACATTATGTGTTAGTAAGATTCATTTTTAAGAGCATTGTCATTTTTGTCCCGTAACTTGATACCCATATTAATTAAAAACAATTTTTTTTATGAGAATATTAAATACAAACTCACATGCACCTATTGACACCCATTAACTTATAAATATGAGTATAACCTGATATGAGTATTTATAACGACTACCACAAATAAAGAATTACATTTTTAATTCATACCCACTTCCCTGATTATATGTCTATTTTGTTTCTAAAACCATATTTATGTTAATACATATCTGGGGAAAAAAAACATACTACATAATATGTCTAACAATAAAACATAAATTAAGCCCTGGATATATCATATACATACAGCACCCCTATTATATTTAGTATGAGAGATAAATGCTTCACCCTCGCTGTCCTCACATAACATTAACAGTGTTACATGCCCGTTGGTTTAATAATGTAAAACAGAAATGAGAACAATCACAAAATATGAATTCTAAGATATATTAAAGAATATTACCGTTACAAAAATATGCTAAATACCATGTTGTTGGAAACACCTTACAGTATGAGATACACAAAACAAATAGGTTTCATTGTGTCTGAGGGGAAGACACTATTAAGAAGAGCTTTAATCAGGGTCACACTCATGGCTCTGTATTATTTGTATAAGTGGATCCTCATTATTACAAATTACCGCCAGCATTTATTTATTTTATTTTTTTTACATATAAGCATAAAAGCTAATAAGAATATTTTAAAGCAGCTTACCTCTCACACTAGCGCATACTTTCTACATTTGGAGTCAGTAAGATCTTGAAAAAAAGCCTCTTAATATGCACAATTTACTTACTGCCATTTATTTAATTTAATTAAAACTAAAAAAAAATATTAAAATTTTATAAAAAATGTTTTATATATATATATATATATATATATATATATATATAAATAAGTAATTATAAAATAACTAATTATATATAAAAAAAATTGTTCCTTTTATGACAAAGCTGACTTTTTAAGTGCTTTCAGTTTCACATTAACCTTCAGAAATCATTCTTAAATGCAAAACCTGATAATTAATGATGCATTCTAATTATTAATAAACGTTAATAAAAATAAATGTTTTTGTGGAAATACAGAAAAATGTGTTACTGTCACTTTAATGCATTCTTTCTGAATAGACCTATTAATTCCTTAAAAACAAACAAACAAAAATCATACTGACCCCAAATATTTGAATTTAAGAAGAATTCACTGGCAGCTTTGTAAAAAAGGAAAAAAGTTCCAGCAGTATGTATGTAGTTTGTTGTAAATGAACTAGTTTTAAAAGGAAACAAACCAGTATATCGTTGTGCAAAAGCAAAATAAAAGAACTGCCTTTTGTGTCAAAATCATATCTTGTAAAATTCACATTCAGGGGAAAATCTATTTATGAAAAAGTAATATCAAAAAATTGTTGACACAGTTACTGCATTTTGCCTTTGTACTCCAGTATACAAAACCATTACAGTCTCCTCAATATCAGAACTATTTGCTCTTGGAGCAAATAGGAACAGTGGCATTTGACAGACTCATAGGTCTTGCCACAATTTTATTTCATTTTAAACATTTTGCTACTCAAATGTAACTAACAATGGAAGTTTCATAGAAACCAGCTAATGGGCAACCATTGTGTTTTTGTTCCTCACTTTTCTCCTAAACACTGAACAAAATCTATGGTTGCATAATACATAGCTTTACCATGACTTGAAGATTATCCTCATCCTCCTTTTCATAAATTTCGTCTTCAATGGCAGGTAAAAGCTTGTATTAACTCAAAAACCTTTACCGTCAGTTAAAAGCATTGCCTGGCTTGACAGAGCAAACTCTCAGAAGCAGATGTAGCCAAACTGCTCCTAGATCACGTTGTTTCTGGCCTAAAAACAGAAAAAACAATTCAATAAATACATGTTTAATGACAGCTGTGAACACAGTGTGTTATGTAACAGGGCAAAAGTATCAGTTGAACACCGTTTCAAACACGACTCTCTGCAGAACATCGGTCTTCAAGATAAAACACGCCTCACACCTTGATTTTATTTGACTGCTTATTCACACCATTTCATATCAACATCTCCTAGCAATCCTATGTAAAGAAAAACAAATTCCTACTCTAGTAAATCGTGTTAGCCAGCAGCATGCGTGTCTCTCATTCTCACCGGAGCGTGTAAATAGCACTCCATTTGAAGGAGGCACTCTAGCGTTTCCATCATCTGCTCCTTGAGAAGAGTGTGCAGTCTGACCCGTCCTGCAGACTCACACAGCTCCAGCTCACGCACCGTACGGTTAAGAGCTACTGCCGCACACTGCAGTGCACTGAGACCTGGAGAGAAAATACCACAAATCCATCATCTATACACATGGCAGAAATACGCTTCTAATTAGCCATTGCTTTGATCAAAAATAAGCTGAATGTGAAAGCAAATGGATTAGCAGTTCGACCGCTTTACCAAGAAGTACAACTTGCTGCATAATTTAAACTGCGAGATGCAGTTGCTGTTTTATATAAGTGCCCTACTAAGACAAAACTCTTTTTATGCGTTTCTTTATATTTTTGTATGATTTATGAAATTGCATCAATATGCCATTCTTGACTTTTTGAAAAACAAAAAACAAACTGAACATGAATTCATCAATGTATGTTTTTGTATATATATATATATATATATATATATATATACACACACACACACATACACACACAGGTTTTAAGTACTAATATTAC
>JAUMHI010000057.1:6611242-6621352 GCA_032359435.1 Enteromius unitaeniatus | reverse complement strand
CACAGTGCCTTGCAAATTATTAAAATCCCTTTGTTTCCCCCCATGTTTTCATAAGTTGCAGCATTATGTTAAACTGCTTTAAATTACTCCCCCCCCCCCCCCACATCCATACACCATAATTGCAAAGCAAAAACAAAAATTATAACAAATTACAAAAAAAAAAAATGAAGTAAGCACATTGCACAAGTATTTAAACCATCAACTCTGTACTTAGCTGAAGCACTCAAGGACATTTGCAGAGTTGTCTATAAGCCACTCTTGCTGTGCTCTTAGAGTCACTGTACTGAATTCTCTGGACTGGGTTTTCTTTAAGGCTCTCTCTATATTTTGGTGCACTGAGCTTTTCTTCTACTGTTTTCCCTCAGTCCCTGCTGCTACAACCCCACAGCATGGGGCTACTTCCAGCACACTTTACTTTTGGGATGGTACTCTTCAGGGGATAAGCAAAGCTGGTTTATGTTATGTTTGAAAATGAGCTTCATCAGAAAATCTTGTTTCTCACCGTCTAAAGGTCCTTTAGGGACTTTTTTTTTGCAAATTCCAAGTGTGTTTTCATATGTCTTCACTGCGGAAAGGACTGATCCTGGCCACAATTGCATAAAGGTTCTTGGTCACCAGTGACCACCAATGCCACTCTCCAGCAATTGCTCAGTTTGGTTAAGAGGCCAGCTCTACAAAGCATTGTCCATTATTGATAATAGATGCTACATGCTTCTGTAAACCTTTAATGTAGCAGAATAATTTCTGAACTCTACCCCAGATGTGTAGTTTGATGCAATCCAGACTCTGAGCTCTACTGGCAGTTGCTTTGACCTCAGTGCTTGGTCTTTGGTCCAATATGCATTTTCAGCTGTTAGACCTTTTATTAAGTCATGTCTTTTCAAATCATAGCCATTCATGTGAATTTGCCACAGGTTAACTTCATTTAAAGTATGGTAACTTTTAGCAATAAGAATGCTCCTGAGCTAAATTCCAACTGTATGTCATAAGGGCGTGAATACTTGCGCAATGGAATCATCAAGTTTTTATCTTAATAAAAACGTTACGTTTTTTTTCAATAAATTTGCACTTAATTTGCAAAACTTGTTTATGCACTTTGCCATTATGGTGTATGGAGTGTAGATTGTTGTGGGGAAAAAGTCATTTTAAAGCAGTTAAAATAAGAAATATAACATTTAAAAAAAAAATAAAAACCATAAGGGGCTTGAATACTTTTGCAAGCCACTATATATATATATATATACAAGAATATACTAATTGTCTCCTGGTTGGTAAGACATATTGGTAGCATAATAAGGCTCCATTTGTTAACATTAGTTTAATGAAGTTAATAATGAAAAATACTTCTAAAGCATTTGATAATCAGTCTCCATTAAAATTAACATATAATATATTAATATATTATATTAAACTTTTATCTGTGAATATTTTTTTTTATTACCTGAGCTAATATGAACAACAGAATTTTTTTTTTTTTTTTATCCAAGATTAATGAATACTTTAATAAATGCATTGCTTATTGATATTTGATGCATTTGATATTCTTAATTCACTGGCACAAAATGTATACTTCTGCCAGCAAACATTCAACTACTAGCTCAAACCATTAACTATTAAACCATATTATTTCTAAGTCTCTCCTTTGTAATGCACATTCTGATTACAAAACATTGTCAAATGAGTCACCTCTTTCACAACAAGGCAATCAAAAAACAAGTTTGTGACTAGCACTGCTGGATTCTTCTCAGGTGTAGGCAGCAGGAATGCAGCCACTGCCTTAAAGCAGCCAAAACTCATAAAAGTTTTGGAAAATGCCAAATTAATCAATTCCAACAACCCAGCTGACTTTAAAAAAATAATGTAACAAAGCAATAATCATTTTGTACCGTTTGCATCTCTTTCCTCCAAATTAATATATACGCCATTTCTCATCAAACCTTTCAGGACCTGTCAAAAAAAATATTCAAAGTATGAGTGAATGTGCAGAAGTAGGCTCTGTATGTTGATACTCCAGTCCCAAATAAAGATTTTACCTCCAAGACTTGAATATACCCATTCTCTGCACTGAGATGAAGACATGTTTTCCCATACTGGTCCTTCACATTAATATTTGCACCAAGTGACACCAAATCAGCCACCATGAAGTGTTGATTCTTCTGTGCAGCAAGATGAAGGGGAGTCTGTGAAGAAAAACAGGCCCATGCAACATTTATGTGTGTTTGTTGAGTGACTGACATTCAGAGAATATGCATGTATGATTTGTTTGTCACCTTTCCCTCTGAATCTTTGATATCCAGTTTCTTCAGAGCCGCCATCCTTCTGGCAATAACGTACACAAGGGATCTCTTTCCCTCTTCAACAACTCTGTGTAAAAGACTGTGGAGAGAGAATGAAAGCAGTCACTTTCCATTGCACGATGTGTTCGCTATGCAGTGTCATGGTATCGCTAATTGTAAACAGCTGCATTCAAAGGGTGGAGTACTACAGGTCTATTCCAATAAAAAAGGTAAACCCTGCATCGTCTTTCATTGTGTTTGAAAACCCTGTCAATTTCACTGGTGTAGTCTTTCAGGATGTTTGTCAGGTCTGTGCATGTGGCCATTGCCAATAACCATTGTTCAAGTCATTTCATGCAGGAGGATTTGTTTGAAGACCCTCTGCGCCATCTTTGTTGGCGCTGAAATGCTTCAGATTTCAGCTGGGTTCCCATTAATCTCTTTTATTCTGCTCTGCTTGAGAACTTAATAATGGGGTTTGTCATAAAGTTGTAAGTGGAAAACTAATGCAGCTGCTTATTGGGCACGACAACAGCGATGGGAGACCCACTTTCTTTCTTTTTGTATTTCATAAAAAGTTTCAAATGATAAAGGTAGCACTGCAAAAAGTACCCTTGCAATTCTTGGTACTTGAAGATTATTTTCAGAAACTGTGTGCATTTTCTTCATTTTTATAAATTATTGCCGCCTTTGAGAGATTACTCATTAAGATCTGCATGAAGAAACCATCTGCAATGGCTTGAGTGAGTTTTGAAGTAAAGAAAAATGATCTTACATCCTTCCATTTTTGTCTACAGCAAGAAGCTCTTGGTCAGATACGTCTTTAAGCAGATTCTCCTCTCTTTCCAGTTGAGTCCAGAAGAATGTCATGCCACTCCACTCTTCCTGCTGAGAATTTGGCCATGGTGGATAGTTCATCTTTTGAGAAGAAACCTCCCAGACTTTTTGGTTGGGACTGGCATTGAATGACTCTTGTGGAGAGGGCACCTGGTATTCGCATGAGTTCATTCCAGATAGATCATCATACCTGTACTTATCGGACTCATAACTGCTATAGTCTTCCTGATTCCCCAAGAAGACATCAGCACCCTGGCTGTAAGTTGGGGACGGGTAGGAGCTGGACACTGAATGGACAGGGGAGCTTGAGGAGGGCACTGAGTAACTTGGAGACAAAGGCACTCCATTCTCCTGGCTGTATGTGTTCATGAAACCATATGGAGATGCATCTTCAACACAGAACTCAGAAGAGTATGAAGCCGAAGGGCTTTTGTTTGGCAATCTGTTTGACTGGCAGGTCTTGAGATCCTCCTCCAGCACTTCTACTATAATTGCAAGCTCTTCAAGGCTTTTTGTTTGATGTTTCTTCTGTAAAAGACATGAGAAATGTGTCACAACCTGCCTTTGTAATAACAACGAAGTTACCAAACAGAAGATAGTTCTGCAGTAGCAAAAAAAAAAAAGACGTCACTTACCAGAAAACGTCTCCGGTTTCCACTCGTGTTAACTCGTTTCTTATCCCCTTTGGACCAAAGACAGTGCAAATTAGCAACACAATGAGGTTAAAATCATTATGCTGACATTTTTTATTTTCTCAAGCTTACCTTTAGATGCCTTTGAATGTTTTCCCTATAAAAAGACAGTTGAAGAGGAAGACCATGATAAGCATGCCTCAGTATGACCGCAAAAGACTGTAAGACAAAAAAATCATACCTGCAGATCTTTAGGGTCAATGCCCTTGGCTATCCGTATATTTCTGAGCATGTCCCGTACTGGCATTCGAACTCGGACTCCGAGGTACTTCTTTTCAGATGCAGACTTGTGTTTTTTTGGTCCTAAAGAGCACAGGCCTATTAGTGATGCAGCAGGTTAACAACGAAACTTCATTTTTCATACAGCAACATCTTAAGGCTGGAATCTAAGATTTTTGTTCAATTTTCTCTCCGATTTACTGTCTGGAGAAGTTGATTTTGCAGATTTGAGTCAACAGATTCCACAGAAAATCATGTGGTTCGATGGTCAAAGTCTTTCTTCAGCTTCGTATTTTACGAGTTTCCAATTCGTATAAATTAGTAATGACCTAAACCTAACCCCGCCCCTAAACCTACCCAATCACATTGTTTTAGACAAATCATAGTGAGGTCGTATGAATTAGTACAAATTTGGCACCTTGTACAAATATATACGAATTGTTTGTAAGACTGTGTTGGTACATCCAAACATTTTGAGCCAATTTCAGAACACTTATCGTTTTCATTTGTCTCGTGCCTCCTCACAACAAGGCACACATTTCTGCTTGAGTTTGTTGTGATTGGAACAACTTTAAGTCTGGTAATGTATGATCCTCAGTTGTTTAGTGTATGATGGCAGTTTTGTATAAGGCTGGGTAATTTAGATCTTTTCTGTTTTGTTTTAACATTTTGTACTGTATTCCAGCCACAACATGATCAAACGGCATGCTAACACCAATCAAATTTCAGTCAGAAATGCATTTAAAGTAGAAGCGAACATATTTATGCTCATGCAGGTCATAACTATAACAACTCCATATTTTATCATTATGAAATATCATTATGAAATACATGTCTTTCTCAAATATATGTTGGACTCGATTAATGGCACCTCTAGAAATTCTTATGAGCAAAATATCTCTTTATCTTCACAATTTCGATGTGCAACAAAAGACAATTGAGCTTGATATTTTCCCCTATTTGAAAATTCTTATTATCCAATTAAAGGTTAGAGTTGTGTGAATTTTTGTAAATAATAGATCAGAAGGATAAACAATGCAGATTAATATATATATATATGTGTGTGTGTGTGTGAGAGAGGGAGAGTGAGATAGAGAGCTATCATACAAAGCAGCTAAACACTATAGCTTGGCCCAGCAGAGAGACTATCCTAAGCCAGATAATACCATATTAAACTTAAAAAAGTAGCCTAGGGCTAACAGAGCCATTGATCTTCTCCTGGACAGTGTTTTGGAGATATTTTGTACTCACCTGTTTGACAGCTGTTCTTGGCTTTATTACCCCCTGACGCTTTCTGGGTCGGTAACGGTAGATTCGATCCATTTGCAATTAAAGGAGGTTCTGCTGGTAGCGGTGCCCCGTCGCACGAATAGTCTTTAACGTTAGGTGGTTTTTCGCGCCGTGTGGCCTTCACCTGACTGCTCACCATTCTGATGTCCGGTTATAAAGCTGACTATAAAGCGGCAAGCGTTTAGACTGTTATGATAAAAACGCACAGTGGACTGGAATGGGCTGTTTACCTGCTAGTCTTCATTCAACAGGTGCGTCATGTCAGCGGCGGGCTGCTTTCATTGCCTGATTTGAAGAGGCGGGACAGTCACAGAACATTTAGGACTCTACAGAACTCACCTGGAGTTTTAACATGCGAGAACAGTGAACCCATGTGGTTTAGGCAAAGCGGTTTAGTCCAAGATGGATCAATTATATAGTATTAACATAAATAAACATAAATCTTAGACTAATGTTGTTGTTTTTTTTCTAAATATCACAGTATAGCTATGATTTGTTTCCTTATAAAACAACTATATATTTAATTAATTGTTTTGATATAGCACAATAATGCGGGAAGCCTTCACTCTATTTGAACTATAACAAAACAAGGATTTCCATCATTTTATTTTTGATTGGCATCTTCCACGCTGACGCTCTCTCGCGCGCCATTATGACATCATACTGACATCTACCGATGACACACAAACACACACTCTCTTTAAAAAAATATTCCTTTCACTTTTTAGCGATAAGTCCCGCAATAAATCTGGTGGCTACTGGGATCAGTTTAATCCGAACAAGCTAGCCCACAAGTGATTATTTCCATATTATGTTGTTTTCCTTCATGTTATTGTGCGTCATAATAGTTTGAAGGCAGGATTTAAGTAGGGCTAATAGCAATAATCCCAGTAATGATAAAAAGTTTAAGGCATACAAGCAGCAAGTTAGAATTGCACTTCAGACGGCAGAAGGCAATGACATTTCTGCACGTTTGTAAATAATATAGCCTACATTCATTTAAATAATTAGGCTACTTCTGTGTATGATAGCCTACACCGTACTGTAGTATATATTTTTTGTTTTTCCTATATTATCGTTACATTTCATTTATACTTCTATACTTCATTTATACTTATTTCACGTATTGTATGCATTGACCTGGCGGGGACAACCCAATATTCCAGCTTTATAGGCTATGCGAAATATATGGTTATACATTTATATTCAACTCATAGTATATTCATCTTTTTTTTCTTTCAGTTTGTGTCAATATATCCCGGTGTTCCAAATTCATTCTTTATTGATACACATTTAGGCATATGTTTTTTTTATAGAGCTAATAAATATTTACCACTGTAGACAATAGCCTACTGTATCCGACGGTGTTGACACGGCGTAGGATGGCGAGAAAAAATTCATGTTTTATATATTTTTTTGCTCCACCAAATATGATGTTTCGCAGATTAATCCACAATAAAACAATGTACTGTTTCCCCCATTCTTTTTTGTATTTTTCTGGCAGTCCCAGTAGTCAGAAATCATTGGTTTATTATAGCTATTTATTTTGTAGTTATTTAGATTCGCGTAATGAACATTGAGAGATGAGCGGTGTTTCGCTCTCTTAACACTAGATGGCGCCACAGCATAATCAAAGTCTGACATTTGTCGTCACGTTTGTCCTGTTTCCAGTGATCTAGAAATCTGTGACACACAAATACAAAAATCCAGACAAATAAAATCAGTGTTAATAAATTGAGATGGGCTTCCTTAATCGTAATCAATATAAACTTTGGCATATAACACTGCTGGCAGTTTTATATCTGAGTTACAAATGTTTAAGGTCACAAACAAGGTCTTTAGACAGAGCGTTTGACATTTATTCTTTTTAAATCTGCTTTTCAACTACATTTGTGCTACTGTTCAAAACCGTAATGTTATCCCCTACTGAAAGATCCATAGCTGAAAGAATGATTATGACTGATTTGTTCTGAATAAGTTGTTTTATGTGCTTATTAATAACAGGGTTGATGCATTGCATGGCCTACAAATCAGTGGTGCATTAAATGGTTTTCTATCATTGTACCAGTAAACCTAATCTCTTATCAAGGCAATTCTGTGAATTCTCCTAATATTTTAAGATTTAAGCCCTGATAACCATAACGATGTGGGACAGATGGTCTTTTCCTTCTTTTTATTGTCGAAACTTCCATAGAAGTTTAGAAGTGTCTGATAAAGACGGTTGAATAGAATGTATGATCATCAATAATCTTAATGGCATCTCTGATTATAGTTCTATGAACAGTGATGTTGATATTACAATTAATCTTATCTTTAACTCTTGCATATGTTGCTAGTAGCACAAGCCCATACTTGCTGCACTCTAAACTAGAAACTACTACAATAAGTTGACCTTAATTTAACAAACTGTCATTTAGAGATTGAACTTATTTACCCCATAGTGTTTTAAAATCCAGAATATGGACCTACCACAAAATCATGGTTGGGAGGGGGGCCAAGATTACTGAGAAACCCATATGACTCAGACTCCGAATGTTCTAGCACATTAGTAATAATTTTATTGTACGTAGTATTCAACATCTTAGTGTTTTTTTATGAGGTGAAGTTTAGATGTGAAACCCCCCACAGCTTAATAAAAGTCAAGGGGTAATAACTTGGAAGTTCTTTGGAATAACTGGACCGCTCCTTTTATCAAAAGCTGTTGTTTAACCAAGATAAGCTTTTAAAAAATCCCTGGCAAGAAACCATTTGCTGTTTATTTGCAAAAGAGGAAGTGTGTCACAGTTTGCACACAGCCCATTAAAATAAGAAAGTAAAGTTTGTGTATTCCTGAGATGATTAGCTGTTTAATATCATTGTTTGTGTTAATGCTTAATGACAGTGTTACACAGCACTCAAAGATTTACAATAAATTCTTGATTTAATTGGTTTTGCTGAGGTTTAAAAAGGGATATGAAATAATGGTCTGAATAAATGCTTTCTCTTCCCAAAATCTTGTACTGACTAAAAGATCAAATAAAGTAAGCAGTAACACTGCTGCAAAGATCAGAGGAGGTTTATCAGTTCGATGATAACTTCCCATGACAAATAAAAATCAACTTATATCTAAGCATGTCTGTTTCACCAACAAATCATGCTAACCTGGTTTTGCCAAGTGCAAGATGTCCCTGGATCAACATCTTTGTTGACCCCGGGACAGCATTGTGATTAACCAATCAGATTTGAAAAAAGTCTTACAATCAATGTTTGATGCTTGTACATCAGTGTCATCTTTCATTTCCTCTGATTTTAGGCATCACTCATGGGGAAGGGTAGGTTTAGATGTAGAAATATGGTCAAGGCTATATTTTTCATTAAAATGTTATCCCAAGGTCAACAAAATATGGCAAATTGGCAAAATCAGGATGTGCAACAAACCATTAGTCACTAGAACAGGTGTGAAGATATCAGAGCAAGTTTCAGTATTTCTACTTCCATGTAATTTTATAAATGAATTAATTTATGTAATGCCTTTTTCATGGATTTTTTGGGGGATGAGTTTGAGCTACTCCTTTACTATCTGATGCATGTAATGTTACAACACCTATATTTGCAGAAAGTCACAATGCTGGGAATTAGGCTACAGCAGAAGAGCTTTTTGTTTAGATTGTCTAGTTTTAGTAAATTATTATTGCTTGACTTTGCTTTCTTGGCAAAAACAATCAAAAATCGCAACAATGCTTTGTAACATGAGACCCGATTTTATGCCCCACATGAAACAGATTTGAACAATTTGAACCCTTTCAACAAATAAAACATGCTAAAATTGTTTCTTAATTGCCCAGCAGGGGCTCTCGTACCTGCAATGCCTTCACTTCATCCAGATAAGATGACGCTCCGGATAGAGAGTTGCATTTCTGTGCCTTATCAGGAGAGAGAGAATAGATGCAGTTGGTCCTACATGAACAGATCCAGCTTTGGCAGGCCAAAGTTCTGTTCTGCTCTATTAATTCATCTATTGATTATTGACAAGTTATGCAGTCACCAGGTCTGTACAATAAGGACATATTTTTCCCCAATATAAGAAAAAATCAATTTAGGGGAAATATTGAACATTAAAAGTATGAATATATTTACTTAATGGAATCTGAACCTTTAATAACTTTAGAGTCTTTTAGGATTTGTGATGTTGTGGGTAAGGGTAATGTGCTGATTATGACATTTTGCACTTTTTGGAGAAAAACATGGGAATATCAATCTATGTTCCATGCACCATAATGGCAAAGCAGAATACAGGTTTTCATCATTTAGCAAATTTATTAAAAATAAAAATCTTAAATAATTTCATTGCATAACTATTACTGGAAAAAGTTTGAAACAACCAGGAATCTTTCTGGATCTTGCCCCCTGACAAACTGAACAAATGTAGAAGGGCTTTGGTTAGACTGGTGACAAAGTAGCTGGTGGAGAAATCTACAGATCTCACTCAGTGTGGCAAGACTCAATCCTCTCCTCATTGAATGAAAACATGCTTGGAATGTATATATATATATATATATAAAATGTATATATTAGATTCTCTGATCTGATGAAGCTCAATTCCAAGCATCATATTGGAAAGAAAGCAGTATCCCAAGCCTGCAGTGGCTATTTACAGGCCCTCTTAGGGCTAATCTAAGGTCCCCCAGCGGGCTGCCAGCACAGGCCTCTGAGAATTTGCTCTTTGGCAAAAAAAATTATGGGCTGCATGGGATGCCCTCACACAAGCCTGCACTATTAATCTACAGCAATAAATCTTTTTCATAATAAATATGTTT
>JAUMHI010000057.1:6559826-6591945 GCA_032359435.1 Enteromius unitaeniatus | reverse complement strand
CTCCTCAGCGAAAAACTAATGAACGCTGGTATCGCTGCCTACTTATACTCGCAAGGCGATTAGGTTCAGCTGATACTGATCAGCGTGTGCCAATGAAAATCATTGGCGTTTTTAGATACACGCAGAGTTTGTTTGGCATCTCGAAGCGAGATTCCTATTCTTCAGTCTCAACGTGATGTCTCCGTTCCCTTCTTCAGGGAACGAGGGTTACAATACGTAACCAAGAAGTTTTCTTGCTTCAATGTACTCTTAGCTTCTTCTATTCAAATATGAATATCATAAAAGGAAAAAGTTAACGGTTTGTTCTTGCCATGTTTTCTGGACAGTACTCACTGAGATCCCAATTCTGACTGTAAATGGTCCAAACATTTTCCTGGAGTTAGATCCAGTATTAACTCTTTGGGTGGTTGTTTCTGTAAAGGGCAGCCATGACTGAGGTGAGACCCTTAAGCAAGGCATCAATCCCCTAACTGCTCCCCTGGCACTGCAGCATTGGCTGCCTGCTGCTGTGTGTGTGCACTTTGGATGGGTAAAAATGTAGAGCATGAATTGCAAGTATGGGTCAACTAGGCACATGTCACTTCACTTAATGAAACAAGAAAATTGTTAGTCAAATAACAGATATGAGGTGTAAGCGGGTCATAAAATCAATACTTTCCAAGCAGCAGAAGCGTAAAAAATCATGAGCTATCACATTTCATGCTTTCCATCGAACAGTAAAGTGTTAAGTGACTTTGTTGAACCAAAGCTAAGTGTTTGTTATTGCCATGTTTTCTGCACAGTACTTAGTGAGATCCTAATCATAACTGAAAAAGGTCCTAACATTTTCCTGGAATTAGATTTAGTAATAACTCTTTGGGTGGTCGTTTCTGTAAAGGGCAGCTGTGGCTTGATGGATAGGGAGTTGGACTTGTAACCCGAAGGTTGCGGTCCGAGTCCCTGGTCCGACAGGGATTGTTGGTGGGGGGAGTGAATATCCAGAGCTCTTCAATACCATCACTGAGCTGAGACCCTTGAGCAAGACAGCGAACCCCCAACTGCTCCTTGGGCATGGCAGCATTGGCTGCCTGCTGCTCCTGGGGGTGTTCATGGTGTGTGTGTTCACTGCTGTGTATGTGCACTTTGGATGGGTTAAATGCAGAGCACGAATTCTAAGTATGGGTCACCATACCTGCCCAAAGTCACTTTGCTTAAAGAAACAAGAAAAATGTTAGTCATATAAAAGATATGAGATGTAAGCGGGTCATAAAATTTCAAGCAGCAGAAGGGTAAAAAATCACGAGCTGTCACATTTAATGCTTTAAACTATAAAGTGTTAAGTGACAAGCAATTCAAAATTAAGCCATGAGCTATCTATTGAAGATTACATATTAAAACATATTAAAGATTTATAAGTTATACAAATACACGCACATTCAGTATGTGTATGTTTGTGTGTTAAAAAAAAAAAAGATATATATATATATATATATATATATATATATTAATATATATAACCATAACATAATTTTCTTAAATATATACATGCATGTGTTTGTGTTTATAAAAATAAATATAAACAGTACACTCATATATTATGTAAACACAACTTTTATTTTGGATGTGATTAATCTTTGGACAGCACTGATTTCAAATTTAAATATCAGCAAATGAATTAGCTTTGAATGTATATCTTTATTTTATTTCATTTTACCATTTTGTTTCTCTTGATTGAAGAATATGTAGATATTTGTACTACAAAACAATTAAGATAATTTTTGATTGCATTTCTATAGTTTAATACAAAAAAAAGAGATAAAACTAAATTATGATACTTTTTTCAAGGTGATGGTTCCCAGCAACACTCTGCCATCATACACACATGCTGGTAAGTACAATATAAAATTGTTTTGATCACTGATTAATACAAACACTTTCCATGCTTATTTTATTATTTTTATTAGCGTCCAGCTTTGTAGATGCCAACCAGAGCGGCCTAAATGATTCATTAGTGGATGTCGGAGGGCTCTGCACAGGATGGATTGCCCAGACCACCAGCACAACTGCCCTTCAGCCTCTGAGTCACTGGACGCCTCCAGACCAACACCACGACCCTGTCATCCCGCCCCACACAGACATGTATGTCCAGCCGATCTGTCCCAGTTACACGGTGGTGGGCCCTTCCCCTGTGCTGACCTTTACACACACACCTCTCTTCACTAACCTTGCGGTGAGCCACAGAGTGAATCCACAGCAATTATGTTGAGCGTCGTTAGATGCTAACTCATCTGTTATCCTGTTCTCTATTAGACCATGAGCACTTCCAGCTCATCCCTGCCTCAGGTGGAGGTTCCAGACTCATCCTTGACGTACATTCCTTGGGCTCAACCTTTATCCACCATCTCCGGCTCCGTCGTGCAGGCCCCCTCAATGCCAGCGGCCCTGACAGCCCCCCAGCTCTTCCCAGTGCCTCTGACCTTGCCAGTAATCTCTCCAGAACCTGAGCCTCAGCAGGTGGAGACTCCCCAGCCCCCCGAGGGCACTCTGGCCCTTGAGAAACTGTTGGAAGAAGATGAGGGCCAAAAAGAACCCTATATTTGCAACTCCTCGCTGTTTTCAGAAGATATTTAAAATATTTGCATTAGCACTCTCTTTTGCAGATTCTTAATATACAGGAGCATTTAGTACAGCATTTTGAAAGCTCTTATGAAAAAAACTCTTAAAATGGTTCTAAAAGGGTGTTTTTCCAGTAATGCCATAGAAGAACACTTTTGGTAAAAACTTTCAGTGAACAGTTCCTAAAAGAACCATTTTGAAGAACATGTAAAAAAAGAACCTTTTTTTTGCTTTTAAAATGTTAAATGGATGTTTAAGGTTCTTCATAGGACCATTAATGTCCAATAGGCCTTTTCGATTCTTCGATTCTTTATAGTAGAAAGGGTTCTAAAATGAAAGTGTCTACTACAAATGGTTCTTTTTGCAACTCTTTTTGAACAATTCAAGTCTCCTTTATTTATATAGAGCTTTGTACAAAGGAGGTTGTTTTAAAGCAGCTTCACAATATAAATCAGGAAACAGAACCAATAAATGATGCAAACATTGTCAAATAAATCAGCTTTAAATCAGTTTTAATAAAACAATAGTGCCATATTTAGCTCTAGTCAGTACAGTGCAAACCTGGTCAAATTCCTTAATTATGAAACAAGTTAAATTCAGCAAAAAAATCCAGCAATTTAAGTCAGATTAGTGTTGAAAAAATCGAGTTCAACAGCTGTGTCATTATTCAGCTCAAATAATAGAGTGGCTTAAATGCTAACATTTGCAGAGTGCTGTTCCTTCTTTTCAACTTTTTAAAATGTCAGTTAGAACTAGAAGTTTTCTGAAAGTTTGAGAAATCCCCTGTGGATGTTATCATTTTATCTACCCGTGCCCTTAACCTGCAGGCTTAGTTGTCTCTCAAGTTAACACCTTTCTTAATGAGATGTTTGAATAAGGGTCTGCTCAGTGCACGCTCTACCATCAGTCTGCTTCTTTAGAGATTCTGTTCATGATATTAGTCAAACAGGTACGAAAATAAAGGTGCATTTGCAAATGTTTTAGTTTATGTGTTTGGTTTTTTTATGTGAAAGTAGGGGTCACTGATCCTTTCAATTGCTTCCACATGGTTTTTGTTGTTTGTAAAATAACAGTTTGCCAAAAAAAAAGTGTGTGAATTTGTGTTGCCAACAAAAACTTCACTAATCCAGCACAGAAACACAGCAACAGGGAAATGCAATAAATCTGGATCTAAGTAACAGTAAATAAAAAAAAACCCATTGTGATAAATCTAAGTAAATTTACATTTAAAACAATTAAAGCCACTTGAATGAAACCAATTAAATTACATTTCAAAATCATTTTCATTTTGATCCCAACACTTGACTAGAATTGACAAATCACAAATGTTATCACCTGAAGTCAGACAATGAACAGAGGCAAAACCAATCAATGAAATTAATCCCTATATAAACAAATGGAAACCAAGAAAACTATAAATAAAAACTCCAAAACCTAGTTTAATGTAACTCAAACACAATCCATCCAGTAACAATAACACATGGGCCCTCTTTTAACATGGAACATCCAGCCCGATCTCACTATGATACATACATATTTTATGAGGTGGCTAGTTTGTACAAATTTGTTCGATTTTTGCTAATTCGTATATGTATTTTACTAGTTGCCAATTTGTATGAATTTGTAGGAATGACCTACACCTAACCCTGCCCCTAAACCTGCACATCACTGGGACAAATTAGCACGAATTAGTTACCTCATAAAATGCATACAAATTGGTCATGAGACTGTGAAATTAACTCACACTGTTAAACCAACATAATGATTGTAAAGAACAAAGAGGTGTGCTTTTGTAAAAGCTGCATCCAAGAAATATAAAACAGCAAACCCCTAATCAGCATTACAAAAAGACCAAAAAAAAACAAAAAAACATAAGTATGAAGACAGTAAAAACAATGATGGAAGGCTGCTCCACATTTTTTCCATCACATTCTCCTGTGTCTCAAAACCAGTCATGGAGTTGCTAAATATGTGCGAATTCAAACCACATGACTGAGATTGTGAAAGATTTTCCAGGTTTCAAAGGATTTTGGTCTGCTCCTTAGGTTAGCCTCAGTAGATTTGAAAATATAGCTCAGAGGCTGCATGGATTAAGATGTTATTTTACAGTTTTGTGATTTTTATGCTGCTTCTTTTTTGAGCCTGCATGGTCATCATTCACCTTCACTGTATGAAAACGCCAGCCAACATGCTACTAACAGAAGAAAGGACATAG
Source organism: Enteromius unitaeniatus (assembly GCA_032359435.1). Taxonomy (NCBI): domain Eukaryota; kingdom Metazoa; phylum Chordata; class Actinopteri; order Cypriniformes; family Cyprinidae; genus Enteromius; species Enteromius unitaeniatus. Next base: position 6,587,135 of record JAUMHI010000057.1, on the reverse strand, counting down.
CGGCTTGGAATGTCACAAAGGTGAGTAAACTAACTTTTTAGTGTGTGAATATCTATAAATCAGGTTTATTTATCACATCTTGCAAGAGTTTTTTTTATTTGCATTCATGTTTTTGCATTCTGGAGATGCTTTTATTTTAAGCAACATACAGGACTCAAAGCTAAAATGAGTCGGTTGATGAGTTAAAAATTTTTCGGTTGATGCATTCTCTGGGAATTGTACCCAGAACCTTGGTGTTGCTATGACTAGTAGTAATAATTACTGTTAGCAAGACATAATTTACTCAAGCTCGGTCATAGGTCAAATGTTAAAGTAAAAAAATCTAGAAGATAAAAGAAGATAAAATAGTTTTGGGGTCACGACCCTCAGTGGTGAATGGGCGTTTTAAAACCATAAAGAGTACTAAGAGTGGGTGAAACCAAGATATATGCATTCAGTGTTTTTTTTTTTTTGAGTGAACATTACCTTTGTGCGCAAATTTTTGTGCGTGACTCCTCAGGACACATGGTGCTGCCAAAATGCCTCTGCTTACTTTTAAGATGCAGCTGAATCTGCCTAACAGGATCCAAAGGCATGTCTGCACAAATGTTGAGACATGGAAGAAGCCACAGTACAAGGTGTGACTGTCAAGGAGTAGCAGGGAAAGTGTTCGCTGGAGGGGGACAATATTTGGCACTTTCGCTCAGCAGAATGTGATAGCAGGGAAACATGTCAGAGTCAAATACCTGCTTAAAATGCTCCGATTACAGGCCATGCAGAAGTGTGCACTGAAGACCCATTACTAAGCTAGATGTGCTGTTTATTGTAAGCACTGGAACAACCGCCACAGGGAGAAAAATATATCATGATTTCATTGTTATGTGGAATAAAACGGTTTGCGTTTCTTTGTAGATTACTTGATAAATCTTTGGCAAATATTAACAGTAAATGTTCTTTGCTTTCTGTGCCAATGCATTAATAATTTACAGACACAATCTTCACATGTCAGCAGGGATCCCAGTGATATAGAATCAAGACTGAAAAACAAAGAAATTTGGCAGTTAGATAATGCAAAGATCTTATACTCTTACTATTTCCTTGGGGAAACTGCAGAAAACCCAAGTTTCCTGTTTTTAAGAGCATTGACTGAAGAAAAAAAAAAAGAGCCGTGAGAAACTTCCAAGACAGATGTGTATGAAAAGCATGGTCTATCCAAATTTTAGGCTTCTTAAAGTCTCTGCATTTATAAAATATATGTCCATCCATCCATTCTGCAAACTTTTTGTCCTACACTCTCAGAAATAAAGGTACAAAAGTTGTCACTGTGGTGGTACCTTTTCACCTTTGCACCTATTGGGTTCAGATATGTACACTTTAAGTACCTTTAAGGTACCAAAATGAATCGTTTAGGTACAAACATGTACCTTTTGAAAAGGTAGCACCCCAGTGAGAGCTTTTGTACCTTTATTTCTGAGAGTGTACGTAGGATCATAGGGATTTCCACCTATATTGTGGAATAAATCTCATTAGACTTTGCTAGACAAGGTAATACTATCTGTTTTATAAATTACTATTTTTTTTAAATTAAATTCATGTTTGCACCTTCTTAGAAGCTCTTCAAGCTCCTGTCATTAGCACAGGTGTTAGATCACATGATATCTTTCAACCCTGACAGTGGCTATTTATTCTCCCTTTAAAAAATTCATCATTTCGACTGCTGAATCAAATAGATGGGATCAAATACTACAACAAAGAACACAAACATACATATGAGAGGAATGAAGTGGAAAATAAACACAAACAGGTCGAGACCGAGCCATGTTGGCAAAGAGTCTATGAGAAAAATGTTACACCAACTCTTGAGAAATGTACTAGGAGAAAGCTGAGAGGGGCATGATATGACTTGTCCTCAGTTTCTCTAGGAACAGAGATTACTTTTACTAGTACTTGTACCACAAAAAAACTGGGTGACAGGCCACATAGATTGACTGATAGTTACAAAAAAAAAACTTGCAGCATTTTCTGTGTAAAATATGTGTAGTTCACTAAAGTGTAAGTTCATCCAGTTATGTTGCATCACATAATAGCTTTCCTCTTCTGTTTCCAAGAGTTTCTATGGATCAAGTCAAAATGTTTAGTTTATAAAATTGTCTTTTTGTCATAGCTGCTGTTTAACTTCTCTGTGTATCTTCTCTTTGCTGTTGACATAAATCTGCTTATCTTGTCAATCTCGACCCTCACTCTGTATATAACTAGAAAGTAATTTATGACAGTGTCATTCAGGAATGACCAGTGGCTGTTGGAAGAGATGTTGTCTTCTGATTTATGCTGAATGCATTTTTTATGCGTAAATGAAACACATAAGTCTATCAGTGGCAGTTGACTCTAATGAGAATTAAAAACAGTTTAAATTATTTATTAGTTATTATCAGCACAAATGATGTTGCTTTACAGCTAGAATGTAAAACTAGTCACACTTTATTAATGTGTTTTTAATTGCAATTTGAAAATAACTGTCAGTAAGGTTTTTAAGAGGCTGATGACAAACATGAAATGTAGGGGGGGCCAGGTATGGCACTGCTGGCAAAGGGGTCATTTCTCCTCATAATTCAGCGTATTAGCATAATGACCATAAATATGATCTTGATCAGCACTCGTTTCTGTCAAAAAATCTTTGGCTCCAGATCTCAATTTCTGCCTGTGCTGTTGTTGTTTGGTCCCAGTTCAGAACTACATAACAGAGAAGACATTTGAGAGGTTTCTAGCGCATGAGAAAATATGAAATACAGGAGGCTTAAGCAAATACTTTGCCTTTGTGTAGCTAAAGTAATTGGATCAAGATGGGAAAACAAAGTAACCATATTGCTCAATCCTCAATTATGCAAAACTGTTAAACAAGCCATTTTACATTTTTCACAAACACTTAGAAACAAATGATGTTGATAAAAAAAATTACAAACATGTTATCATTTGTTGATAAACAAATGAGAACATATCCCAGTTAAAGAAAATTTGATTGCTGACTCCCTTTCTTGCTTTCTTTTTCAGAAATTCAGGATGCTGGCCCCAGATGCAGATCCCCAGTTGACCCTGGTTCCTCCTTATTCACAGCTAATATTCCCATATACCACCCCCTAAGACCAAGCCTCGAAGCTTCCCTAAACTCCCAAGCTTCTCCTCCTCCCCACCTCAGCAGCAGACCTCAAAAGTCGGAGCCATTGCACCCACTGCGTGGACGGCTCCAACCAAAAAGGTTGTTTTTTCCCTCCTGCCTTTACAGTAGGTAAGCTCGAACTGGAGCTTTTTTTTTTCCCAAACACCTTTTGGGAGGTGCACTATGTTTTTTTTTTCCCAAACACCTTTTGGGAGGTGCACTATGCTTGGCTGCTATTCTCACTTCCTTGCGTTTTTGGGGGGCACATGGGGTTCGAGCCGGATGCCGAGCTCTGCCCGACCCTCGCAGCCAAGGGCTTAAATCCCTTAGGGCTTGAAATCAGCAGAGCTCCCAGCCCGCTCCCTGGACAACAAGCCAAACATGCTATTCTATTCGCTATTAATGAGGAAGTGTGAACTCATGAAATACAAAATAACACATTGAACTAAACTTACAATTTTGAAATAGAAAACTGAAACAGTATTTACTTGTAATTTACATTGCATTAATCTTTGCTTTATTAACAAGTGTTACTTAATTATCTATTTATTTACTCTTTTTCTTGCTTATTCATTAACTGTCATGGAATCTGTATTCTTGCTGAACGTGGGTTACACACTCCTGACACATAAATGTGGTTCATTAATACTTCACTGACCATTAATCTTCTTTTATAAATCAAACATAATAACGAAAAGATTTATTCATCACTTTTTCTTACTAATTAACCAACAGACTACATGAACATAACTAACTAACTTCCTCCATACTGCATTAATATATAAAGCTGCTCATAAATCTGATTGGCCTGACCACTGCATCAGACTTACTGCAATTTAAAGAAAAAAAAGTAAAAACTATTTTCACTAAGAACTTTTTGCACTATTTTATTTATGTATTTATTTTCCCTTTTTTTTACTTTCTAGGTATCTGTATTCTCATTAAACACACTCCTGCCAAGCAAACGTGGTTCAGTAATACTTCATTGTACATTAACCTTCTTTAATAAATCAGACATAACCACGAAAAGATTTATTCATCCGCATTTTCTTACAAATTAACCAACAGACTACATGAAAATAACTAACTTCCTCCTTAATAAATGAATAAAGCTGAACATTAATCTAATTGGCCTGGCCACTGCATCAGTCTTAATACAATAAAAATAATAATAAAATAGTCCTGCCTGTTGTAATGGAACATTTGTAGTGATATTAAAACATGGTGAAGGTGTGAAGTTGTTGAATTGTAATTGAATGTCTTACTGAAGTATCTTTGGTATCTCTTCCACGAACCGAGACACCTATGTATCTGATAGTCATCAGAAGAGAATACAATACCTGTTTCTACCTCAGGCCACACTCAGATTAACCTCCAAGATGAGGACTGGCCACTGAAAATCACAATTAATCATTAGCATGTTCCACAGCAGTCCATTATGTTCTTGTTTAAACTAATGAACTAAAACAGTGATATCAGTGACGATCGGTGATGAATACGCTACTTAAAATACACGTATTAACATTGTAGGTCCCACAAACAGCAGGTCACATTGTATATCGCACAAATGCATGGATGTGTGTGTGGAGAGGGGGTGTATTTTAACCCTTTAATCCCTGAGGGCATTTGATGTGGTGTCACAAATGTTATATTTTGTAACAAAATAAGCCTTTTTTGCTTAGCTCTTGACTCTCTGAAGGAATTTAAAGAAAAACTTTTATTTTCTGAATACTATGCACAAACATAAACATAACTCCAAGGCCGTAGCAAGAAGAGTCCAAATGTTGGTCCAAATTTTATTCTTCTCAATGAGACCTTTCAAATGACATATGACACATGACTTTCAAATCCATGCTTATAAAGTTATTAATGCATTAATGGTAATTGGAAATGGCCTAATCACAGGCAATTAGGGGTGGTAAAGAGTTTTCATGATTTTGGGGGATTTAAATTGTACCAAGCCACAAGGTAAAGCTGTTGCCAAGTGTTCAATCATAGAACCACTGATTATGTCAAATCCTTTTTTATGGTTGTTGATTATTCATGGGAAAGCCTATTACCATTCTCTATTGCTCTTAATGTGAAATTCAAAGGAAATTATTCCTGGTGCATTGAAGGAAACAGGGTAAACAACTCCAACTAGAGATGTTCCAATTTCAGAGACGGTTATGAAGATTTATTCCATTCCTAGGCGAGACTGATTTACAAAATTAATTACAAGCATAGCTTGAAGCATTTGAGGCTACAGCCAATACCACCCTCATTTCTATTGCTAATTTTGGATGAAGTAAAAGTAATAAGGAAGGTGGTTTTGCAGAATTTAATGGCTCTTGATATTTTGCTTGCTTCTGAGGGCACGTGTACAGTCATTGCATTGTTGTCCTGTTACTGGACTAACTGATATTTTCTGATTGGATCTGACATCCGGGGCTGGATCCCAAATATTCTGGCATGGAGACCCAATCTATCAAGTAGGTGTCACATGACAATAGCAACATGACGAATGTAGCCAAAATAGTTCATGCTTACCTTAATGGTCATTAGGTAATTTATTTAAAAGAAGTAGACCTACTTCCCAAAAAGGACTCAAGGACTCAAGTAGTGGACTGAAGGACCAATGGCTATTCAAGGCAAAGTTCTTTTTCATTCTTAACTTAGGGGTAAAACTAAGTTTGAAATCGATGACCAGTGCTACAATGCAACCCAATAGTCTTCACTGGATGCAGCAGGGCAAGACAAATCCCCAACTGTACTGATACGTGTTTCAGATCCGTGCATTCGTTTTTATATATTTTTATATTTTACATATTTTTATATACCTGCTCTTGTCTGTCATGAATGTTAATTAAAGAAAGATACAAAAAACTCACTATGCTCAAATCTGATCTTAACTGAATAACTTAATATTAATATGCATTTATACAGTTCAGTATTTATTCCTGAATTGTTTTTACAGTTTTGTTTTTCATTTGTATCGCTGTGCCACTGCTATAAATTTGTTACTGTTTTACTTACAGTATTTTTATATAACAATATTTTGTTCGTTTATTTTTTATAACAAACCTTTTTTAAGTAACCCTACTTTTATGTTAATGTAAACAAAACAAAATGTAGACCCATACTTTATTATTTAAACAGCCTCATACTTTATTATTGTGCATCCAAAGCAACACATAATATCTTGAATGCAAAGTGATTTTTATACATGAAACCGTCCAAAACACCTCTGCATTTGACGTTCCATATAATCTATCCGAGCCAACCCAAACACTGTAGCCTATCTTACTTTCCCTAAATGACTCTTAAAATGCTCTTGCTAGTGTTCATTCTGTATCTGTTAACTCTGTAGCGAGAGATTGCGCAAGGACGCGAATTGAGGTCATTCACAAATATGAGCATTGCGCAATCACTGGCGCGCACGATCCCGCTAATTTTGGGTGGGGATCTTTCATATCCCATTTAGACTGAAAAAGTAAGAAATCATTTTTCATTTTTTTTCCAGAAACACAACCAGTTTGAACCAGAACTCCCCGGACTCGGTCTCTCAGCCCTTCCCATTGTGGTTCCTGGTTCCCATTGCTGACTGTCCTTGTTTGTTTGTTCAGACCTACAAAAAAAAAACCGTGAGAGAAGTGTGTCCTGGAGTCAATGTCGCTATCCCGTTGTGCAGAAGTGGGAGGTAAGCCGTTCAAGGAACAAGAAGCCAACGTGTGGATTAGAGGAAGACTTCCTTGTCCTGAGCTCTCCCGAGGGGAATTCCAAGTTGGTGAGCGCCAGGCACAAAGCGTGTGCGTCTGCCAAATTCTGGATCACTGTACACACCCTTCTGGCTGCAAAACATTCCCTATTTCTGTAGTTAATGAATACACCATTGCGTGACCGTTAAATGAGTAAGTCTGCCATGCTCTGAAGTTAAAAGAGACATGGGGCATTTCAAATAAATAAAGAACTCGTGTCTCTTGTTTGAAAACAGTATCCAAGCGTTAGTTAATGTCTGCTCTGTAATTCATTTCTTAACACAATCTTAAATTATTAATTTATTATGCGATTATCAGGATTATCCCCATTTCATACATGTAGGACTTTGAACCTCTTGCAATATATCTGCATTATATGCTAATTGTTAAGTTGTGTCTTGGTTGCCATGTTCAGTTTAGCCTTTTCTGATGGAAAGTTAACGGGGCGTTTTCTTTCGATTTGATCTTGTGGTGAACTGAAATTGTGTTGATGTGTGATGATGGTTATTTCACGAACTAGTTTAGAGATTATATCATGGATAAATCAGCTATATTCATATTGATATAAAACATTTTCTAGAATTCTGTGATTTCTATCTCATTTTAAATAATAATTCAAGTAGCTAGATGAAAGTCCAATTCAGGCTTTGTTTTTACTTACATAAATAGATAAAAGCACCAACTTCACTTTTCAGTGAGCTCACTTTTACAAGTAAAGATATAAATGTTAACTGTAGTTATAGGACCTCAATGTCATGTTGACTACAAAAACCTATTTTTATAAATAACATAGCCTATTATTAAGCCTGTTCTCTCTCTCGTGTTTCTTCATGTCGAATGTTGTTATTCAAAACAATAATTGTGCCACAGCTGTATTTGTAGCCTACGTAAATAAAAACTGTCCGATGCACATTACAAAAGTAAGAAACATAAACTGCACACTTGAAATCTGAAATATCTTCCCCAACATGATTAGATCTATGGCATTTTTAATAAAAGATAACCAGTAAAATTACGAAAAAATATGTTTATTGTAAAAAAGATAAACGAATAATTTGTAAATTATACTCACACATACAGTATTTAACTCTCTGCAATCAATCGTTTTGCTTAAACTACTCTCCTAAATTAAGCCCAATCGTGCATTCTGTCACTGCTTGTTCTTTTATCTAAACTAAAATACAACAAAAATACAAATGAATCAGTTATGACACTGGATTTTCGCGCAAAGTGCTTCAAAATGCATTTTATAAGTAACACATCTCTGAGTTTGAAGTATCCCTTCTGAAATAGCTGTCGTCGCCATATGAATACAAACAGTCTGATGAGCCGTAGGGCGCAAACTCTGAGGTTGCCATGCCTTCCTGCACATTGGACCAGTGCGACAGACAAAAGCAATGCTGCAGGTTGCAATGCTGATGGTGGTAATTTTCTGGAGAGAAACTGGAGCTCAAATCCATCCGTGTTGGGGAGTTGTAGCACGAAGAAGACGAAGAGTTGGACTGAGTGGGAGAGTAACTGTTGTAGTCGACGGGACTGGGGAGATTGAAGGAGTCTGAGAGTGATCTCGAAACCTGAGGAAGTCGCACAAAAATACCTATTAAAAATGATGCACGCGTGTTTTTTTATTCATTCGTGCAAACATACCTGATAGCATCAGAACCTTCCGAAATAGCAAAAAAAAAAAAAGGGGGGTTATTAAAAAATGAAAAGCACCAAACACATACCAGGCTTGTGCCATAGAGGTCCGAATTAGAAGGTAGATATCCATTAGACCACTGCGCAGAGGTGGGACACACGAAATTACTGCCGCTGAAAGTCTCAGGTGGCATCATGTGCACCATCTGTTGATGATCATAAGCATTCTCCATCGGGATGTTGACATTTTCGTTAAAGGGACGTGTCTGGAAATAAGGCTCTGGAGCTTGCATTCCAAAGATATCAAGGTGGGCTGCGGGGAAGACAGAAGAAAATGCTGGCTTGAGCACAGGTGAACATTTAAATTAGGCCAGCAAGACTTGAGATGATGTCACGAGACCATCAGCCAAACAGCTAAATCACATTTGAATAGTAGTTTATAAAAAGGAGATCATTCACGGATCTGTAAGGAGCCCGTATATAGATGTAGATGTCATTGTTCTTTTATTGATATATTTATTCTTCTCACAATCATAAAATAGAGCTGATGCCTGGCGGTGGATCAAAAGGGTTTCTGTGTTGGAGTATAGTAAGTTGCATGCAGTTAGTATACTTTGTTTTGTGTTTGTCTCAGGTTTCCTGATTAAAATGCAAGCTCTTACATGTTAGCAGGCAGAAAGTCCTGAGCTTTTTTGCAGCTCTACCTTAAGGTGCTTTTAAGATTACTGAAATCTGATGCTTTTGTAAACAGCATTGTGAAATGACTGCATGGGACAAAGGAATGAGATCGCTATCACTTATCGCCGTTCGTTTAATTTGTTAGGAATTGAAACTTACTAATCATGGTCGTAGAGCAGGCATCGCGAGCAGCAACGGCTTGGGATTTCTATGGGATTGATATTGGGAAAGAAAAACATGAATCATTGCGTTCGTTCAGTTGAAAAACAGCAGAAATCTTCCGTTAGGTGGGTTGTACTATTATGTGTTAGGCTATCAACTGAAACCTCAGACTTAGATAGGCCTTTGTGGGCGTGGTGCGTTCAGTTGCTTTTTAAACTGCGTTTTACTTTGGCTACCATAGACTTGTACGCCAGTGACTGGTTTTTATTGCGTATACTCAGAACCATTGTTTACCGTTGCGCTTTTTTGTGCCTGCAGGGCTCTGTGCTTCTGCAGTAACTCCTTAACGGTGGTCTTCACACGCACACCCTGGTATACCTTAGGTTTATCTGCTGGATGGAAAAAAAAGAAGAGAATTTGAATTCGTTTTCGTTGGCATTGATTTTCAAGATTATTTTCCAAATTAAGACGATCTGTAGGAGAGCTTTATGCTCTTTTGCCAAAGAAAAACGATTCAAAACATTTCAGACCACGTTTCTGGGTCAGTGATGTGACTAATGTTAGTAAAATGCACAAGACTTGAATAAACTTCTGTGAAGAACATGCATGCATCATCTAAAATGTTTTGTGGGGATTCAAACATTAGCAGCATTAGACATATTTGGAAAAAAAAGAAAAATGTATATTGGGGGGAAATGAATGTCTATGTGGGCAGCAATTTAGTTGTTTTATATTGTGTAAAATGTATTTAAAACTTTTCTGAATAAACGATATGGTTGTCAAAATAATGAAGTTTGAAGGAAAGCCTTTTTTACTTAAAGGTTACACCACTTGGCATGTTAGAATGATTATAAAAATCATGAAATAACACGAATTGAAATGAATGGAGCAACATTTCCAAGACTTTGGCACCTACTTAGTAGCCTAAACCATTAGAAGAGCTAGATCTTTCAAATATTTTCCCTTTTTTATCATATTCAGAATACTTATTTGGCAGTGAGCCTCTACATAATTAACCTTACGATTTTTCTATATGACATTGGAAAACGCTAATAAATATAAAACACCACATTAGAAAACAATGTGCCCGTATTCCCAGTAAAGACTTCATTGGTCTGAGCGCGCAGGTGATCCGGCAGTGAATGGGTTAGTTTTCGCATTACAATAGACAGTGGTGAATTTCGAGAAACATGCTCTCCAGCCATCTTTGCCTCGGGACGAAGGTTTTAATTTGGAGCAGTTTACTTCGGTTTGCTTGTTTGTGGCTGTGAATCAAAACACGGCAAACTGGCGAGAAGCCTGATCTAATTATTGACGCGTAAAGTTGGGTTTGCGGAAAGCGAAGTGAAAGCGCTGTGAAACGCTGCTTGCGAGACAAGAAGAAAGAGAAACTCCCTCGGTAGACGTCTCAACGAGTTACAAACGTAAGTAAAACACTCTTATAAGCCGCGTCCAAGCGAAAAGAGAAAGTTAACCGGAAAATAGATGGTAAACAAGAAACAAGTCAACGTCCATAAGAAACCCGGTTAGATTGGCTACGGAGAAGTTTACGGGTTGTTTACGCGGGCGCTGTCGATTAGTTCGTTTGTTTGTTTGCAGGGAATTCCCTAAAAACGTATAGGGTCCAGGTTAGCTTTTGCGATTCTCTCGGGAGATGTGCAGTTATTTCTTGATATAATGGGCAGTCCTCCTATCTCTTCCTACACGAGTGAAGCCGCGCCTAATAACTTCCCCCAAAATCAAATGTGTAAAAAATAGATGGAAAATAGTTGTCCTTCTTTCCTAAATTTTTAATTGGTTGCTCAGCCTTGTGAAGACATACACAGTGGGACGTCTTCCTGATCCGCGTTAATATATATAGATATATATATATATATATATATATAAATTCTGTCTGAACATAAGTGATTCAAAACAACGCCACGCCATGGCTGAGTGCATGGAGGCAGTTGAGTTTACAGAGGGCAAAAATGTGCGCTGATGTTGAGAAGATAGCAAAAACGTCCTTCGGCAGTGTTTTGATGAGCTCATTGACAGTTAAACCTATTCTAATAAATATTCATATGCGCGCTGAAGCAAAGTTTGAAATCTGGTTGAAATGTAGAAATTGTATTCAGTCGTCGTTTGCTCTCTGCGATTCCGAAAACCGGTGCATACAGTTGGACACGGTGGTCGACATTGTAAAGTGTAAAATAACGCAGCAAATAAATCTTCAGATAAACCCATGTTAAGTTTTGCTTGAAGGAAAGCTGAGCAAAAAAATGCGAGGCAGAAAGAAAATTCAAGATATAAAGAAAAGCTGAGCTTGAATGAATCACCAGAAATATCCCCATTCCCATTAAACTGCAAAAAAAGTCATGTAGCACATTTATTAAAATGCATATAAAAATGCACCAATTTGTTGAAAAGGATCCTTCCATATGTGTTTGCTGTTTTAAAATATTAGAAAGACTGCATGCTTTGACCCATACATTTCCAAGCTACTTTTACCAATGCATTTATTGCTTTTAATTAACATATACTTTTTCTCAATGTTTTTCAGGTTGCTGAAGACGAAAACATCTTATATGAAAGAAAAATAAATTTTGACTTACCAGACATATTGGCCTGAAAAGGAGGAAATCTCTGGAAGAACTACAGTGAAATACCCCAACGTCACTTCTTTGCTCTATTATATGGGCAAGAACGAATTATTCACAAAAGTCTCAAAAAGTCTCAACAAAGTAACCTCAAAACACTCTCAGGACATACAATTATACAGTAATATAGCTAGGGATATTTTAGTTTGAGTTTTTCTCCCCTCATCCCTAGTATTTAAAACCCCAAGAACTCAATGATTTGACAATGATTTGATTGCGCGATACTTTCAATTTGAATATTCAAAAGCTTCGTAAAAAGACTTATTTCTGAGTGAAATTCGCTATTACAGTGCATATAATAGCATCTCTTTTAATAGAATGTTGTGTTATTTCACATTTTGACATTAACCAAATATATATTTCTAACATTTTATCATCCTTTTGGTGTTGATGATTGGAGTCTCCCTGAGAAGCACTATTTCAACTTTGCAGGGAGTCTGAAGGCACAAATGAAGTTTTACATCCCATGACACATTGTAAATATCTTCTGTAATGGGTAGTCTTGTGAAAAAAAATTCAATAATACGTCTTGTGGATCAAATTTATGCAGTATTTTAAGAATTATTGAATTGGTGGGCGTGGCATATGATAGCAGCCATGTTTGTCATCAGAACAATTGGGACGTCTGCTAAAGTGAAGTTACTAAGATAGTGGAGACTGGTAGAAGAAGGCTAAATATGAAATTAATTAATTTAGAATTAAACATTTCATTGAAAGGCTCGGTGGCAACTGTTGAAAATCAAGAGCCGATTTGAATGAGAATAAAACAGTGCCAAGTCTTTATAATAATATTCGTGAACTTCTCTCGGAGGATTTTTGTTTTAATGCAACAGGTAAAATAATTAAAGAATTATCTTCGCTTTAATCCTTAAAATATCTAAGCAGGGTGCTGTTTGATGCTGAGTGGTGCTGATCTCAGACACAATCTCGCACACCTGACCTACTTGATTTCTGAAATAACTGAAATGAAAAGGCTTCAAGTGGCATATTTACATTTCTTTAGGCTTCTGAAATCACAATGCTGTTGTTTATTTACGTGTGTCGGATTGAAGTGTCGAGTCTTTAAGACTGAACGGAATGATTAGCCTAAACGCAGGTGTTCTTTGTCTCAGAAGAGATGTCCGAAAGTGGCTCTCCGTGTGGCATGCAGTACAGTAAAAACGGACAACTTCGTTTCAAAACCGCGGAATATTTAAAGATCCAAGTGTTTATAAAACGTGGGATCTTAATAAATACGTCTTCACCTGGTTGGTATTCATTCAAACCCAAACCCAGTTAGATCGGGCGTTTTACTCCTTCGTGAAATCGTTTTGTCATGTCAAACCGCTGCAAATTGACCTCGAGTTTCATAATGTTATTTTCTTACCGGCCCTTTTTATCAGTCACGTTTTTGAATAGATCTTTCAGAATTCTAAGTAAAATCTCTAAGTAACACTTCAGCCGAGTTGAGGAGGTCGCTGTGGTGGTTGAATGACGCCCCCTGGTGATTAAACCGGAGAACGAGCGGGTCATTGTAACTAGATTGTAACTAGACATTGTAACTCATTTTCATCTGATCTATTCTAAACTATACGAGGCAGTTTCCCGAACAGGGTTTAAGACTAGTCCTAGATTAACATAAATGTTAAGAGCTGTCTAAACTGGATAAAGCTTGCACTGAGATACCTTAAAATGCATTATTGTCATTGTTTGGTCTTAAAATGCTCACAGATAATGCATTTTTGTAAGACATGTTTCTTAAATGTCCTATATTAGCAAAGGTGTAGTCTTGGCTTAATCTAATCCCTAATCGGGAAACCGGCCCTACATAGTTTAATTTGCAATAAATGTATACACTTTGAACAAGTGCACGAGTAAAATCAGACTAGAGAAAGATATTGCTATTGACCAGGACTGTAAATGTCTAGAAATCTGTTTTACATGAAAGCTTAAATTGAGTCCTGCATGCATTCAACTTGATAGCCGTATTTTTATTTTTATTAAGTTTTTATTATTGTGAATTATGTTCTCATTTCAGTAAGCCTAAAATTGAACAGTTTGGATACAAAAGCCATCCAAAATCTTCATCTGCATTTTTATCAGGTTCAATAATTTTACTCTAATGGCAATGCAATGTAAGTCATTTTCTATGCAATCAAAGTGAAATACATAAATATATGAGGGTGATTAAACATTTTTGGAAAGAAACCTTTTCAGATGGCACTTTGAGGCTTTTGACTCTTCATTTGTTATTATAGTAATGCATCAGAAAAATCATACAGTCAATTCGTTCGTTTTATATGGTTTATTTTATACACATGAAAATGTGGTTCCTGGCAGAGTCTTACTTTAGAAGTCAGATTGATTTACAAAATCTGAAAGAAAGAAAAGACAATTATTCCCCTCCTCCCCTTATTTTGTATGTAATTTTTCCCCCCTAATCCTTTAAATTGTATTTTAAGAAATATTCATTTATAATAAAGAAAAATGTGATTTAATGATTTTGTTATCTTGTACATTTAATTTATTCATCCAAAAAAACTAAGGTTTCATTAAATGTATTTTTTTTCTGTTGTGTTCACATCAGGCACTTTAAAATCCCTTGTGCTGTAGAGTTACAGAATTCTAGTTTTTTTTACCTTCAAACCATTTTCACAACATGCTTTTGAAATGGAAAACTCACAGGAAGAGAAATAGGGCTAGATATTACACATCTATAAATATTGTAACACTTAATTTTGCAGTTAATATAGATTTATATAGACTCACTGTCACTTGCGTGTCACAGAAATAAAAAACAATTCTGATATACAGACTCCTTATACTGATTATTATCCCAATATAAGTTGTAACAACGAAAAAAGAGATACAATTATAATAAACAATACAATTAAAACATTAAATTGAAGATATAATTTGTTCCCCAATGTTAAGCTTTAGCTCTGCTAAGCAAAATTGGCAAAAAAAAAAAGAGATTGTAGTGCTGATTGTTGTCTATTAAAGAGATGTTGATCTGCTAGCCTTCATTTCCTTCCAGTTCAATCTCAGAATGCCCTCCTGACCTCATACTGTGACCAAGTGCTACTAGTGTCCTCCTTGCCCCATACCAGGCTGTCGCTTAGTGCTGAAGGGGCACTTTCAGTATCTTCTGAGGGTAGTACTGGCCCTATTTTGGTCACATGCTCAGTCATGAATGAAGGGGAAGCGAAGCTGCCAGAGGTGGGTTGAAATGAGGAGTGATAATTGACTTCATCCAGTGACTGGAGAGAGTACGACTGTGAGGACGTCATGCTGGAGCCCCGGGACGATGAGCGGAACTGGGTCGGGCTGACGGTGTCGGGGTTGACCAGAGAGCTGGGTGTAGACAGGGGTATGGGCGCCAGAGCATCTCCACACAAACCCTCCACCCCGTCATTGCCAGTGGCCTCCCAAGAGTCCCTCTGTAGTGAACACAAGCAAGGATTCATTAGCCTCAACCTTGAGGAGCCAGAGATATACATAAAAAACATGATGTTGAACAATTTCAAGTGACAAGACAATAAATGCAAAAGCTTACTGAATCTATCTATCTATCTATCTATCTATCTATCTATACCTCTATGTGTAACTTGTTTTTAAGTAATGACCTAATTATTACTTGTTTTCCAAAAATGTGTATTATTTGGATAAAAATGTCTGTAAGAACTCATTTAATTTATTTATTCATTTGAACATTGGCATAAAAAAATCGATATGCTAATGAAATAAAATAAAATAAACAATTTAAGGTCTATATATTTATTTTCTTTTTCTAAAAATAAGTATAATACTTTGATAAAATGGTTTGGTGCACTTGAAAACCTATTTCAGTTTCAGAAAAAAAAACAATATTAAAATATAAAAAGGTCATAGAATATATCTTTATGATTAATATTATAATTTATATACTACGATTACTACTACTACATCATTACTACTTTTTTTTTCACCAAAAAAATAATATACATTTTCATGCAAATATAAATTTGAAATAAATGAATAAATGAAAAAAGTGCAATTAATATAAACAAAGAAAATATAATACAATATGAAAATATTTTATCCAATTAATTATAAAATTATTTTTAGATTGGTTTCTAAAAAACACTTAAATGAAACTAGTACTATACTTGAATGAAACTGCCTGCAAACTAGTTTATTGATTCAGTTGAACTTTGTCCCATATGCAAATAATGTTGCCACTACTTCAGAAGAAAAACAGTCCCACCATAGATTAAAAATGGCTGAACTGTTAAAATGTTCTATCTCTAAGCAGAACAGTAGACTTAGACTTAGACATACAGAGTGTAAGATTTTGGTTACATTTCAACAGCACTGACCAACCTGATCTCACGGCAATTCGTGCATATTTTACGAGGTGGCTAATTCGTACAACCTCACTCGTATGAATACATACGATTTATAGTAAATCCTACGTATTTTACGAGATGCCAATTCGTATGAATTTGTACGAATTACCTAAACATAACCCCGCCCCTAAACCTACCCATCACGTGGTTTTAGACAAATCGTATGAAATCGTACGAGTGAGGTCATACGAATTAGTACAAATTGGCACAAATCTGGCACCTCGTACGAATATGTATGAATTGCTTGTGAGATTGTGTTGCAGTGACATGTTTTCGTACAGCGCCACCTCGTGCGCCATATCTTACCAGCAAATAATGTGAAGGGTCACTGGAGTAAGAAGGGAGCAAAGAAGACAACGCAGAAGGCGAGAAGATTGTACTTCCTCCGCTGGAGAAAGGAGTGCTTCGGTAGTCGCCAAAAGGCTCCGGGTAGTAGCTGTCTATGAGTGAGGAATATCCAGACACGCATCCGCTGTCACACGAGAGAGACTTTCCCGTTAGCGACGAGGGGTAGACGTCGGCAGAAAACAGTTTTGTTGAGGAACAAAACTCTGTGTCCGAAATGAAAGGTCTTCTCATGCCATAGTAACTCGGAAGCATGTGAGAACCTAAAGAGACCACAATAATGGTGTTCATTAGATGAACAAAATTCATGACAGAGATGTTATTTATACCATATCTAGAAACACCATTGCACATTTCTGACTTCAATATACATTGTAAAGTATTGGATACTCACCAGTCATTTGAACAAATGGACTCGGAGGAGACGAGACACCCTAGAAAAAGGTTAATATCATCAATTTCCCATTAGTTTTCTCTGATCATTTACTTTGTTTGACTAATGCAGGCCAGTCTTAATGGCACACGACAAGCTAACACGCTAAATATTTGCATGCATCTAATGAACTGCCCCAAAACTTAAAGAATGTCTCTTTTTAGTGTTCAAAACAATGAAACACAATGAATATGTTGTGCATCTCACTTTCTCTTTCAACTAAGGTTCAGTACTAGCTAAACACCAGTGGGAGCTAGAGATTTGTCGGATAGAATTTTGCTATTAAATGGTCGAGGGCTATTGGTGAGCTCTCATTCGTTTGCATATTACAAGCATAAAAGAGCTGATATCAAGGCCGCGCTCGCTGGAGGGCAAGCAAATTTTGAGGCTAGTATTTGAATGTCATTTGCTCATCCCAAGACTTCCCTATGTGAACAACCTACGCCTCAGTGCCTCTTTGAAGGCATGGTATGGAAATCAGGCTGCTGAAGAGCTCCAAGGCTGGGACTCTGCACCTGATTCAGCCTCAAGATAAACCAAGCTGGAGTAGATGGAAGTGAGGAGTGAAATAATTCTACTGTATAAAAGTGTAAAACAGTCAAATGAAGATCAATGCATGAAATTAAATTGGCAACTACCACCAGGATTCTGCTTTTGATTTAATGTTTGGATCGTGCGTGTTATGTCCATATGTATTCAATGCTTGTGTCATGCTGCTTGAAGTAAAGTGACGTTTCAGTGTAGATGCAAAGTTCCCAGTTGGTTTTGGGGTTTTTTTTGCTGCTTTTGTTCATTAATCATAGTCTTTTACTTTTTGGAATCATTTTGGAATGGCTGTTACGATTTGTGTTTTATTTTTTGTATTAGTTTGTTTGATGTTAGCCACTGATCAGTACAATTTTACAACTTTAGAGGTTAATTTTGTCAAACATCAGGTCATGAAAGCATTTAATCAGGGTTACTATAATTAACTAAAACTAAAACCATAAAAACATTTATGTTACTTGACATAAAATAACATTTAATTTAAATGTTTTTTTTAAACAAAAAAAAATAAAAACATTTTCACTGCTTGATATAAAATAACCTTTAACTTATATATATATATATAAAAATATATATATATAAAAAAAATCAAATATTATTAAACATATTACATGCACATCATGTACTCTAACTTATAATTATATACATTTATAAAAACTATGCTGACATAATGTAAAAACATTAATACAAATAACAAAACAAATAAATTACTAAACTTGAAATTAAAAGAAAACTTATTTAAAATATTAATAAAAAAATGATAATAGTGTCTCAATCCTACTAAAATATCACCTACTAAAAACACAATACTTAAGCAACATGTAAAATAAAATGTAATGTTATGTCATGATTATTATATAAAACTATACAAAATGAAATAAAATAACTTATAACTACAAATTATTACATTTTATTGAAAGAAATATAAAAAAATATTGAAAAAATAATAAATGTAAAAAATCTAAAAATATAGATTTCATAAAAAAAAAATATATATATATATATATATTTTTTTTTCTCCAGTTAGCAAAATTGTAACTTTTTTTTTAAAATTTGCTCTAAAATAACTAAAATTTAAACAAAACTTAATAAAAGCTATGATGACATACAACTTTGAATACAAATGCCAAACACAGAATGAAAAAAAGTATACATTTATAAATGTAAAAAAAAAAAATAGTGTACCAAAATTACACTGACTGTAAAATAAAATCTAATCAAATTCTGTAACATCAGCTCTCACTGTTTGTTTTTCTCTTATCCATGCAACTTTCATTTAAACAGTTTTCTTCGACCAAAGATTATATAAGAGTAATATTTTACTATTGTTTGTCTAGAACCCCTGGCAAGTGTCTGTTTTGTTCTGGTCCTGTGTTCGGACATGACTTCTGTGGACAACCTTTGATTAAGTCTACAGATGGCTCTTCTATCCCTAATAAAAGGCCATAGATACAGATGTAAGCTTATTATAAAGCGATTTTTGTTCTGTGTGGCCTCGACATGCTCCGATTCTCCTCTGCAACCCTCCCTCTGCTCTGCCATTGTAGTATGTGTTTGGTCTCAGTCGTGTCCCCATAGGATCACAATGATTGACACCTACATACATGTCATTTTATTATGCTACCAAAACATAGTTACTTTTCACCCATTGCATTACACACAAAAGATTAATTACCATTCACTGCTCAAAGTACCAACAATACATCACGCATCATGGAAATCTAAAGTCCCCAATGGTCACGAAACTGTAACATGAGAGAATGACACAGATTTTCATCACTTGTTATTTCTAGGAGGTTTTTTTAGGTAAGTTTAAAAAATATTATCTAATATATATATATATATATATTATCTAATAAAAAATGTATACATGTTAAAAATATTTCATAGATTTACTTTTCAATATAAAATTATAATAATTTATGAATATAAAACATTTTTATGTTTATATTACATTTCTATATTCTTTTAAATATAATTTATATATATATATATATATATATATACAGATTATACAATCTACATAAAATATAGTGTCTGTGTAGACTAACTATATGTAACTATATATATTTGAATTTTAATAACATTTATTTTTTATTTCTTAAAATATCCTTATTCTTATATATCACACATATATAATTATAAATAGATCATAAAGAATATATAAGTACTAATTATTACAATAAAATATTAAGAATATATAAAAAAAATATTAAAGAGTATTTAAAAGTAGTAAATTACAAATTAAATAATCTTCAAATTAAAGCTTTAATATATATATACATTAAAAAAAAAATACATTTTAATTTTAAGTAAAGGAATAATAAAATTACGAAAATACTGTTTTTATAATATATTTTTACAATATATTAAGAAGTTAATATTATTTTATAAATTAACTACACTAACAATATATTTATATACTTACAAAATATGTATATACACAGAATATTTTTTGACTTTTTAGAAAGGTTAATTTTATTTTCACAGCACTAATGTTGCTTAAGCATTATATCTTAATATTATATCACAAATTACTACACATTTTGCATACAATTTAGAACACAAGATTTAATCCAGCGTTTGGAACCTTGCAAGGCTATCAGTTTGTACAGTGGCGAGACAGAAGCCATTTATCTACTTATTCAAACAAAAGCCAGTTTAGCGTGCCATTGACATGGAGAAAAGCGTTCTCTCTTGTGCAGCCAGATGTCTGCAAGTCTGATTTTTTGCTTGTCTAGAGTGACAACAGGCGACTTGTCTGTGGTCTACAGGAGGAACAATACACTGGAGCAGGTGTGCGAGTGTTTGACTTTGCATAGCCATACTACAGCAGCAAAAGGATGATTGACTCCCAAACCTCAGGAGCTCACGAGCATCAGCGCCACTGCTATTGTCTGCCGCTTATGTGCAGGTATTCACTAACGGGCTTTGCCCTGTGTGAGAAAAGGACCAGACTCCGAGGGCATGTATCACAGGCCCTAGCTTCATCATTAGAATGAAAAAGATAAGCCAACGAGCAAATAAAGTGGTGCAGAATATACCAACTGTTTTAAACTGTCTGTTTGCATATATGAAAGAAAAGAAGAGTGGCAGCGTGAATGGAGTGAAAGGGAGCATTGTGAATGACAGGGTGGGGTGTGTTTCGGTTGAGGGTATTGACCAGGTGAGACGAAGCCGTGGACTTACAGCATAACGTGGCCCGCTCGTCTGCTGTGACCTCTTTTCTGCCAGCAGATCTTTCACCGTGTGCTTCACCCTGACTCCCTGATACACTCTCTTTGAGCATTCTGCAAAAAACACAAGCAGACAGCAAGGTAAAGCACTTGTAAACATGGAAAATGGCTTATATCCATCATTCAGCTGTACACAAACACAGATCTGGTTTGCTTAATAACTGCACAAGTGCACAATAACTTTTTCGTTTTCGAGCAGGTACAGTATCTCTTTGTCAGTTTATGGCGTGCATCTATAACTGGCATTGAAATTATCTTTGGTTTTGGTCAATGCAAATCAGTCAGTTTACAAACACTAACTCTGTCCGGTTGAAACATAGTGAAGGGATGATTGTTATTTCATTTTTATATGCCTCTTAGTTCATAGGAGGATACAGACAGAGGAACACAAGGTTATCTCACAGCACTCACGTTGGAAGTAAATTCCCATAAACTACAAAAAGACAATTCCTGGGAAGCAAAGATCTTAGTCAACAGAACAGTTTATTTGCAATTTAAAATGTCGGTGATAGGAAATTGCATGCAAAAATCATTGTAGCGTTATGTAAAAGACCCCAGCTTCTGCGTTCTGAAGCATTGAAGACTGTCTGAAATACTGTATTATAAAAGCTCAAACTGAAGTTGTCTTGTAATCAAGTAATCAGACTGGTTAACATTAGGGTTACATATTAAATGGTGTTCAGTCATTGCAAGAAGAGTAATATTAACCTTAAATAGCATGAGTAAAACTGAGCTCAAGCTTGAGTTTTCATATAGTTATAAACTACACCTTACCTGTTTCCATGATTCAGATAGGTCAGATGAAAATGGCAGGAATCTACTTAGCTATCTGTCCCAGTGAAACAACTTTGTCTGCACCCAAACTCCAGCTGAATTTGACCATTATACCAAAGACACGAAATCCTCTGCTTTAGTGAACTATACTATAGTCGCTAATCAGAAGTCAGCTTTTGAAATGACCCTCACTCATTTGTTTGCATGCAAATAATTGCCGGGACGTTTTTCAAGCATTTGCATCAACCTTCCAGATTAGCGAGGAGCAAGCACGAATGACACGCCATCATCGTTGGTAATGTCAAGACTAACCTTTGCTGGTCATTGTTAGGTTTTTATTATAGCGTGGTATTATTAAGCATTTGAGTTATACTGACAATTTACTTTAGTTAATAACACAATAAATAGGATAGTAGGATATCCTTCTATCTCTTCTCACGCTAAGCATGTCACTTAATAGAAACATAAAATGGAAATGTGACTGTAAATGTGTCCTAAAGGTAATTGGTTTGCTGAAAATACAAAGACAAAGACAAAGATCATTCTGCTTGTGTCAGGTTAATAAGAAATCAGTCAATTATTTTAACATTCCTGCCATCATGACAGAAAGGATATTTCAGACTGAAATCTAATAACTAGGCATAGATAGATAGATAGACAGATAGTCTGTTGGCCGAGATCATAAATTTACGATCAGGAAATATTCCTCTGTCCCCTTCTCTTGCCTTTTTTAGTTCAATATGTTCATATTTATTAATATATTAAAACATATAATTATGTTTAGTTTAATATATTTTTTTTTAAAAAACTATGTGTAACTATACAGAACATCACTACCACATTAAGTTTACATGTAGTTTTTTATATGTGCACCACTGTTCAGAATTGTGCTAGCTAACATGTGCAGCTTGTTAGCAAGTTCAAAAGTATCTTTATGTATTCTGCAGTTTTAAGTTGAAAAAAGCATAATTGTATCTTAAATTGTCACTACCAAAACAGTCACTACCTAAACAATGATTGCATGTTTTGGTAGTGACAATTCTATGGGATAACACATTATCCTCATTTTTGGGGGAAATAAGTTCAAGTTTAGTACATTTATGCCTTTTTTAAAATTTTATTATGGTTTATTAGTGTTTTATTATTAGTATGATGTGGTTTCTTCCAAAGCATTACAGTCACTACAGAAAAGGTCCTGTCACTACCGAAACATGGCATGGCAAAAATAAAGTATACTGAATTATTAACCAAGATGTTATGATATTTTTGGTTCAATGTAAATTCAATAAAATGAATATGTAACTTTGAAATCAGTATGATCACCTTGGATTCAAAATAAAACAAATCTGAGAAAAAAAAAAATAATTTAACGACTATAAAATAACATTGGCAGAAAAATACTGTGTATGTACATGCAATTATGCACTGGTTTCATAAGATTTTTTAATGATATGCATAAATGATGCATAAATGATTAATAAAGACTCAAATTATATGTGCAAATATAAATTCTATAAAATAGTAATATAGTAATATATTATTACACTTTAAAATTAACGTTTTCCTTTTTTAATATTTAAAAATGTAATTTTATTCTTATGTTAAAGCTGTTTTCAGCATCATTACGCCAGTCCTGTCACGATCCTTCAGTAATTTCTCAATGCTGATTTGCTCAAGAAACATTTCATCTTATTTTCAATGTTAAAAACTGTAATACAGATGATAACTTAGTGTAAAACGATAGTGTAAAACTATAATTTGTCTCTAAACAACATAACGATGAATAAGCTATAAAGTGTAAGCCATAAAAACAAAGAATTAATTGTTATTTCACTCTATGTCACTCTGGCACAACTTGTTTAAACAGCATTCCACATTGCTATAACTTGGCACTTGCACAGATGGTTACAGAGAAGTATCAGCTTGACAAGTTTCCAATCTTTGTGACATCAGTTGTGTTTATCTCACATGTCTGCCAACCACCGAACATGAAAACTTCCAAAACATAAAAATAAAAATATCAACCGAGGGCAAATATGTTTTTAGCAAACAAAATGTGCTAAAAAATAATCCCTCAACCTTTTCTAATTATTACAGAGTACATTATGTCCCACAGATACTTTAACAAAAAACTGTTCCCATAATAAGTATTAAACGATGCCATGATTGTGGACAGATATTAAGTTATGCACAGCTTTTAAAAGAAATGCAAGGCATTTTTTGATGAACAATACATGACTTTTCTTTTTAACTTGCTGTTAAATATAGACAAATGCAAATATGACTGTGAGAGACTTTCCAGTAAGGCCATGAGTCATGAATTGCTCGTGAGATTGTGTTGCAACGAAGGGTTTGACATCTTGACCCTAGTCAAGAACAATGCTATAACAAGTAAATGTGGTCTCCTAAACTATATTTTGTTAATTCTTCTTTATTATCATTCTAAAACATAAAATAATGATACTATATAATATAACCAGCAAAATATTGAATTCCACAAGCAAATGCAGTCTGGTCATTATTTTCGAACAGAAACTAACTGCATGGATTTATGATTATGCAAAGCACATTTTATTTTCAAATAGCTACAGTGCTCTTTTATTTGATAAATGAGTGCTTCGTGCTAAAGGATGTGTGAGAATGTTCTATCAAAGTAATATAAAATAACAATGGGCAACTGAATACATATCAGGTCTTCATTTCAAAGAGATAAAAATCACAATTTAACAGGTGTTCTCATCCCTTTAAAACAACAATACATCTGTCAGTGTCTGCAACAGTAGGTAAATACTGTGGGACGCATGGGCTTCTCTTGACCAAAACCTACTTCTGTGATTCATTTTGTGATCAATACTGACCTCTAGTGGACAAAGATAGAAGTTACATTTCACACTTCCAGAATACTGTAAATGGTAACACTTTATTTTAAGGTGACCTTTTATATGTAAATGTGATATGTATTTACCACTATAACATTAAACTGAGAAATCCTAACACAAGCCCTAATAACCCTAACCATTCAGTAAGTAGCTACATGTAGTCTAGTTAATTAATTCTCTGTACTTAAACATAAAATTGCAAATAAAGTGTTAAAACATACAATTGATTAAATTAAATAACATCTAACTGGTTAAATATGATATATGATGTATTCAATATGTAAGGAATAATTGAATTAATAATTGAATACTTAAATCGCTATTGTGAGTAGGATTATTTCTTCCGCATCTCATCCAGCGACTCTTTTGCTAGTTCCAAACTCTTGTATTTACTCATCAATACAAAATCGTTCACTCAAGTTTTCCAAACATTATCTTGTTTTTTTGGAGGAAATAATAAAATAATAATGATGATGATAAAAATACACTGCCTAACACATCCTAGATCTGAATGAATGAAATATTCTTATTAAATACTTTGTTCTTTACACGTCTGTCACATGCTCGGTGTGAAGCTGCTTTCATCTGTGAAGAGCACAGACACCAGTGGCGAATTTGCCAATCTTGGTGTTCTCTGGCAAATGCCAAATGTCCTGCACGGTGCTGGCCTGTAAGCTCATACCACCCTCAAGGAGTCTGTTTCTGACCGTTTGAGCAGACACATGCACATTTGTGGCCTGCTGAAGGTCATTTTGCAGGGCTCTGGCGGTGCTCCTCCTGTTCCTCCTTGTACAAAGGCGGAGGTAGCGGTCCTGCCCTCCTCCACGTCTCCTGATGTACTCGCCTGTCTCCTGGTAGCACCTCCATGCTCTGGACAATAGGATGACAGACACAGCAAACCTTCTCGCCACAGCTTGCATTGATGTCCCATTCTGGATGAGCTGCACTACCTGACCTGCTTGTGTTGGTTGTAGACTCTCTCTGATGCTACCACAAGAGTGAAAGCACCGCCAATGTGACCAAAACATGAGTGAGAAAACATGAGAATTGTCACCACCTGCAGAACCATTGCTTTCTTGGGGGTGTCTTGCTATTTGCCTATTATTTCCACCTGTTGTCTATTCCATTTTCACAACAGCATGTGCAATTGATTGTCAATTAGTGTTGCTTCCTAAGTGGGCAGTTTTATCTCACAGAAATGTGATTGACTTGGAGTTACAAGTGTTCCTTTTATTTTTTTAAACAGTGTACTTTAAAAGTCGATAAGTACCAGAAACTTTTTAGTTACATAATATATTTTTTGTATTCAGCACAAAAAAGAAACTGTGAAAAAGAAAGGGAGACTATAGCAGAAGTTACATTTTTGGGTGAATTAAGATGGAGACTCACAAAGATGGAGCAGGTTTGACAATCTATGAAATGAAACAGCCTTCTTCTTTTGGAAACACCAGAGGATAGTTTAATTAATGATTCTAATGAACTCTCAAGCAATCTCACTTTTATTCTTCCTGTTTTTCTCTACAAGGAACATCCCGTTCCATTTTTTTCTGGCAAAGTACATGATCTCACCAAAGACGGACTACCAAGGCTTGAGTTCACCTTCTTATCCAACCTAAAAGTCTCTGTAATACCTGCATCTTCTGACATCAATTGGATACATTTTCCATTTTTAAATCTTTATTAATAAACTGAGGGCGATGAGTTTAAAAGTTTTTGAAAGAAGCAATATTGTGAAACCTTGGCATTTAAATAACCTTTATATTATTTCAATGTATTTTAAAATGTAATTTTTTTGTGATGGCAAAGCTACATTTTCAGCATAATACTGCAATCCTCAGTGTCACATGATCCTTCAGAAATTATTCTAATAAAGAGGGCATATAAGGCATCTTACGGAAACAAAAACAACACACAAACTCTCAAAGGCATACATCTAAAAAATGAGATACTTTCATATCTCAACAGTCTCATCTCATTATGGATGTATGATAAATGTGTGCTGAAGTGTGGTTAATCTTATTCCACAGTTTGTTTGATCTCTGTAGATTGCAGGATCTTGAATCATTTATTTGCTCTGTCACCCCTGGCTTGTCTTATCACAGGAACATTCTCTTGGCTCACTCAGAGGAATTTTCCAGCACTGCATAAAGAGCCATGCGATATAATACAGCCTTCAGGGAGCATTTGAAACTATATTGGCACTGTATATTGTACATATATTGATGTATATTGGCAATATCAATTGGTTATTTATTAGTTCTTTACAATAACTCAATATTCCCAATAATGAAATGTAATAAAGGAATGTGTTTTCATATGTAGCCCAAGTACGCTTATATTACAAGAACAGGAGTGTTGTTGTGTTTACCATAACTCTGTGTAGAATAGTGTAGAATTATAAATTTAGAAATGGTTAAACACAGTTTGATGTCATGTATTTTGCTATTAACAGGAAGCTCACAGTGAGACAGTGGCCTTTTGTAACATCTGTTCCAAGTTTCCTGGACTAAGTGTGAATGCAAATCCTTTCAAGGTTCAGCTACACATTTTGTTTTAAGGTTTCCATAGCACCTATGCATTTAATGACACTTGTATGCTAACTAGGATCAAGGCTGAGAAATGTCCTGTCTAGAGAAAAGTTCCTGTCCTGCATTTGCATGCTCTATTTCCTTTTGTCTTCACATCTGTACTCCCCCTCCTTGTAAATGTATTTAAACCACAGACAAGTCAGACCATTCAGAT
>JAUMHI010000057.1:6515359-6550779 GCA_032359435.1 Enteromius unitaeniatus | reverse complement strand
TATTAAAAGTCTTTTATTTTATACTATACGTTTTTGACTCCTGCGTCCTCCTTACCTCTACACGGATAAACGTTACAATATGTGTGTATATTTATTAATACACATATAAATAATATAAATACACACCCATGTTAGTATGCCATGTTAGTTACTATTCATTTAAATAAATGCCAGCTGTCTCACTTAGTCCAATAACATGGCCAGGCCTGTCTATAATATTAATTTCTCCTTCGTTCTAAAACCGTCACCCATCAAATATATCTATTGTTCACATTTTCCTTCCCCTTTTGTTTTGATTGAACCAACAGAAGTCTTTTTTAAGGAATACGCTATAATCTGAAATCTGATGGATGTGAGGCTCATGGTGTTCCTTGCACATTATTCCAATGAATCATATGCAATTGTTCACAGTCTACAGGAGATGATGTGCTTCATATGTGCCGCACGTGTTGGATTAAATAATGGCTACTGGAAAATGTCACAGGTGTCACTAGGGTTTTTACTGGTATTGTGTCAGGTTGGGTTTTCCATTGCTTCTCATCACTGCAGAGGAAATAAATCTGCTTTAAATTGCAGAAAATATGTAGGTGCTAAATTTGGATCATTGCATTTCTGTTTCTGTAAATTCAGTGTGCATTTATCACGAGGGCTAAACTTATATTTGAACTTATTAAAGATGATTAAATACATTCTGTCTGAAATCTGAAAATTTATTTCTGGAAAATCTGTGTATACTGTAAAGTATTGTGTGTTAATGTTTAAACATTTATGTATTAAACTTGCTTTGTTTGAGTTTTGCACCTAGAAGTAACAATGCTGTAATTTATGAATAGGTGCCGTCTTATTAAGAGTTCAAACTGAATAAAACATCACAATAATCCACAATCCAAGTATTACACAAGACTCCATGAATTTTGTGAAGTGAAATTTAGATTTATTTTCACTTTCACTAGAGATAAAAACCATCCTGGGCATGCCAATCTGCACTTTTATTATAAGCATATCAAATTATATCCATATTCAATACATTTGAACTTAATTTCTGCAGATTTTAGAGTCCTTCTCTACAAAGATCGCTGATTAAAATGTCTCGGGGTTATGAATATAACCCTAGTTCCTTGAAGGAACGAGATACTGCATAAAAATGCTATGGGAACGAGATACCCACGCCTCCAGACACGCAAGTCCCTGCCTAGTGTGGAGCAGAACAACTAAGGCAAGAGGACGACCAATCCTGGGGTAGCAGGAAGGTCGGGCCCATAGAACCTTACAAAGGTCAGAGGGGAATACCAACCAGTTGCTTTGCAGATGTCCGGAATCAGGACACATGCCAAGAAGGCCTTCGAGGCCACTACACCTTTAGTTGAATGAGCTCTGACTCCCATCGGCGAGGGGAGACCTGTAGACTCATATGCCTTAGAGATAGCATCCACAATCCACCTACTCAAGGGTATGCCTTGAAGCAGGCAAACCCCTATTAGGAGGGCCGAAGCAGACTAACAGCTGGTCCGATCTCCTCCAGCCCGCAGACCTGCGAATATAGGTGTCCAGTACTAAAGGGGAATTTCAGAACATAACCTGCTCACGGGAATAAGAAAACTTTTGCCAGACCGGGTAGAGGTAGAGGCCACAGACAGGGCCTGTATATCTCCCACCCTCTTGAGTGAGGAAAGTGCCAGCAAGACCGCAGTCTTGATGGTAAGCTGCAGGTCAGAAACCTGCTCCAAAGGCTCAAATGGAGCTTGACAAAGGGCCTCTAGGATCACCGCCAGATCCCATGTCGGGACCCGAGACCGCACCACAGGCCTCAGCCTGAGTGCACCTCGTTGAAAGCGTATGACTAGTGAATGTCTACCCACTGAGTATTTACCAATAAGGGCGTAGAAAGCCGAAATAGCTGCCATGGGCATCTTCAGAGTGGAGTGGGCTATACCCATAGACAACCTCACCTGCAGGAATTTCAGAACTGTGCCAATCGGGCAGTTAGCTGGGTCCTGCTGCTGATCCATGCACCATGAGGTGAAGAACTTCCACCTCAACGCATAAAGTCTCCTCGTTGAGGGAGCTCTCGATTGGAGAATAGTCTGAATGACCTCGGTTGACAAACCCGCTGCTATGAGCTATGCCCCCTCAGGGGCCACACCCACAGAATCCACCAATCTGGACGAGGGAGCAATAGGGTACCTACCTGCTGGGAGATTAGATCCCTCTTGACCGGGATCTTCCGTGGCTGGCCATCGAGGAGAGATATTAGGTTTGCAAACCATATCCAGCCTGGCCAGAATGATGCTACTAACAGTAGGCTGACCCCGTCCCAGCAAACCCTTTCTAAAACTCCTGGGAGCAGAGCAAACGGGGGGGAAAGCATACAGACGCAGCCTCAGCCATGTTTGGACCATAGCATCCAGTCCTAGAGGAGCTGGATGAACTAGAGAGCACCAGAGGGGACATTGCGCATTCTTCTGAGTCGCAAATAGGTCCACTTCCACTCTGTGAAAAATTATCAGAATCTGCTCCACCACCCATGGATGGAGCTTCCATTCTCGAGGCCTCGGCCCCTGCCTCGACAGAGAGTCTGCTCCGACATTCAGGTACCCGGGGATGTAGACCCCCTGATGGTTGATATATGACACTGTTGCCATGTTGTCGGAATGCACCAACACGTGACGACCCGCCAGGTCTGGAAGAAAGTGTCTCAGAGCCTGGAACACTGCTAGCATCCCCAGGCAGTTAATATGTAGCAAGCACTGCCGGTCGCTCCACACCCAGGTTGTCAAAGTCACCCGATGATACTGAGCACCCAACACTGGACCTGACTCTAGGAACTGTATTTTCCTCCACATATTCAGGGCTCGGACACCCCGCCAAGAGACCCTGATTAAATGAAAAGTATTTCCCCTCGGGGAAAACCCCTTGTCTTTTAGCCATCATTGAAGCGGCCTCATGTGCAACAACCCCAACGGAATCACGCTGGAGGCTGCTGCTAGCAGGCCTTTGGAACTGCTGGACCGTAAGCGAGTGACCTTGTCGCACTCTCCTGACTGCCCACAGAACGTTAGACCCGAACGGGAGACAGCAGTTTCCACATCGAAATCGAGTCCCAAATTACGCCCAGATAAGCTGTTCTCTGAACCGGAGAAAGCACACTTTTCTTGGCATTTAGTCTCAGGCGCCTCATATGGGCGAGGACGACATCTCAATGTCTGCATGCCTCGCCCTGCGAGCTCGCCAGGATCAACCAATCGTCTATGTAATTGAGAATGCGGATACCCTGAAGCCGCAGTGGGACCAGGGCCACATCTACTACCTTGCGCACTTTGTATTTGACAAAGTCAAGCAATCCAATATTAAATAGGTCAAAACTGATTAAAAGCAAGTTTAATGTCTGTGTTACAAATCTCTTACCATGTTGAATAATGATGAACAGGATCGAGTTATCTGAGTGTTTTGTGCTCAGTCAAAGAGTGGAACTAAGCCTGAGGTTACCTTGTGGTATTAATTGTACAAATAGGTCACAGTTGTCAAAATGCAATGGGGGTAAAAAGAAAAAGAAACTGTGGATCGACAAGCAAACACACCAAATCTGTAACTACTCAGGGAAAATAAATGCCAAGACAATAGCAAAGAATTAAAACCTGATCAAAGTCTGACCTTTCTCTCCTGTCTCAGGTTATTTTGTCAAATCCTGGCAGCAAAGAAAGTCACAGTTAGTTCTAACTAATGAATATAACCAAACTAATCACTGAATATAATGTAAGCACAAATACTTTTTATAAATACAATATGTTAGCATTTCAGCATAAACTATAACATTTAAAAGCATCCTGACAGGAAAGATGTACACATGCAAGTACAGCATATCGAATATTACCTTCAAAAACATGTGGTGTTATGTGTGAAAGGGAATAATTCAAATAAGTGCTTTAAAAAGAATAATTATCATTAATGGGATAGAATAAGTTAATGACTTTTTCGACACATGCAAGAGCTAAGCTTATGAACCATTTTTATTGTGAGATCATAAAAGACAAAGCTAAGCCAAAATCATCATCATAATTTTCCAGAAGTCTGGACAAAATAATTATTTAATAGGATTTTTATAGAGCTAAGACTTATTCTTGAAGTGTTTGGAAATAAATCTTACCCTCTGTAAGTTTTAGGATAGCACAATGTCTTCAAGGGTTTACACAGGTTCAGTGTCATAAAAAATACAATAATTAGATATAGAAAAGTGTGTGTGTGTGTGTGTGTGTGTGTGTGTGTTTTACGATTGTGTGAATTCTTTTTAAGCTTTCAAAGCAAATTTGACATGGTCTCTTTAAGACATGTGTGGTGTTGTAAATCATTAAATGTTGGTTAATGAGAAAGCCACACTTACAGATAACAACAGCTTGAAAATTAATTACTTTCTTTGAGCTGTTAAAGTTATTGCTACCAGGTTTGCAGAAGTAATTACACAAACTATTTTTCCACCAAAGGACTAATCTGTCTACAGAGCCAGTATATGGTTAACTTTAGTGTGGCTAGAATATCTTTAAATCTCATGTCATGTCATTTGCATGTAACCAGGATTCATGTTGCTTTTTTGGGAAAGGAAAGAGATTAGTAATAGTATTGTATATTTTATAAGCAAGAATATGCATTAGCTCACTCCTTTGACATTTTAAACGTGTGACACACTCTTGTTAGGG
The DNA here is from genome assembly GCA_032359435.1 of Enteromius unitaeniatus. Classification (NCBI taxonomy): domain Eukaryota; kingdom Metazoa; phylum Chordata; class Actinopteri; order Cypriniformes; family Cyprinidae; genus Enteromius; species Enteromius unitaeniatus. The sequence goes on along the minus strand of JAUMHI010000057.1, from coordinate 6,546,088 downwards.
CATGTGGAGAGGTGCTCTGATACAGCTGATTTTTCCATACTCCCTGTTCCTGAGTTAAAATGGGAATCTCAGCGCCCTAGCTTACCCTTCATCAGAATCGGTCTGCCTGCCAGTGCTGGCTGTGCTGAACTGATGGTAAGCCATCCTCACTGCATGTGACCTGAAACTGATGCAATCTTTCCACAATTAACATACTTGAATTTTCTGAGGATTTCTTGAATTGTAGAATAAAATGCTTTATTTAAAAATAATAACAAAATAAAATTCTTATGCACGATTTTATAAAAAAGATTTTTTGAAGATCTGTCTCAGGGACCATTAGCCCATAATATATATATATACATATATTAATCACATCCAAAATAAAAGTTTGTGTAGGCTATGTGTGTGTACTGTGTAAATTTATTATGTATATTTCAATACAGTACATTCATTTTTATATTAATTAATATTTATGTGATTTATATTATATAGAAATATATTTAATATATAAGCATAATGTTTTTATTAAATATATATATGTATATACATAATAAATATACACAATACACACACATATATTACGTACACAAATGTTTTTATTTTGTAAAACCAAAACAAATTTCATTATACTATAGCTTCTTAAAAACAGTGCAACTTATTTTTTTCCTTTTACAGTAAAGTGTATGATACTTGCTGCCATAAGCCAGTCAGCATTCTTGCAGACCTGGAGTCATTAGTCACATGGCATTTAGCTTCAGGTGATTGGCTCCTGGCAACAGAACTGAGCGCTCATGAGCCGCCATGAAATAATGTATATTTCAACTGCTTCATAAACTGCTATTTAGACTTGTCCGGATAGCACATGGAATTTTATTTTTATGCTGTTTGCCTAGCATTAAAAAAACATTTTTATATATTTTTTTCTGTGTTTTGCATAGTGTTGCCTCATTTAGAAACAAATAAGGGAGTGTTTGTGCTCAAGGGTCTGCATGAAGACAGCAATTAGCTTGTGAGCTGAAGTGAGAAAAAGAGCTTTTCTGAGTTCACAAAACAAATCTGTCACTACTAAGCCCTTGGGCAAGACACATAATCAGTGCACTGTAATTCATTTTTGATAAAAATTGCTAGGTAAACAAGTGCATATCACTAGTTAGAATAGCTTGAAACAGCTGTAATTAAAAAGAAACATTTTATGTGCACCCCCAGCATGACCCTGAATGAATAATGATCACATAAATGCAGGTGGATATAAATAAAACTCCTTTTATTGATGGTCGTTTCCACTGGCTCAGCAGACAGTCCTGGCCTGGTTACTGAACATTTCCACTGGTTAATTTTCTCAACTATGCAAGCTATTCTAAGTCAGGCACATAATCTGTTCAATACAATTCAATTTGGATAAAAAGTGCTGGCTTAATTACCTGTTAACCACAAGCACATATTAGAACAACATGTGTGTTGCTGTTATTTAGTAGAAACATTTTTGCTTTGTGTTTTTGGGTGGAGTAGTGGTGAAAGTTCCATTCCACATCCTTAAGGTAGATTTGCAGAACATAATAATGTGCAGCCTGTGCTTATGTGGCAGTTTAAAAGAACAGGATGTCTGAAGAAATAGGTAAGCAATAAACAGCTCACAAAACAGGTTTTGTGGAACTGTTTACAGTAGATAATGTTGGAAGATAAGGTGTTTAGTTCATCGGCCCATACCAAAGTATATACTTCTATGAATAATTGCAATCAGAGGTCTCAAATGTGGTTAGTTGAAAATATTTAAGATTATTAAAGCTCATGCCTCGTTTTAAAAGTGCAGCATTGTTCATTTTGTCAGAGGGAATGAAAAGCTAGGCAGAAGATGTAGTGCTAAGTTATGTAACAATTGCAGCAGATGCATCTCTTTCAGAGCCAAACTTATGCAAAATCCCTTTTAAAGCGATAGAGAGCAGCTGCCTCTCAGACATTTTGAATAGGATTTTCCATCAAACAAACATTCTCTCAAAGGGGCCCTTTTTTAGGAAAAAACTCTGAGGCTATGTTGGCCCAATAAAATTCTAACTGATTAAGGGAGAGCCGAAGCTTAGAGTTGTTACTATTTGTATGTCATGCCAAAATATGTTTCTTGCAACACCAAGTTACACATTAGGGCCACAGTGTTTTACTAGACCATAAGAGGTTTCTCTGGCAGTGATGGGTTTCAGAGGCATTTTTAGCTGTCATGTTTTTTAATTTTCCTTTAATACAGATGAGACCTAGTAGCCTGTTGAATGCTGGAGGGCTGCATGTCCATGTTAAAACAAACAGTCTGCCTGTGAGACCTATCCTTCAAGGCTTTGTGGAGTGAAGAGGTGTCTAAATTGCTTCAGGTAACCACTGGTGTACCTCAGGGTTCGTTGTTCAACCCTCTTACTTTTTTGACGTGTAACATCTTTGAGTCCTGTTATAAAGTCTCTTGACTTTTCCTATTCCTGTTAGGCAGATGAAAGAGGGTCATTCAGGTTAAGCAAACCCAAGATCTCAGCATCTATCTCAGGAAGCCCTATATCTCAACCTTACTTAGGTCAACAACACAACAGGCAGCCAGAAATCTTATCGTATCTGACATCCAGCTGAACTTCACAAACCAAATCTTAGCATGCAGATTTATGCTCTGTGATATCCTGAAAATCAGAACCTTCCTTTCTGATTATGCTGTGCAGGTCTTAGTCCAAGCACTGTTTGTAGCTATTCATATGTTTGTGTTTTGCATTTACATTTTTGCTTTTGCTTTAAATACATTCATCCAAAACCATGTTTTTGTAATGTTTAGGCATTTTTATTATTTTCAGACATGTCACTTGATAAGTTACAAAACAAATAGGAAGCAATATCTGGAAACACTGCATAATTTTTATCCATTTTATACAATATAAAATGTACAAAAATAAATAGCTTTACAATGAAGAATTAACAAAGTACAATCCTTCACTGAAGGTATAATATGTGTTGTCGCATTTTTAATATGACTAATATGACTAATGTATACAACTGGAATGTTCAATACCATATTAACATTCATATACAATCATTTTTAAGAAGCATTAACTATTTCTTAGCTTAGTTTCATGCTCTACTGTTTTTTTCTTAATATCATTCACATCTGCACAGTTCTTTCAAGCTTTCAGATATATCCACTCATTAAACTCTGGAAGGACTGATGTTTCTAAACATCCAGGTTTTCATTCACTTAGCAGTTCACAAATAAAACAGTGTTTAATACAAAGAACAGCGATGGTAAATAGTAAGTTAGGAATTCTCAAAAGCTAGATCTAACACTTACCTGTAATTATTAACGTTTCAGAATATAAATTAGGCTCAACCACTGCTTACCTTTGATACAGTTTTAAATATACATGAAACTAGCTCTAATAGATTCATATGATCATGCTTTATCAAGTGTTTTAATATGCTTTAACTCTGAAAGCGAAAATAAGCCACTGATAAATGCAAGGTTTATAAATAAAGGAGATCTGAATTATTGACCCAATCACAAAGTAAATAAAAAATAAAGAATGATAGCACCTTTGTAGCGGCTTAGCAAGTTCCCAGTAAGATTTTCCCATTCCAAGTTAAAATTATCCCATTTTGTAATTTCAAATTGATTTAAAAAACAAATTTTTTGTACATTTAAATGCACAAAAACAAAAAATGGAACTGATTTAAAATAATGTCAGCTTGAGATAAATGTTAAGTCTTAGCCAATCTTTGTGTTTTGTATTATTAAGAACTAAATATGACATACTTGAAAAATTATTTATGTGGAATGCTCTAAGAAAGCAATTTTCGGTTAGAGAAGTTAGGGAAACTGCAGTAAAGCATTGCTTGCTGAGGTAGATATCTATTGTATCAAACTTCAATAGTGGTTATAAATATATATCTGAAAAACCAAAGCCCAAGTGATCAGTCCCTGCAACATTCATGAAAGCTCAACCAATTTCCAATCTAAAGCATGAATAACTCCTGCTCCAACCTGAAGCACGGTCAATTGAAAATCTTTATATTCTTTCACAGGAGTGCCTTATCACCACTGAATCATTTTTAAGCCTGTATGATGTCCTCAACACTCTTGGTAGAAACACTTCTCAGTCACTGATTCGGGCATCTTAGCTGGATCACAGTTCTCTGGTTCCACAATCTTTCCAGCATAATCAATGCATAGAATCTTACGTTGACGTTCCCCATGGTCACAAGTTTGTGAGCATGAAGACCAAGGCCCAATTTGCCATATGGGACATGGTAGGTCTGCACAGTGCCTGATATCAGAGGGTCTGAGATCTTTATTGCACTGGTTTGAATAGAAGCCAGCATTGTCTTTACATTCCACATTTCTCCTGGTCCATCCTGAGCCACATGTTTTGGAGCATTCAGACCACTCGCCTGAGACCCACTGTGGCACCCCAAAAGGATGAATAAGTTTACCGGCAATCTTTTTGTCTTTGAGTTTGCTAAAAGACATGGTTTTGGGGATATAGAAGGTGTATTTGACCTTTGGTGGAATGGATTCCCCAGAGGTGGAGAGCAGCTGTACTGTGATTGGTTCCTGTAACTGGCGGAAGCTCTGAAGTCTCTCTAATGTGGTGGACGAGCCACTGTATTTCAGCACAGCCCCCAGCACTGGAATATACTGCTCCACTGTGGATACCGAGAAGTTGCCATTCAAGATATAATCACCATTTTCTCTTCGTACAGCCAGGTAATGTCCATCATGTGGTATCCTTCCATGGCTCTGCTGTTTGATGTTAATGTTAGTGGCTCCACTTGGAATTGTCACAATATCTCTATATCCATGGCTAAAGAAATGGGAAAAATTTAGATAGAGCAAGTTCCAAACAAGGCTACAACAAAAATAGCAAAATTTACTCTTCTCCCGTGATTTACATCTTCCACCATTTTAGAGTATCTCAACGCACTGTATACACAAGCTTTAACGTATTTGACATAATCAGCCTTGTTTACATCCGCGAAACCATGCACATGTGCGTAATCTGTGGCTGTTTGCGCCTAGAAGAAAGCATACGCTTACACAGTAAAGCTCTCTAAAATGGCGGAAGATGTAAGTCATAGGAGAAGAATGGTTGAGTATATGGTGTTATTTTTGTTTTCTTTGTTCAAAAAAAGTGTTTTACTGGTGTCTTTAAGTGCACGTTTCTGGACCTGGGATCATTTCTGTTGTATTGCTGTCTATGAAGGGTCAGATGGATCTCTGATATCATCAAAAATATCTTAATTTGTTTTTCAAAAATAAACAAAGGTCTTTTGGGTTTGGACTGACATGAGGGTACGTAATTAATGACAGAATTAAAATTTTTGGGTGAACTAATCCTTTAATGTCTAAATGCATCTAAATGTAACGCCATATGAGTTACCAAGTAAACCTACTGAATTGAAAAAGTCATACATATCAAGCTGTATATGTGACAACATTCAAAAGTATCAGTTTTTAAATCGTGCAGTATGTTAAAATTGTTGATGTTAAAAAGTCATAACATAACATTCTGCAACTAACTGTGTGAAAATTAGCAGTATGTACAGGTATGCTTTTTTCAGTTCTGCACAATAGAGGCACGTATTTCCAATGAGCCTGCGTTGCAACTTTTATAATACAGTATACGTTAAAAATAGCAGTGAGATATTCTTACACGACTTTATTAAATGAGCCAGATATCATCCTGCAGCTCTGGCTGTTTCCTCCACACACACCGCATTTGTCCAGCTTCTTACTAGAATCGATCTCCAGGTCACAACCGGCTTTGATACACTGACCTTGCACACAAAATGATGTGGTATCTGGACCACATGGAGTTCCATCTATTACCTATAAGATTGAAACAATGGTTGTACTTAAAACACTTAAAACCTTTATCCGTGTAGCTCAAACAGTATAGCATGGCACTAAGGTCAATGTGTAAATGTATAACATGAATGGAGTGTAAGTCGCTTTGGATAAAAGTGTCTGCCAAATGTATAACTGTAAATCTTCAAGTGACTCACTTTTGCTCCAAACACTCTGAATTCACTGCTGCCTCTTGCTCTGCAAAAGAGTTTACACCTATCCCGTAATGACACTCCAGTGTATTTTGGTATCCACTGCTTCACATTACCATGAACATCAAAGTGGTTTGGATTGTTGTACTTCTCACATTGTTCCTCTCTGAAACTTTTTCCTGCGATAACAAAGAATTGCTACATTTTATAATGAAAAGATAGATCGCTAACTAAATTTACTGGAGAAAACAACCCACCTTGGTTATTCTCACAGGTCTGTTTGTTGCAGGACTGATACTTCACTCTCTGGCTCAAACAGTATTTTCCACCGTTTTGAGGAGGTGGATGGGTGCAGTCTCGGTAGGAGTACATGACTCCGCCTCCACATGTTCTTGAACACGGCTGCCATGTTCCCCACTCGCCCCAGCCTCCATCCACAGCCGGCTAAACCAGAACAACAACACACACTCCTGAAGTGTCTGATTTCAGCGGCACTAGCATTAACCAACCAAATTCACTCTCAGACAAAAAAGGGACAAAGCTGGGGTGACCTTTTTTATCCATACGTGCATTTTTGTATCTAAAGGCCGGGACACACCAAGCCGACAGTCGACCATCAGTTCTATTCAGGCTGATGGTGAGCGAAGGTCTGGCTAGTTTGTTTTGTGTGGTTTTGTTGGTTGGGCTCATGTCAGCCCGATTGGGGATGTCGGGAAAAGTGAGAGCTCTAATTGGATGGCACAAACAGAAGACTATCTTCTGAACTACTGTTCTAATGTTATGTGATCTTACCCAAGCATTCCAAAATGTGAATATTATAATAACAACGTGAGCCACTTAAAATGAAGAAAGCTATCAACGTTACAGATATTCAAAATGGTAAGAAAGCACTGATTTGCTTACGTTTCATTTACCTGCGTTTATCTCTTATATCTTTGTTTGCGGTTCCTCCATTTAAAGTATCTTTAGTATTTTAGTATTATTTAGTACTTACTATTGATATATGACTATATAGACCGCTAACTCAACTCACACATGCGCAAAACCAACACAGTCTCATGACCAATTCGTACGTATCCATATGAGGTGGCAAAATCATGTACAATTCATACAAATTCGACCTTACTCGTACGATTTGTCTAAACCCCAGTAATGGATAGATTTAGGGGCGGGGTTAGGGGTAGGTCATTCAAAAATCATATGAATTCGTATGAATTTGTACAAATTAGCCACCTTGTAAAACATTCACGAACTGTTGTGAGACTGGGTTGGCAAAACAGTGTTTAGTTTGCCGTCAGCTGAGTCTGTGTGGTGTGTTTGAGTGCAGCTTTGTTGCCCAAAACTGTAGACGCGTTGCCACTGGTTCTTTGAAGGCAGCTTGTCGTGTCCCAGTCTTAAAAGGTATATTTTAGCATCTTTAGGGTGCAATTAGTTGGGCAGAAATAGATAAGTACTTAAATTAAATTAAATTAAAGGCTAAAAATCTAGCTTCAAATACCTTAGGCCTCATGACTTCCTCAGTGGACATGCATACGCTGTTCAGGCAGGTCCTGTTGGGGCCACAGCTTGTGCCGTCTGCCCAGGGAAGACTCCCGTTCCTGGTTGTGCACACAGACTGACCCTCTTGCTGGCACCAGAGCTGTCCGCACACATCACTGGCAGAGGTGTTGGGACAATGTGAAAACTCCTCTCCAAATATCTGTTGGCACTGGCGGTCCAGGCTGTAAGTTATGCCTGGCAGCTCAGTGGGTAAAGCCACTATCGTCTCAGGGGTGTCCAGTAAACAGTCTCCTGTTATTATCCAGAGAAAGAGTTAGTGTGTAGTAAATCATGAAATCAAAGGATTGTGTAACAGTAGGAACATTGGGCTCCTGGAGCTGACATTTTGGGAGACTCGCAGGAATGCACATCTGGGGGAGTGAGCCGTGAGGAGGAACACGAGTGAACAAAAATGCACGTGAGGAACATGGGCCACTGCCCACTTCAAATGATACAGCGGTTAAAAAAGGAAATGTGCGAGACCAATACAACAGAGACGTGGCCTGGTGGAAAGAAAACATTTGTTACATTCCTGTTTTATGACTCGGAGTGAAGTGACAGAAATGCAATTTTTCTGACTCAATGGAAAGTAAAGGGAAAAATAAGAATCTACTAATTACATGCACGAGGTGATGCAAAAGTGTTTTACTACAAACGAGGGAAACCCCTACACTCAGTGCATAGTGTAAGCTGACTTTTTAATAGCATTCACAGGAATCAGTTCCCTGTTCTCTTCCACTTCCTGAAGCTGGGTCACCCACAAATACGCTAAAAAAACTAGGGTTAAAACACATTTAACAATTCTTTTATTAATTCTAGTTCAGTTCTAGTTTTAGTTATTTTAGTAGATTGTAAAAACTAAATGAAAATGTTGCCTTGGCAACTTCTAAGTATATATATATGTACTTTTCTTTTTCAAGCAACATTTTTCACCCTGATGTAATGAAATGTAATGATCAAGAAAAGTAAATGAAATACTTGTACATGTTCAAACAAATCATGAACTATTAATTCATAGGTTTTTGGAAAAGTTGCACCACACATTTTATAACCTGAAATAATTATATATATATATATATATATATATATATATTAAATAAGAGTTATGGCCAGAAGGGTGGGTTGCAAGGTGACAATAATGACCCAGGTAAAACTTTAATGGCAAAAAATACATGTAGAATAATACCTTTAAAGTGATGAATGAAGGGTGCACATACCATGTCCATTGTCGAAAAACTCTGTGACATGCAAAGCACTGCAGGGAGACCAAGGCAAGATCTTGCTGAGCTGAGTGAATAAAGGGGCCATGATATGGTGCTCGCCTTGATGTCCAAATAGCTGCTCGCAGTTCTTAGTGTCGTCATGAGGCATACTCAAAACATGGCCTAAAACAGGAACAAAATCATTATATTACTGATGGTCAAATCAACTTTTGCTAAGGGTAGGTTTATCAGAGAACTTCCAGACCTAGCTCATGCGCAGTCGTGTAAGCAGCCTGAAGGCCGTTGTCTTCAATAACAGAACAGCTCCTTTTGGTGTCACACATGGTTCCAACATCTGCTACACCCAGTGTGTCACAGCTCTGATGTCCACAGATATCCTGAAAGGCAGTTTAGGACTCTTATTGCTGTTAGTCTATGGTTAATAGTAAGAGCAAAAACATATTTGCCAGTGTTTCCATCATAAAACCAAGCAAATAAATAGTTTTGGCAGGCGGCAGACATGTGAAGTGAGAATATGTAACTATGTGGCATCTGAACTGTATCTCAAAGCATGCCTGGAGTCTTTTCCATCCTTTGCACAGAGATCTAAAATGGAGACAAATGTTTCCAAAGCAGAAGACCTCAAAACACACATGATTCAAGGCGCATCTGGCCTTGGCAGTGTCCGAAAGTCAGTTTCACATGTGTTCACCTTTCAGATGAGCTGCTGTCTGTAGTCAGTTTGCTCCTATTTTTAGCCTCGTTTTTAACATTGCCATAATGTCTGCCCTAGTAACAAGCAGTTTTCAAAAGGTCAAGTTTTGAACCCACATGCACCCTTTTTAATGGTACAACCAAACATTTAGGAAAATAATACACAAATAATCAAATGTAATCAGTTAGATTAACTTATAACTACTTTTCCCCAAGTGCACTTTGTAATAATTTCATTATTAAATTTTTTGTAATTGTATTCATTTGTAATAATTATAAATCAGGTTGTTTTAATATTTTTTGTAGACAAACTAAAATTCACTAAAACTCACTTAAATGTACTAAATTGCAACAGACATTTAAATAGGAATGGCATTGAAATATGTTTAGCTTACCATAAATGCTTATCATTACATTTGGCACTACATTTCTAAGACAATAGAAGTTGTTAAGAAAATACATATAAATATGTACATAGGCCCTACCAAAGTAAGTGAAAAAGCACTCTTGAGTTTAGTATAAATTTATGTAGTAAACATTAAAACATTTTAAATAATTGTAAATATTTGCAAATATATAATAATTGTGAATAAGTGTATGTTAAGTTGAATGTACATGCTAAAGTTTTATAATATATATATATATATATATATATATATTTTTTTTTTTTTTTTTTTTTTTTTTTTTTTTCTAAATTTAACGACAAGACTCTAATTTCATCACGATCCTATAAATAGATGCCACTTGACTCTGAAAAATATAATAAATCACTGCTCACCTCTCTAGTAAAAAGTATGGCTGTATCAAAGTGCTCTGGGTGCCTGTGGCTGGGCGGGTTGAAGAGCTGTTGCCAGGCACAAAAGTTGCGCAAAATGACGCCTCCATTGCTGGAGATGGACGGCCCAACCTCTTCATCCTCCACGATCAGCATCTTCACAAGCACTATGTTGATGGAGTTCTTAATGCTGGGATGCTTGTAAATCTGAGCAGCAACTGACATCAAGGTCAGCATGTAGTGCTAAAGAGAGAAAACCAACAGCACGCTATTCGCCAACTGTGCAGCAGAATGTTAAGTGTAAAAGCATGACATCTTGGCAGGACAGCTCAGAACTGCTGGAGATGAACAGCATTTACTCTACAGGCGCAAGTTATTTTGGACAGTGATATTAAATGGGAATCATTTTAGCTTATACAGCCAAAGACAGGGAATCTTCTAGAAAAATGTTTCTGTCGACTCTACACAAATATGTGGTTTGTTTGTCGAAAAGCCCTGACGTCAACATTAGGAGCAGCTGGTGGTCCACACTGACATGGGTTGCTTTGTGAGGCATTTTGTTCCATCTGCAAATTTGGAGATTTGGATCCCAGTATCAACATCTGGATTGCTATCTGCCTCATGATCCCGACCCCGGACAACGCATTTGTTTGCGATGACTCGATAAAGGAGAATTTCAGGGGGTGGTGGATCATTTGTGGGTGTGAAGATCAGTACAGTACAATTCATATGAACTATGACTCACTCTTCTGCAGTCTATGGTATGAGGTCCCTCAAGGTAGATCTTACTGTAAAACGTTTGACCCTTCTTTCAAATTTAGAATATGCATTGGGCTTAAAAGGGTGTAGCCTATTGGTATTTAGAAATCTTAACTGGTCTCTAAGCATAATCAGCTTGACCCTGCTGGGAGACCATCTTAAACCAGCTAAGACAAGCAAACAATTGCAAGGACTGTTATATCAGCAGTTTGAGCTATATAGGACTTTTATTATATTTAAATGTACACTTGTGAGCCCCTACCTTGATCTCGTCTCCATAGAAATGTGCCAGAGAAGCGTCACCGACCACCAAAGTCTCAATAAACCTGGGAGTAGAGACAAAGCGCCTGCGTCTAGACATATCTTCATCGCCGATATCTGACAGCGGTTTGGAGACATGCGGAGACTTTGTAAAACGTCTTCTTTTAATGACATGCAGCTGCTCGGTTAACTTTCCAGATGTTCCCAAGCCGAGAAGTTTTGGTTCGATTAGATATTCTTTACCATCTTTGATAAATGATCCTAAAATCCCATGACATAAGCTGACAGAGACAATAGAGTCCTCGTCGGAGTCAACAGCGCCAGTGTAAAAGCAACCTCTGAATAATTCTGCTCCAGCCTCTTCAGTTTGATTCAAGGACTTATAAAGTTCTGTCAGCTTTCTAGCGGACTCAGTGTTTTCTTGTGGTTTGGCTTTGATGCGATAAACCTTCAGTGCTGGGGATATAAAGGTGCTGTCCGGTGTCAAATTAAGTGTGAAATTCCTGCCGAAAGCCGTGAGTCTGAAGCTGGGCTGTTCTTCACTCCTCTTGGCCACTCGTCCTGCGGTCCTTCCAGTCAGCCGTACAGGTACAATCTCCTCAATCTCAAACGAGTAAGCAGGTTTTTCAGCGAGGAGGCAAACAATTAATATATATGTGACTAAACACGACCACATTTTATTGTGTTGCCGCTATTCTAAAAAGAAAAAAAAATTGTAATAATAGTAAAATAAAAGCAAAAATGAACGTCTAATTGATTAATTTTGTATTTTGCTAGATACAATTATTATTAAAAACTGGTCATACTTTTCTGATATCATAAACATTTATAGTTAGAATAAATATGCCTTCATTGCTTATTTTAAAAATGGATAAAAAGGCTAATTACGCTATTGAATGCAAACTAGGTGTAATTGAATTAAAGCTAAAAGTTCGTGAGCTCGTAAGTCCACTGGACTGTCTCTGGATTTAGGCGCTGGTATTTATACTTTCGGAAAAATGAGAGGTTTATTTTTGATATCCAGCGCTGCTGCAGTCTCTCCTCCCACTGTGCGCTCATGAAAAACCTCTGGATCGGGTTTGCCCAATGAAAACTGAGAAGCACAGCCCTTCCTAAATAGCAACAGTTTGTCAACTGAGTAGTTATTAGTAGTGCATTTTTAGTTTTAAAGTAACTTATTTAAAAATACATACCCAAAATAAAAATAAACCCGTCAAATATGTTATGATATAGGCTATTTTACATATACACTAGTTTGTGCACATGCATGTGTTTTGTTTGTTTGTTTTAGTTTTTCTTTGTTAGTTTGTTTGGAGACTATAAAATATAAAACCTAGTAGATTTTATTCACACTGGGAAAAAGCATCAGATGCATTATTTACTGCTTTATACAATGCTATAGCATATATCGAGAGACGCAACATAATGTTCAATCTCCACAAGGTGGGAGTAAGAGATTGTATATGAAAGTGCACACAAGAACGTGCTCTCTTCATTCATGCTTTCTTTTGGATTCGTTCAGTCTCAAGCTGTTTATGGATATTCTCTGGCTCAGACACCAGAGGGCGACGATGATTTACATGAGGTTGAGGTAGAAATAAACTAAAAGACTACATATTTGAACCAAATGTACCTACATTTTGCGTTAAATCGCCTTTAAAACTTTAGATACCTGTATTATTTTAGGCCTTCCTAATGTATATAGTATAATTAATATTTTGTTACATAAGCTGTAGTGTGGTTATTTACTCAATTATACATTTGCTGGCAGTGACTTCCACCAAGAAGATTATAGTAAACAATCTTAAACATTTATGTTTATGACAACAGCTAATCTAAATGATCTGCTTGGTTCACAATATTTATTGAGAGTAAAACGAATATGCACAAAAGCAAGATATCCACTGATTTATAGCACCTAGTAAACGTCCATTCTCTAGAACCCCAGAAGCAATGTTATACAGAATATGACATTTAGTTCAGCAATACATTCTAAAAACAGCAAACTGATGGAGCTATTCTAATATCTAGACAGGCTCGTCCATATATCTTTATATCAAATGTGACTTGTTTCACTGTGGGCAAGGGCAAAGAAGCTGCAGTGTTCCCAGATGTGAATCATCTGGCAGTTTATGCAACAATTCACAGTAGGTGTCATCATGATCAGTCATCTACTGTTTGTGTTGCTTCCAAAGAGCTTTCAAGACCCTGTCATGACCACATTTGTGGAGGTCAGCTGTAAGAGGGGGTTGGGGGAAATATGAAGGACTTGCTAAAGCATCCAGCACCTGCAGTTTGTAAATAATGAAATCAGACGTTGGACCTGATTTATATGGATTCTGATTATAAAGCATCATTCAAGGTAATATAATAATGATTGTTAAAGGCTGTACATGCTCAGGTGCAGATTTCTAAATAGAATATTTACATCTCTCACGATTTAATATGATGTATTTGTTTAGAGATGCATTGATGACATTATTTTAGATTTTTCTCAATAAAAATAGATGCAACTATATTTAGCCTATTAAAAATGTAGGTTCATTTATTCAAACAACACAATATTATATGTTTTAAAGCAGCTATATAGAAAAGATCTTCTGCTCATATAGTATATAATATAGTATATAATATAATGTTCAGTGCAATTACTGACAATAAATGACAATATATATTTATGAAAATCTCTGTAAGATGTTCTCATTCTGGGGCCTGTTTCATTAAACACATTTACCAACTAAGCCAGGTTTAGTTTAGTTATTAGTCTGACTTATTGTCAGTTGGCTTAAAATTAGTCAGACTAACTTAAAAAAGCCTGGTTTATATGGTAAAACAACCCAGTCGCACGGCAGGTTGTGAAGAACCAGTTTTGATTCCCTAAAGAATGAATCAATGAATGGTACTTAATAAACTGTTTTCTGTTTTTGCTGGTGTTGTTTGTTTTTGTTTTTAAAGAACCTTTTTTTTCCACTGTAAAGAACCTTTTGTGGAATGGAAAGGTTCCATGGATGGTAAAGGTTCTTTGTGAAACCACTGATGCCAATAAAGAAGCTTCATTTTTAAGAGGCTAGCATGGATTAAAAATGCAAGTCAATGTGGACCAACTGCAGGTGAACTAAACTTAAGTGATAGATGGCTTTAGGGGTGACTTTCGACAGTTTAAAATTTCTAGTTTTTTCTTGGTCATGTGCAATATTGTGTTCAGAGGAACTTTCGCATTTCCATTTGTTTTCCATTTGATTATTTTGCAAACATTATGAGAATGTTTGAAATATTCTTAGGCAAACATCCAACTAGAAGAATAAAAGTTCCATTAATTATGTAAAAAATTAACTTTTGTAGGATTACTAACATTTCAAGAAGGTTAAAAACGATCAGATAACTTTAAATGAACATTCTATTGTCTCATGAAGTAAAATCATCAAAATGATTAGGATAATGTATTTACCTGCTTCTATCTCCTCTCACTAATTAAATGATAAAAACTGCTTTAAACTGGTACGGGAACAAACGCACTGGATTTTATGAAAATTGTTATAATTGTGTTGAAAACAACTGCATTATTATTATAAAGACCATTTATCCCCCCAAGTCGTTTGCCAATTATTCCACACCTCTACAAATGACACAAGCATTAGTATGGAGTGGGAGGTAACCTCTGAAGCGCGGCTGGCTTGATGCTGCTCATATTTAGAGAGCCAGAAGTGTCTGCAGTGTTCAACATGAACCATGAGCTCTCATCCGAACTTTCCAAAAACTCTTATTACAATCTGCAATGTTTACATATGACGCAAAAGAATAAAAAAGAAAGAGAAACACCAGGGCGATGGATGGGAACTGTTGCACAGCTTAACTCTCATGACGGATGCACGGAGCCGTGAGCAGCAGCATCACGGTGTGAATTACACTCTGAAGGATATCTAATCACCGCAAACAACGATGTCGCTTTTCCCCGTAGTTTTGTTTTGTCTCTTGCACATGCTGTTTTTAACGCAGATATACCTCTGTATGGAAACTGATTTTTGTGAACCTGTTCGACTTGACCGTGAAAATTTCCCAAGTCATGACAAACTGAACAAAGAACTTGTTGTTTACAGAATAAACGCTTTTAATCAGGAATTTGATCTGAATCTATTGCCCGACTCCAGTTTTCTGGCTCCCGATGGCGCGTTTCAGTATGACACAACATCTTCAAGTGCTGGTTTAGGAGGTGATTTTAGAAGATGCTTTTACTCTGGTGATGTAAATGGAGACAGTAATTCATATGTAGCTCTTAGTCTCTGCGGAGGTGTCCGAGGAGCGTTTTCTTACAACGGGATGGAGTACCTCATAGAACTCAGGTCGACAGACACGGGACCAGGAACTATCTCAGATGATGCTGAAAAAACGCACGTCGTCCGCAGGAGAAGACATTTTCACGCACCCAACTCAACATCTAGGTGCGGGGTTACATCCGGTTTAAACCAGGGCGTTGTGGAGTCGTTGGAAAAGTACAAACATGTTAAGGGACACACGAAGAACTTGACAGAAACTTTGCTTAAAAGCATGAGCAGGTCGAAAAGATTCGCCTCTATACCGAGATACGTAGAGGTCCTGGTTGTTGCTGATGAGTCAATGGCAAAATTCCACGGCGACGACCTGAAGCATTACCTTTTGACTCTCATGTCTGTCACTGCAAAGCTGTACAAACACCCCAGTATCCTGAACGCGATCAGTATAGTGGTTGTAAAGCTTATGGTGATTAATGAGGCAGAGAAAGGACCCAAAGTATCCAGTAACGCGGCGCTAACGCTGCGCAATTTCTGCACCTGGCAGAAGAAGCTGAACAAAATCAACGACAAACACCCAGAGTACTGGGATACTGCTATTTTGTTTACAAAGCAGGTAAGAATATTTATATGGGCCAATGACTAAAATAGGTTATTTTAAACACTGAAATTCTGTAATTCAAAACTGTAATTCAAATGAGTACATATCTAGGATAAACTCATTTTTCTATTTCTGTATTAATGTTTATTTTGTGGTGATTAAGGTAAACATATCTGGTGCTATGGTTGCAGATCTTATTTTAATCAATCAATCAAACAATAAATAACTTTCAAAATATTAAATATTTTAGAATTATTTTATTATTCTGGTAAATTAAAGTATGTGTGGTGTATTGTGGCAAATAATGCAAAAAATCTAAATATGAATACAGATTCTACGTACCATCTTTCAAAAATGTTTAGAAATATTGAATCATTTTGTTTCACTCACATTTATTCAAGGTCCCAGTAAATAATTTCTTTGTTTGCACCACTTTACATTTGTCTTTTTAAGTAACTGAAACAAAATATTTACTATAATAGTTCTTCTTTTAATCATTTTTGACATTACAATCTTTCAGCAGTTTTGCCACAATTGAAAAACCTTCTATACTAACATGACATGCCATCTGGATAGAAAGTAGTAAAACCTTTCAGGAAATAAGTCTGGGGAGTGCCCCTAAAAGAAAATTCAAGTCTCTACCATTTGATTCCAATAAAAACTTAAAAGCACCATTACATCACCAAAAAAATGAAAGCACACGTCATATGTGTAATACTGACTCAAGCAGAGAAGTCATTCTAGTCAGCTGTCATTACACTGCTATTATGCCAAGGTACCTGCACTGCACCTGCTATTTCAGCCAAAATAACTTTATATGCCTTTATTACAGCAAAGCAAACTTCTATTTTGCTGCTTGGTATTTTAAAAACTGAACTGATATCTTCTGTATCTCATGGCCATCAACTGCCCCACTCATCATATCCGACAGCATGAGAAAGTTGAAACATTCATCTCAATGTAATATTAGAATGTATTCAGCCTTCCCAAATGTTCTCACTGAAGTCTACAGGTGGCTGCACTTTGATGACATCTGTCCTCTTAACTATGTCGTAACCACAGCTGTTTACTGGCATTCTTGGCCACCCTCACTGTTTCACACAGCCCTGTGCTTCTCATTATGTCAATACACAATAATAAATAACAATAAAGTATTTTGATCTGACAAATCGGTTCACATGCACACACTTGAGCTGAAGAAAACGATTACCACTGTAACCCTGGATATCATCTTCATACTGCTCCTGAAATGCTTGATGCCTGTTATGCCACATTGTGATTCATCGCTGACTTCACACTATAATCATTCTCTTCACAGGACCTGTGTGGGGCCACCACGTGTGACACTCTTGGTATGGCTGATGTAGGCACCATGTGTGATCCTAAGAGGAGCTGCTCAGTGATTGAAGATGACGGTCTCCCCTCAGCCTTCACTACCGCACATGAACTTGGTGAGAGCTTTGTTTGACTTTTCTGAGCAAAACAGATGAACCAAAGGTCCATGTCTACGTTCTCTTCCCAGCATTCACTCTGAGACACTGTCTGTGGTGTAATTAAGTGGAATCCATTAGGGTGATGAGATTTTGATGAGGCTTCTCACTTCTGAAATTCTATCTTGGATTCCTTGATCTTTAAACATGAATGTTGTGCCAGCTGTTTCAAGAAAATAAGTCCTGTCACGCTTTATTATGAAATTAGAAGAACAATGACAACTGCAAAGGGTTTTGCCACATCTCTTGATCCTTGTTAAAACAAAGGTTTAACAAAAGACAGATGGGAAAACTTTAGCAGATGATAAAAGAACCACTGGTGCTGGTACATCAGTGCCATCCTTATATGGTGTGTACAGACCTATAAAACCCTTTGTACATTTGTTACCCATCATACAATTTGTAGACAGACAGACAGACAGACAGACAGACAGATAGACAGATAGACAGATAGATAGAGAGACTTTTATCAGTGGACATAAACGCTTAACTATAAGTATTAATTTCTATTTTCTGCTGTGAAAATGAAAACAGACTGACATGGCTTGACTATTTGTTTGGCTCTTGTCCAGGGCATGTGTTCAGTATGCCACATGACAACGTGAAGGCTTGTGAGGAGGTATTTGGAAAGCTCAAGGACAACCATATGATGTCTCCCACTCTGATCCAGATTGACCACAACACGCCCTGGTCTGTCTGCAGTGCTGCCATCATCACAGACTTCCTGGACGCTGGCCACGGTTAGTTCGACTGCTCTGCTGCAATCAACTCTGACGCGTGTGGCTCAGCAATGTCCAACAGCTACATTGCTCAGCTACACAAATCACCAAAACTAAATGCATAATTTCCATAAAGTACATTTTCTTCTCCAGGTGACTGTCTGCTAGATCAGCCCCAAAAGCTGCTGGCTCTTCCAAATGACCCTCCAGGTGTCAGCTACTCGCTCAGCCGTCAGTGTGAACTGGCCTTCGGCTCAGGATCCAAGCCCTGTCCGTACATGCAGGCCTGCTCTAAGCTGTGGTGCACAGGGAAAGCTAAAGGACAGCTGGTGTGTCAGACTCGCCACTTTCCCTGGGCTGATGGTACGACCTGTGGCACCAACAAGCTGTGCTATCGGGGGACCTGTACTGAGAAGCAAAATACCAACCAAAACAAGGTGAGTCATGTGCTAACTAAAATATATCTGGCTAAAGACAAATGCACTTGGGTTGTTTACTTGACACACATCAATCATTTCTGGATTTTAAAATGTACACTACAGACAACTGTTTTTGGTCACCAAGGCTACATTTATTTAATCAAAAATACAGTAAAAACACAATAGTAATAATGTGAATTAATTTATATATATATATATATATATATATATATATTATATGCAATTTATTCCTATATGAAAAAGGAGTTTGAGTTTGAAGTTATTGATTGTTTCTAATCCATGTTGACTTTTTCTACAGGTAGATGGTCATTGGGGACGGTGGGGTCCATACGGTCCATGTTCCCGTACTTGTGGGGGAGGGGTGCAGCTTGCGAAAAGGGACTGTAATAACCCTCTCCCTGAAAATGGGGGCAAGTACTGCCAGGGGCTGAGAGTGAAGTATCGCTCTTGCAACTTAGAGCCCTGTAGAGACTCAGGTGACTGACATATCTTTCTGTCTCGTGTTTAACAATGGCAACAAAGTCAATATTCATGTCTGACAATGACCTTTCGTTGGTGACAGGAAAGAGCTTTCGAGAAGAGCAGTGTGAGGCGTTCAATGGCATCAGTCTGAACACTAACAGACTGAGCCCATCTGTGGTCTGGGTCCCAAAATATTCTGGAGTCTCTGTTATGGACAGATGCAAGCTCATCTGCCGAGCCAACGGCACTGGATACTTTTATGTCCTTGCACAGAAGGTAAATAAATTAAAATACATGCTTAAATACTGCAAAGCTGTTTGACATTCATGCGTCACGAGCAGAAGAGCCGTTCTCATCTCATGGAAAGAATAACATCCACTTTTCAAAGTGAACCAGATACTTTTAAAAAGTAATGGAGTGAGCTTATCGCTCAGATATAACCGTGTGGAAAGACATAGTGCAGGACTGCTTCTAACAATCACCTGTGGGTCAGTGGTACATCACAAGTATACAGTAGTATTTCACCAGCTAAAAATGGTTTTAAGTCAGTTATTAAAAGGTTAGTCCACCCCAAAATGAAAATTCTGTCATTAATTACTCACCCTCATGTCGTTCCAAACCCATAAGAGGTCTTCGGGAAGCAAAAATTTAAATACTTGATTATATCAGAGAGCTACTGAAATGGTCCAAGATCCAGAAACTTCGTAAAAACATTGAATAAACAGTCCATGTGACATTAGCGGCAATTTCAGTTGTGCAACGCTAGGAAAATACTTTTTTTTGTGCAAAATAACATAATTTACTCCTAATTGCTCCTAGTCTATATTGATTAATTTAAAACTGAAGACTGGAGTAATGATGCTGAAAAAGTATACAGCAATTAATATACTGTTAGTTTTATTATATTTTTATATTTATATTATATTTCTCAGCGTAAATGTCTATTTCTAAATCTATTTACATACTATCAATCAATCAGTACAGGACAAAAGTAAGTTTGTTGTTGTACAATGAAAAAAAAGGAGTTTGATGAGAGAGGAGAGATCAGTTGATAGTGTATGGCGCTAGCAAAACCAAGGTCAAAGGTTTTACTAGTTTTTACTATTGTTTAACTAAACTCCTTTAAATTACGATAATTAAAAAGAGACTGATGATGTAGTGAAAGTGAATGTTATCTGTGTGACAGGTGGTGGACGGGACCCCTTGTTCTCCTGATACCTCAGCTGTCTGTGTTCAGGGGAAATGCATTAAGGCTGGCTGTGATGGCAAACTGAGCTCCAACATGAAGTTTGACAAATGTGGTGTGTGTGGTGGAGACAGCCAAAATTGCAAGAAAGTCTCTGGAATGTTCACAAAACCCATGTAAGTAATCTCTAAATCTACGATTCTAAATCTAGTCTTGTGTGAATGCTCTATTAGTGCGGTTCATTTGAGTAAGTGTGAAAACTGCCATCCGAACCCTGGTGCGCATCAAACAAGTGGACTGAGACTGTTAAAAAGATGGTGCGGTTAGAGTGTAATATTAACACAACACGGACCAAATACTTCTAAATGAACCAAAAACAGAACAGAAAATGGAACGCCCATTGCCATAACTGAATGAAAGTGCAGGATACAGCGTCTTCTTGACATGATATAATCCATTTGGAAATTGTACTGTTTGTGGGAAGGCAAGTTGTTTGCAACTTAGAAAGTGGGCAGACATCATGCATATATTTAACTTTGTGACGTGTGGCCATAACAGAAAAAGATTAGAATTGCTGACGACTTTTTTTTGATAGACAAAAACGTCCTTTATCATAATAGGGCATAATAGGGTGACTTTAAATTGTGACTTTTTATGCTATTTAATTGCGTAATTAACTACAACCTCAAATCAGAAAAAGTTGGGACAGGGTGGAAAATGTGAATAAAAAAAGAAAAAAGCAAGTCCTCAAGTTCCTAAAATTTTATTTAATTGCAGACAGTATGAACACAAAATAATTCATGTTTTTTTTTCTGTCAGCATCATTTGAAAAACGTGTAGGCATTGAAGGATTCAAGTGACTAAGTGTTGCAGGTGTTAGTTTGACCTATTCTTCCGGCAAACAACGTTTTAGGTGGTTTGCATTTTGCAGCACATGGCATCCAATTCTTCCAAAAAAGATGTGAAAAACCGATTCGTCTGACCACAATACACGTTTTCCACTGCACAATGGACTATCTCAGATGCCTCAGAGCCCAGAGAAGTCGACGGCGCTTCTGTACACTATTTATGTTGGGCTTTATTTTGGCAGAGTACAGTTTTAGCTGGCATTTCCTAATGTAACTATGTACTAAAGTGCTTGAGAGTGACTTCCTAAAGTACTCCTGAGCCCACTCAGAAATTCCTGAGTGGTGTCCCTAATTCAATTCAATTTCCAAATCATGAATCAAAAAAGAAGTCTTTAATTCTAAATATTGTCCAACTCTGTGATCTCATTTTTTTCAGGAATGGATATAACTTTGTGGTGACTCTGCCGGTTGGGGCTGCAAACGTTGATGTAAGGCAGCGTGGTTACCGCGGTCTGATTAACGATGACAACTATTTAGCAATAAAGAACATCTACGGCAAATATCTCCTGAATGGAAACTTTGTAGTTTCAGCGGTAGAAAAGGACATTATCGTAAAGGGAAGTCTGCTGCGCTACAGTGGAACGGGCACATCAGTGGAGACGCTGCAGGCCTCCAGACCTCTCAAAGAGTCTCTCACAGTGGAGCTGTTGTCAGTGGGTAAAATGACTCCTCCTCGAGTGCGCTACTCCTACTACATGAATGTAGGAAATAAAGAGGGCAAGGTCGTACAGAAGGAGGAGAGGACGCCTACGCAAAACAGTGTGCTGGAAGACAGTAATAAAGTGGAGCTGAAGAAGCCAGCCTATCAGATGCCGTCTTATAAGTGGGTGGCGGCGGATTGGAACAAGTGCTCGGTTACTTGTGGGAACGGGGTTCAAAGTAGACTGATTCAGTGTTTGGATTTAGATGGGGAAACGGCTACACATTGTGACGGCACACAAAAACCCAGTACCATAAAGGTGTGTGGTGACCCTTGCCCAACATGGAGCATCGGCGAATGGTCATCATGCTCTAAAACCTGTGGAAAAGGCTTTAGGAGACGCCCACTGCGATGCATCACTCAAACTGGACTGCATTTACCAAGAGACCACTGCTCAAGTAAAAGAAAGCCACAGGAACTGGACTTTTGCATTGTTCGGCCCTGCTAGGAAACGATTCAGTGTGTTCTGGGACCAATTTATGGAGCCTAAGTGATAGTTTTATGTGTGTGTCCTGTGTTGCCTCATTTGTAATGAGAATATTGTCACACAGTCTTTTACCATTACAATGTTACATGTTAGGGTACAGCTATCGCCTACCTCGAAAAGGACAGGGTGTTTTAAAACCACCAAATAAAACAGACCACGTAAAGATGTAAAATGTTATGCTTTGGCATTAAAACTGTCACAAAAGCAGACTTTTATGGCATCTCCTCTTCATATGGTTGTAGATAAAGTGACAATATCAGACAGTGTTTGAGTTTGTATTCAGACTTTAGATATATGTGAATAATTTGATCTAAATGTGAAGCATATTGTATGCAAAAATAGGGCGACTTGGTCCATGCACTATTGATCATTTATATTCATATAGTATATTGGACCGAGATAGTCTTTTTGTTTGGGTTTAGTGAAAGTAATCAGTAGTTTACCCGCTCATTTTGGACAGATTGTAAACACATTAATAATGGTAATGTTTAATACAATGGTGCTGTACACAAAGGGATAAAACAGTTAAATACTATAAATAAATCAGTTAACATACTTTATGGCACAATAAAGTCATCAATTCATCTATATAAGTATACCATTTAGTCTTCGGTATCTTGATTTTTTCTCTGCTAAAAGACACTGTTGTTAATATAGCCACGGTACTGCAAATGTGCAAAAGCAACATTTTATACAATATTATTTTAATAATCTCCAAAGTATACAGAGAGAAAAAAGAAGAAATATCAAACTTATGCAGCTGCTACAGCCACTATGATTTTAGCCATGTTTCTTAGATGAAAAATCAACAGTAAGTTTAATTGTACATGTATTAGATGTATTCTCTGCTGGATCTATGAAGATACATTGTAACTTGTGTAAACAAAATGTTGTTGTTGGGAGCATCCCATTCATTCCTAAGGTGCTTTCTTGATTTATTCATGTTTTCTCATCTTTTGATGTTAATACACCAAAAGACGCTTATGTTTTTCTATTGGAATCCATTGTATACTATGTATACATCCATCAACTGTGCACAAATAAATACAGAAATGACATGAACTGCTCTGAGGGATCATATATCCTGTATGTTAATGATCAGCTTTAAACTGTGCTGAAAAGTAATTTGGTCATGGCAGCTAATCTCTTCACTAAAGGCCGGATGAAGTGTCATGGACAATCCCATAGCATTCAGTGACACTGAAATTCTGCTGAGGCGACTGTTCAGTCTTTCCCAGGAAAAAACCTGACGAACTCAGGCCTGATAATCCTCTTCAATTGTGTGACGGAGCTCAACCATCTCCAATGTTTCACATGTCAGGCCGAGCTACAGGTTATAGCCTATACTGGTATGAACTTTAGTATAATGCATTTCTTTGAAGCAAGACTGAAGAAAAAATATATATAAAGTAAAATTAAAACATGCAGTGCATAGAATTGGCAGTTTTTCAGATGTAACCTAAACATGTACAGAGACCATAAAATAAATGCATTCATAAGTAGTCACATTATATCTCTTTGTCAGCCCTGCACATCTCCTGTCAATTAAAACCAGTGTTGGTCAGCTGTTTCCAACTCAAATATTTCCAACTCAGTGATTTTCTTAACAAATAAAATTCCCCACTGCTAGGATCATAACATTAGATGCAGCAAGCACTAACTTGGCATTGCAATCACAGTATTGAAAAATCAAAAGCACTACCTTACCCAAACAAGGTTAAATGAAATTATACACTTTAATACATATAATTTACATTTAATAAATTTAATATCGTCTCAGTTACGTATGTAACCCTCGTTCCCTAAAGGAGGGAACAGAACAGGGTCCCACCTGGGAAACCAATTGAATCAATCAACATTAGATTTCTGATGAGGATCCAATCGGGACCAACTCCCCAGCGCAGTCCGATCTCGTGGCAGGAGGGACGTAACTGAGATGTTCCCTTTCAATCAGTCACTATGACATTGCGTTATTGACTGATGTTATGGGGTCCCTATGGAAAACACCACAGCCCTGACTGCGTCACGTAGGAGACCAAAATGCTGACAGGCTGCAGGGACAATGAGTCAGACAAAATGGAGATCCGACGCAACCTTCCCAATGCCCTGGGGGCCCGGTAAGGGGGCCATGCAGGGATGTGAAAAGCAAAGGTTGGGAGGCGAAGCGCACAGGTTTTTAGGCCAGTGCGAGAAGTATCTTACTAGAGTGAGGGGAACACATGGAAGAGTGAAGGAAGCCCTCCATCGAACACAGTTCAAACTACTCTGCCTATCTTGAACTGTAGGGCAGCGGAGGAGCCAGATGTAACCTGTTGGAAACACTGGAATATAGCACTCGGATCTGTAAGCAATGTCGCTGCAAGCCAACACCCACCTCGACCTTCCAGAATTACCTGATGTTACCCAAAACACGGAAGGCCAGGGGGCACGGCAATGCCAACCTCTGTTTGGAGACAGCATTCCCCTTTTGCTGACCTCCAAAGCAGACAAAGAGCTGCTCGGAATTACAAAAACTCTGGGTGCGTTCCACGTAAAGGCACAAAGTGCGTACGGGACACAGTAACTCAAGGATTGAGCATGAATCACTGACCGAGAATGCCTGCAGGTCCCCAATCCTCTTCATTGAAGCCAGTGCAAACAGGAGCGAAGTCTTTTAAGATAAAAACTCGAGCTCAAATGCATCGAGTGGCTTGAAGGGATCTCTTGGTCGTCCGGCTTGTAGAGGGGGCTCTCGTCGACTGATAGTGTCAACCATGGCCTGGGGAAGGCCAGCGAGGTCTACTGAGTACCGTCCAGAAGCAACATGTGCAGGTTCCACAGACAGTTCCGGGACGCAGGTGCCAGATTGTGCCCATCATTCCAGGGAGGGGCTGTCATCAGGGTACGAGAATCTGGTTTGGGTGGGGCAAAAAGGGGCAACCAGCAGAACCTGCTCCTGATCCTCCCTGATGTTGCACAACATCTGTACAAGGAGGCTCACTGGGGGAAAGCGTACTTGAGAAGGCCCCAGAGCCAGCTGTACGCCAGGGATCCCTCAATCAGGGAGTAAAGCAAACAGGTCCACCTGCACTTCCTTGAATCCACTTCAAATCAGCTGGATCCTCCCAGGGTGGAGTCTCTATTCTCCAGGAAATGTGAGTTGTCGCGAGAGCACATCGGCTGCACGATTCAGCTCTCCTGGAATATGAATGACTCACAAGGATTTGAACCGTGAGTGACTCCAGAGGAGGAGATGGAAGGCGAATTGCATCAGGGGACCGGAGCGCACAACACCCTAATAGTGTATGTACGCTACCGTCGCAATGTTGTCTGTCCGGATCAGAATGTGCTTGCCCTGATAACATCAGTAGGAACCAGCACAGAGCAAGCAGAACACATCAAGAAAGCACACTTTGTCAGCATCACCCATCTGCGCCAGGTTCAGCCAGTTTTTTTTAGATGCCGCTCCTGGACCACTATGGTGGACATCTCTTGCCCGAGAGACCACGCCATGACCTTCGTCACCCGGAGAGCGAAGTCGGTCACTGAATGCAGTTCCTGCATCAACCTTGGGTCAGAACTACCCTCGTGCAGTTCTTTAAGTGCCTTAGCCTGATGTACTTGCAAGATGGCCATAGCATGCAGGGCTGAACCAGCCTTCCCCGTAGCGCTCCAAGCCTTGCCAGCAGGGGAATCTGGGGAATCTCTGCATACCCCCTGGGCACTCCACCATTGAGGGTAGTGAGGAGGGAGGAGCTTAACCGCGTTCTAGATGTATACACGTTCTAGATGTATATCTAGATGTTTCACGATTTGGTGAGCTCCTCATGCACCTCCGGGAAGAAAGGCACTAGGGCCGGAAGAGGCTGGGAGCCACGCCCGGATCACAGAAACCAATTGTCCAGCCTTGAGTGCTCGGGGGTCACCTCCAGCCCTATGCTCTTGGCTGCCCAAGCAAGACTAGCCAGACTGAGTAGCTGCCATGGTGTCAACCGATCGGTTCCAAAGTAAGGAGATGGAGGGGCTTAGCATGCAAAAACTACTGGCCAATTCCCATTGGCGTTTTCTCCAAAGAGTCGATTGGCCTCCCAGGTGGGACCACATGACATCAGTTACATCATGATGTAACGTCATAGTGACTGACTGAAAGGGAATTAAATATTGTTAATTAATGTTTTTAAATACATATCAAAATTTTTTTAGCGTTCCTGAGATTTTTCTAGCTAGAGAACACGACAAGACAGTGTGGTAAGTTGAACACAAACCCTGAAGGGTGGATTTATTGATCGATGTGAGGGAGTAAGAAATACGGTGATGGTGATGGTGCTCAGTGTGCATCCAAGTCTCTTTTTCCCTCTTCTGCAGGTGGCAGTGACCGGTGCTCGCCAACTTCCTTGTTTGGTGTTGCATTTATACGGGTCTGGTCGTGAACGATTGGCCCGGGCTGACGAGTTCCAGGTGCACCCCCCTGCCACTTGATATAAACCACAGTTGCAGTGTTGTCCATCTAGACAAACACGTGCTTGTCCTGCAGTAGCGGCCAGAACCACTGCAGGGCCAAGTGCACTGCTACCAGCTCTAGGCAATTGATATGCCAAAGCAGCTGGGGCCCTGTCCAGAGCCCCGAAGCTGCCTGCCTGTTGCATACAGCGCCCCAGCCCACACTGGAGGCATCTGTCGAGATGACATCTGGCCCAGTGGCACTCCGGCCCACAAGAACACAGGGTCTTTCCAGGGACTGAGTGTGCGACGACACTCCGGGGTAATAACCACTCGGAGTGTGCCACAGCGCCCTGCCCACCACGGGACTCGGGAGTTCAGCCTAGTGCTGTAGTGGTCTCATATGGAGCAATCCCAGCGGCGTTACAGTGCCTATGGATGCCATATGCACCCGGAACCTCTGAAAGTGTTTTACTTTCACAGTTAGACTCCACACAGAGAAAAGAGATTCTCTGAACTGGAGAGAGTTGGCTCTTTTCCCAGTTGACCTGAAGCTCCAACCGGCTGAGGTGCTGAAGCATATGAGTCAGTCGTCGAGGTAGTTGAGGATCCGGACGCCCACTTCCCTTAACGGAGCATGGGTGCCCTCCACAGCCTTCGTAAAGAGAGCCAGAAGGGGAGGACCCTGTACTGCCATGCACGACCCCCGAACGCAAACCGTAGAAACGGTCTGTGTCGAGAAATCTAAACATGGAAGCGCTTCTGCGTCAACATTCTGAACAGAACTTGCAGGTCCAAGATGGGGCGATGGCATCCACCTTTCCTTGGCACAATGAAGGCTGAAAAACCCTGCCTTCTTCTTTGGCAGGAGGACAGCAAATCTCCTCGTGCAGTACAGAGGCGTCTCGGGCAACACCACAGTCTCGAGCATACCACTGAACCTGGGAGGGCGAACTGAATTGCCTAGCCGAACCGGATAGTCCGGTTGAGCCACCTCGATGGGCTGAGAAGCACGGCCCACGCCTCCAGTCTCGTCGATGATGGGACCATCAGAGTCACCAGCGTGCCTGAAGGTGTGCAGTGGTGAGCAGGGCAGCTGGGTTGAGCAGAGGGTTCCCTGCACTGACTCGACACAGTGCCGTTGCCTGTGTCCTCGGAGGGACTGACCGGAAGTCCGTGGGAAAGCACTGCGTCCTTGAACCGTGACTTCCTGGCCGCTGACAATGTGAGGTGCTGTGGGTGACAGTGAAGAAGCCAGCCGGAGTGATCGGGGCATAGAGAAAGCGAACTTTCTCAGTGCCCTTCATCTCAGCCAGGCTGAGCCATAACTGGCGCTCTTGAGTCACTAGTGCGGACATCGCCTTCCTGAGGGACCGCAAAAGAGCCATCCACGACTTTGTCAGCTCCTCATACACTTTGGGGAAGAAAGGAACCGGGGCCCCCAGAAACCAATCATCCAGCTGAGAGCGCTCAGGGCTAGGAAGTTTTGACACCTCCAGCCCGATGCTCTCGACCACCCGAGCAAGCATGGCAATCATCTCCGATTTCTCTTGTAGCACTGCGTTTAGGAGAGAATTGCATCTAACACAGCTCTCGGCTCCAAAGCAAAATCTGATGAGTGGATGCACCTGCTGCCCCATTTATACCCGCTCTGCGGGGAGTGGCTCAGCATGCAAATTTCACTAGCCAATTTTCACTGCGAATCAGGGCTCCCAAGTAATGACCCCAGTCTGTCGTCACGACATAACGTCATAGTGACTGACAGACAGGGAACTTTTACTTTTACTGGAGTAATATTTTATTGTATGTATCTGTACTTTCACTCAAGTACTTGATTTGTGTACTTCGTCCACCTCTGTTCCTTCCTGCCTTCCTACACACAACAGGTGCTTTAGTTATCACAATCAATGACACTCCCAAGTTTTCCCACAGTCACATGACACATACAATGAAATAATGTCCTTTACATTATACTTTACATACTGTACATATGTAAAAAAAAATTTAAAACAACAACTAAACACACAAAGTTAAGCCAAAATTTTTTTTCAAACATTTTAACTGATTATTTCTGCCTCAGTTCTTTTGTAAGTAATAAGAATGTGGCATCATTAGTGAAAATGAAGTGAATTTTCACTGACGACAAAAGCATTTTCACAACTGAAAATATTGGATGCAAGGGAGTAAATGGGTTTCCATTCAGTCATATGAAGCTCTAATAAATATTATTCTTACATCATGATGCACACACACACACACACACACACACACACACACACAGCTGTAATAAAAAGAGTCTTTGGCAATTAAAGGAACAGTTTCACATTTCAGGTCTCACAAAGTTGTAGATGACACTCAACACCTACAATATTTTTTCATAGGTTGACAGCTTTAACGCATTTGTTTAATACTCAGCTAATCCCGAAAACCCTTATGCATTTATTTTTAGCTTGATTAATCTGGAAAACACTCATGCACTGAACTAAACTTCAAGAGGTTTATCTTTGTTTGACTGAGTTCCAATAAAAATGGTTACTCTTCTCTCTAAACACACAGTTCCACAATATTAAAACTCTCAGCTGTTTTGAATCTATTGTTCCACAGCAATGACCTCGTCTGCTCTTGAACCTTGAGAACACCCATGAAAATCTATATGATCTGCGTTTTTGAAGTTAATGCTTGCTGAAGTTTGGACATGTTTTAAAATCAAAGACATTACCCTGCATCAAATATTGTAAATAAGTCTGTTTTGCATTCAGTCTCATAAATCCTTGAATTAAAAATGTATTAGTGATTTTAAAATTAACTTTGCATTCACACATTTGGTAAAAGTTAGCAGATGAAGCAACCTCATTGTAAGCTTTTAACCTATTGTTACCCATTAAGTCTTTGTTCGGACCACCATACAAATCAAAAGCCAAGCGTGAAGACAGCCAGCAATAGTTAAGCAGGGGGAAAAAAGCTCTGAACCAAGAGGCCATGTTTCTTTCTTTGGCCTCTCCTGCCTGTTTCAGAAAGCTGATTTAAATCTAAGTCATTGGAGATACTGCATTTACAAGATCATTTGAGAGTTCAAGCTTAGAAAAGGAACAGGACCTTCTGTTGGAGAGGTATCGCATAATGAGCTGCTGGATAGTCAAAAAAAAAAAATCACAAAGAAATCTCCACAAAATCAAGCTGAGCTTTTAAAATGACCCAAAGCACAAATGCTAATACTAGAGATCACATGAAGCTGCCAATGAAAGCCACTGCTGCCTGAGGGAAGGCCAAAACTTTCAAAAAAGTTTATTTATTTGAAGCCTATTTTTATTTTCTGTAAATTTACTTACATATTTTAATAAGTAAATTCATATGTGTAAAAATTCATACACGTGAATAATATATATAGCTGAATCTTGCTAAAGTTTCACAATTTTTTTTTTTTTTTACAATTGTGAATTTATGTCCCACAGTTCTTAACTGTAAGACGTGAGATATATACAGTATATACCGTATATACCCTAGTAAAAACAATAATATACTTATTTCATACTAAAACTTTTTTGATCCACTTCAAATATTGACAGCTGTAGTTAAAATCTATTAAAGATATCTTTTATATTAACATTTAGTCTAAAATGTATTTTAATGTCTCTCGATGAAGATTGCATTATCTTTGAATAATAAAAGTCTAAATGCACCTGAACTGTACCTGAAGTATACTTGCAACAGTTCCACTAAGTATACAGTGAGGTCAATAAGTATTTGATCACTCTGTGATTTTGCAAGTTCTCTTACTTAGAAATCATGGAGGGGTCTA
>JAUMHI010000057.1:6490217-6502318 GCA_032359435.1 Enteromius unitaeniatus | reverse complement strand
CTGTAGTTGCTGCTTCACTTGCATGTGCTGCATTGTGCTAGTGTGCATTGTCAATTGAAAAATACAACATTCAGATCACTTTTAATTTTGTATAAATTACAAATAAAGACAAATACATTGTGCTTGTGCATCTATGATTTTTTTTCCAACAAAAAGGGTATTTCTATAGCTTCCAGTTCATCTGCAATAAAGTAGGCAAACACCACGTGATCTGCCATGTTTGAGGAAGCAACAAGAATCCCAACATGTCCGACTTGACGGCTCTTTTTTCAGCTCCTCCCGACTGCTTTCGGCTAATCTCGATGATTGGTCTGCGCAGTACAGCTTGAGCAAACACACCTAAAAGCCCTCAGCGGAAGGTCAGGGGAAGGGAGTGCCTCTAATGAAGGTGAGGAAGAAACCTCCAGTGGAGGTATAGACCTCTGCAGAGATGGGATAGGATAGAAAAGCCCTCAGCGGATGTAGGGGAAGACTTGGTGGAGGTGAGATGGGAGAGAAATTTGGTTACTTTTAGGAGGAGGAGAGTGGCTGGTCTTGGTTTTCTGGGGGGCTAGAGAGGGTTAGCATGGCTTGGAGGATGGAGGTGGGGTCGAGGTGGATGTAATTTCTAAAGGCTTCTGAGGACCAACGGCCGAGGGTTTGGATTTGTTTGGGGCTAAGCCTCTATTGGCGGCTGTGATAGCTGCGCCGATCCTAAAGGAATGTGAAAAGAATCGGTCTGGGTCGATTCTGGATCTTGAGAGGACGGACTTGAGGTGTTTTTGGAACCTAAACTTTGAAACGGGATGCTTTGACTCATCAATGAATAGGGGTTCTAGGGGGGAAGAGGCAAATAAGCTTCTATAGGATAGATATGCTCGTAAGGTTTGGTAAGGCTGGGAAGGGCATTGTAGTTTAAAAATGTAAATGTTGGGGCCTCTTTATAGTTGGTCTGTTTTACTTTGTTTAATAAAAAAGGTCATGGTTTCGTGGTAGAAGATGGAGAGGACAGAAATGGTAGGATGGATGGAAGGATTGAATAGAGAATTAACTGTGAATTCGGAACTTACTAAGCCGAAAAAGCTAGGGTGAACATGGCGTCTAGGGTGCGGTTGACTAGGGGAGAGCTATAGTTTTGGCAGAGGGTGGAGATGCAGATTGTTAAGATCTCCAGGGTTATGGGTAGCCTTTGATCAGGACGAGAGGGGCTTTCTCTCTGGATACCTTTAATGATGAGATGTGTTTGGGCATTGGAGATTGTGGGAGAAGTGGAACTGTATATCAATTTATGAAAAAATTGGAGTCCACTTACATATCCTTTGATAGAATTGGCTTGTAAAAGTCTGGCAGAATTGAGGTATGATATGAATGAGGTAGTGGTGATTAGGGAGAAATCTGGGAAAGGGAGAATGAAGCTAAGGTGGAAAGTTTTAAAGGCTCTCCAAGCTGTGAGGTACGTTTGGAGAGTTCTAGGGGCTACAGCTAGGAGTGTGGAGTTGATGAATTTTTCATAAAGGTATCTTAAGGGGTGGTTTAAAGGAATATGAGTTGCGAATAAGGAGGAACTGGGGTTGGCTGAGGGGTCGGCTTCTGGTGCCAGCATCCTGAATTTCTAAAAACAGCGATGGCGGAGTCAGCGATTGCGTTATCCTTTCCTGCAATATGCTTAGCAGTGAGAACGAATTGTCTTAGAGCGGAAATCCAGACCAGGCATCTGAGAGGGGGCATAATAGAGGGGGAGTTAGAGTTGAGTTTGTTAATTCATTGGACGGTGGCCTCGTTTTAGCAGTGGACGAAAATGCAGGAGGTGGACCATTCATGTTCCCACAGGGCGGCGGCGACTACTATGGGGTAGACTTCATAGAGCGCATGTTTTTTTTGCGTTTTATTGAAATATAGATGCTTTTGCTGGAAGCTGCTGCGGCCTCTGATGAAGACGGAGCTGAAGCTTGTCTCTGATGGTGACGGGGTGAATAGAGATGCTTCTGCTGGAAGCTGCTGCAGCCTTTGATAGAGGCAAGCTGAAGCGTGTCTCTGATTGGGTGCGGATTAACGAGGGATGATTAAGTAACGGGCTGCCAGCCATGCGTGATTAATTCGTTCAGCAATCCTCTCGAAATTATGTTATTTGCAAAACATTCACTATGTTTGTGTGTCTCTTTAACAAATATTTAACCAATTAAAGGCATTAAAAAGGCATTCTATATCTTAGAACCGCTTAAACTGTCAGTCAAACTTCACAACTCCGCCCCCTGGGCGCACATCAGTCAGAGTCATAGAGCAGAAGCAAATGAACGTTTTTTTCACGTTTTTTTCTTGTAATGTAAAATATCTTTGGAGGGTTTGGGGGGGGTCTGTGCACGGCCCTGGGTCTTATCAATAATTAAGATGCGTGTCCCAATACTTTTGTCCAAAAACTTCTGACTCATCCCGCACTGTCCAAATTGATAAGTTCTTTAGAGTGACAAATAAAACTATCGCTTTTCAACTGGAAATGTATCATCACAGCCTTGTCAAGTGATTTCATGCAGTCTGATTAACCAGAAATAGATACTGTTTACACTGTATCTTCCCATTATGATCTGAGATAAGCATTCATGTGACAGATTTGATTGATTTGCAGATGACTAACACATTTCTCAGACCATTTCTGAGACATGACTCACCCCTAATATCAACACCCAGAATGCACTACAGACCTCCACCAGCTCTCCTCCATTAAATGATCTAACTCACTGGCTCTTCTCTGACCATGTCATAAAAAGCGAGAGCACATGAGGAATGCAGAGAGTAATCACCAAGCTGGAAGGTGGGACTCATGCCTGTGCAGTGCTGGCCTGTTTCCCCAATGCTGCGGGAAAACACCATGGCAACCCAGTGTTTCTGCACTCAGACTGGGTGGAGAGGGAGTTTATACAGCAGAAGAGCACCAGAGAAGCAGCCAATGTCTGGCAGATGTACGCTGGAGGTCAGCTGAAAACACCTGTCTCCAACTCTCTCACAGACCAGCCAAACTTCTCACTCATTACTCACCACAACAGTTACATGTGTTTAGAAAAAAAAAGGTATATCGTGTGTTGTTTTAGTTCTCCACCAGTTATGGTCCCAATTATGTCATTGCGAAGTTTAAACAGACTGATGATTTCATATGTAATTCTGCACCATCATTTACTGTCGTTATTAAACAAATGCAACGATTAAACATCTAGTGCTCGTATTTCACATGTATGTTTTTAATTATGTCAAATGAAGGCCCACCTAACATGATCTATACCTTATGTCATTCACAAGGAATGTCCAGGTTCCTGCCTGCGATTCTATGTAAACGAAAAGGGACAGGCTGCCACATATGACATGCCAGTGATGTTTGATAATTAAAATCTTTCCAGCTGGTTTTCAGAGTTTAGGTACACTGTGTGCTCTGGCAACACTCTCGTCAAAAGACGTCACAGCTAGTGACTAAAACATTACCATTGTACTTTATTCAAATGACTTTATACGCAGCTCGCTTTGGAGGATTGCATTTTTTAACTAAAGATAAACTTTTAGGGTTTAAATAAAAATTCTGTCATTAATTGTCATGTCATTCGTTATATCAATGTAAATGGAAGGCATTAGGCTTCACAAATAACAATAATATTATATAAAAAAAATATACAGAACAGGAGTAGTTCAAAATGTAATATGACCTCGGTGAATAAAATGACATGTTGGTCTTTTTTGACTTTTTAATATTAATGGTGTTTTGTTTCTTCTATTAAAAGCCTGTCCTATGTGGGCACCTGCAATGACAAAAAAATATACAAATATACAAAACATTTATAAATAAATAAATAAACTACAATAACCTTTGTAAAAAAAAAAAGTGATTTTTAAGTCTTTATAATAATAAAAGTGAAACTAAACCTTGGTAAAAGAAAATATATAAGGCAAAAGTAAAAATTAAAACCAAATAAATATGAAATATAAAAAAATACTATAAAAAATAAAACCTTGTTGAAATAAAATAGAAGTAAAAAAAAAAAAAAAGAAATGATCTTAAATTGACTATCAAAATATATAAATATAATATATAAAAACAAACTATATATTAAATAAAAATAGTTTTTTAGATGTTTTGAAATTAAAGGGTCTTTCTTCCATAACAAAAATATAAAATAAATGACGATTAAGCAATTAATCGAATTTCAGGAGGAGCACGCACGAACCATCGCAGCTGCCACCAATCTCCTTATTACTGATTACCCTGCGAATCTCCTCTCCTCCGCCTTAAATTCCGCTCACTCCCTATCCTCGGCTTCTGTGTTTTTTTGTCTCAGAGCTGTTTCTCCACGAGCCGGGCAGCACCGCAGTTTTCACTGCCGCTAAACTTAGCTTGCTTTCTGCTTTGACCCAAACGCTCTCGCAGTCTCCAGCTATAGCATTTCTTACAGCCCTAAGCCTAGCTAGCATGTCCAGGCTCTAATACGTTACCGGCAGCGTATCAGCCATTACCGGCATTCAAAGCAACGGTCTAATTTCAATGGCATTTCTTTCTGTTAAGTTACGAGGCAACTGTACTAATGTTAACACAAGCTGCCTAACTTTGGTTTGGGATTACAAGAAATCCCGCAACTTAACCATCTAGGCGAAGGCGCTCCTGCAATACCAGAAGCTGAACCGTGGTATGCAATCGATGGCGCTCATATTTTTGTCCAGTGTTTTACTGTTGCATTGTTATCATTCAGAAGCGAGAAGCACGCTGCCTTCTCATTAAGCGTTATCAACATATCATTCAAAATAACTAAACCTAGCCTGAAGTCGCTAGATGAACAAACGTCAATGTCGCTAGATGATCAAACGTCAATTTGCATATTCATAAGTCAGTGTGTCATGTTTCTCGCTTCTCTGTGGTCACATTATGTAATGCTATGTACCCAAATTTCTTAATACAACAGTTTTACTGATACTTTTAATGGTTTCTGCGGTCACTAAAAACAGAATGAATATTAATCCAAATTAATCCAATATTTTCTATGCCTACTTAAACCAGCTCTGCCTTACAAAGATATTTATCTGGACAAATATCCTGATTTGAACGAGCCGTTGCTTGATTTAAACCTAATTTATACTTAAGATAGGCATGACTATGGCATGATTTGGCTTATATTTGCATGTATATAAGACTTAGAAGTAACATATCATAACCAAATGTTCTGCTCCTCTCAGCCGCTGAAATGAACACAAACTGAGAGAGGCGCACAAATACTGAGCTGAGAAGCAGGAGCTGCGCTCGCGTGGCACTTCTAGAGACTCGCTGAGGCACTTTCGACTTGATTAAAAATGGGGGAATCATTCAGTGCTATTTTGCCTAGCTTGTCTTGTAAATAATTTAAAGCCATTCAACATGAAGTTTCATCAACATATTTTTCCGTGCATTGGTGTCCATCGCGAAAGCACAGGGTTATTAATATACGCGAACGCCTCGTCGAGTACTCTTGCACTACTCGTGCGCGTACAGTGTGTATCGCGTCTGCGTAGGGGCTTGCATGCGTGCTAGTGTACGTTTGTATGCATGTTCATGCTTATGGGTGTGCGTTTGTCTGTAATGTGTATGTATATATTATGTGCGTATGCAGGTGTGTGAGTAATGTGCGTGCGCGTTACGTGTATTTACGTATGCATATTTATGTGTGTGTGTATGTATGTGTTTATATCTATGTATATGTGTATATTAATAGGTACTGTATGTATGTGTATATTTATGTGCGTGTATGTATATGTATGTATGTGTGGGCATACACACATACATACTGTGTGTATATATATATATATATATATATATATATATATGCGTGTGTGTGTGTGTGTGTGTTTGCGCGCATGTGTGTGTATGCGTACTGAACACCTCGCTAGTTCACAGATCGCTCTCTTACTTAAAGGAATCCAAAGATCGAATCCTCCTAAACCCAATTCCAGATTGCCAATCACTTTGGAAATATTATCAATCTGCTTCCACAAATTCGCTCCGGCTATCATTTTGTGCACACCGATCGTATCCTCGATGCTGTTTATTTCAGCGTTTTCCGACCTTCTTAGTTGTTACAAATTTACAGTCAATTCGAATTTCGATCCAAAAACCTGTCCAACGGCCCTGTCTCAATTCATGCTTTTGCCTCCCCTAGTCTTCCCCCGCTCCCCTTAACCCCTGTTCTCTACCAAGGGCTCCAGCCCCCGTCCCCTCCGTTGCGGTCCAGGGACCACAAAGGTGGTTCACAAAAAGGCCAAGGGTCCTGCCAGAGATAGTCGTCTTTCCCTCACCCGACCCCAATGGAAGGTTCTCTTTACTTCTTGCCGGAGATCCTTCGGCGGGGGCGGACGCCTCCCTAAGTAGCCCTGCGTCCAGCTCATCTCAGGCTTTTTTGGGGGGTTTGTTTGGCACTGTCCGCACTCTACGCCTTTTTGGGGGGCACGCTGGTACCAGGCTGGGCTCTGAGCATCTGTTAAAAAAATTTTTAAAAATTTTTAATTTATTATTATTTTTTTTTAACCCTAGCCTCCTAGAGGGTTAAACCTCCTAGGGCTCGGAGGCCGCCGGGCTCCCTGCCTGTCCCCTCAGTTCACCAAACAAGCTATTTTATCGCAGAGGAAGTGGGAACTAGTGAAATGATGATTAAGCAATTAATCGAATTTCAGGAGGAGCACGCACGAACGATTGCAGATGCCACCACTCTCCTTATTACTGATTGCCCCGCGAATCTCCTCTACTCTGACTTAAATACCACTCACTCCCTATCCTCGGCTTCTGCGTTTTTTGTCTTCCTCCACCACCCTAGCTGAAGCCGACACCCACTTCAGCACAAACAAAGCAGCGAGAATTTTTTCCAGAAAGTGATAGAGCCCTCTTGGTGCCACCAGATTGACTTTGCGCCCTCGAGAACAAACCAGTCTTAGCCAACGCCCTTTTAGACCAACCAATCGGTGAATATGCCCTTTGAAACCAGGCCGACATTGAGTGCACCCTCCGAGACCAGACTGACAATGAATTTGCCCTCCAAGACCAACCGGACTGAGAATGTGCCCTCCGAGACCTAACAGTCCGAGACAACGCCCTTCTAAACTGACCAGACTGTGAGTATGCCCTTCGAGACCAGACAGGAAGTGAATACGTCCTTTGAAACCGAGCCGACAGGGAAGACGCCCTCCCTGACTGACTGAACCATGATTCAGGGACCTCCATGGGCTGTGCAGCCACCAATGAGGCCTCTGGGAATTCTATGGCCGAAGCCGATATCTCCAGAGGTAGTGCAGCCTCTGGCGGACCCGATAGAGTCTCAGTGCCACACACTGGTTCCGGAGGTTCAGGCCATGGGACCTCACAGGTCTTGTGGAGCTCGGGTGAATTCAGTGAACCTGGATTACAGACTGGCCGGGAAACCAGGACTGACTGGTTTTGACACAGTCCCTCGTTTTGTGCCACGGGAGTGAGACCCGTTATCGACTGACTAGATGCCATGGGGGCCTTCTGCAGCCTCTCAGGCTGCGTAACTGGGAATGACTGGACCTGACACGACCCCTCATATCGTGCTAAGGGGCTATTACCCGTTTCTGACAGGCTTGACTCGCTGAGGGCCTTCTGACGCTTCGCTGCGTGGTTGGGGACAGACTGGGTTGAACACTTCGAGCTTCGAGCTGTGAAACCTGAACCGACTGGGCTTTGAACAGCACCCCTGGCTGTATGTCTGGAGCTGACTGGACAGGTAACAGTCTCTTAGGCTGAGAAACCGGAACCAACAGAGCTTTACACGGCTGCTGGTCGTACACTTCCCCATCTCACTCGCCCACAGTCATCGGCGAACCGAGGATGACTAGCACAGCCTCGATAAGCTCCTCTAAGTTCCTCTAAGTCTTCTAAGTTCTCCTCTAAGAAAAAACAATGCTTGACGGCGTCCTCGGAGGTGTGAGCAAGGTGGCTGTAAGCGATGAATTCCTCAACGTAATCCTCAATGTCGCGTCCGTGTTGTCGTATCGGGAGCAGATGACTCAAAACATCCGTGTCGTAATAGTGGGAAATCTAGA
Source organism: Enteromius unitaeniatus (assembly GCA_032359435.1). Taxonomy (NCBI): domain Eukaryota; kingdom Metazoa; phylum Chordata; class Actinopteri; order Cypriniformes; family Cyprinidae; genus Enteromius; species Enteromius unitaeniatus. The sequence goes on along the minus strand of JAUMHI010000057.1, from coordinate 6,494,281 downwards.
GTCCAGGAGGAACAGACATGAAACACAGAGTTCATTGAGAGCTGGAGTGCCAAAAGTAGTTTTTGGCTGGCAGCTCCAGCTGGGGGCGTGACAGCGGATTTTTGCCTACACTGATATTCTGTGGTAAAACAAGCTTTTATTTTTCTTGAAAAGAAAAAAGAAACACTTAAATATCAGGTATTGTGTTGTATTATATACCTTCATTATGTATATTTTCAGTGACAGCCACTAATGGGCTATTAGGGGAGTGGTCTTTGTCTTTTCAGGTGTGACTCAATGAAAATTAATGGCCATTCACACCCCCTCGCATAAGAGCTTTCAGCCACAAAACATGTCTTTTAAAATTTAAAACTGGTTTCTGTGAATAAGTAATTGAAATTATTTTTACATCAAGTAAATTTTCTAGCCGAATAGCCTGGTTACTCTCAGTACTGTGCATTACTATTAAGTGTGTGTTTCATGGCCTTATTTCAGCTACTTTTATTTTCACAAAAATTACTAACCATGCATAATATTTTTTTCCTAAAAGTGCAAATTTTTTAATAAATAATTATTTTTTAAAAATAATTTTTAATTCAATCTTATTCAAATTACAGTTCTATCGAACCACTCTCTCAAAATCATAGACACTCAACCACCAGGAAGGATTAATTCAGTGCCTAAACAGTAAAAAAAATCTAAAATCCTGAACAAAACTAACCTTCTTTACACAATCTTTGGGCCTTAATCACAATGTGAGCCAAAATCATGATAACCTTTCCTCTGAGACACATTATCAATCTCAGCTGTAGGTTATCCGTCTCTCGAGCAGAAATGCTTATTATGGTCATTTGCAGTTCAGATGAACAAAAACGAGTATCTAGGGAGTAGGTGTGGTGGACGATAATGAAATCTGAGAGTCCTTTATTGTCTGTCCTTAAAGCTCATATTTGGCAATATAAGTATGTTAATGCTTTCATCACACGGTTATGGAGATTAGCAATGAAAACAATATCCCATTTAATTGTGTTTGGCGGGATAAAATTGACCTTATCTCTTGGCTGTTTCCCTCAGAATGGGTTTTTAATGCATTCATTTGTGCAGGAAAATTGAAAGCATGTGCAGAGATTCCATATAACGCTCAGTTCAGCAAGTGCTTTTAGGATTTGGTGGTCTTATAATAATCGCACAAGCAGAGGTGGTCTCATATATGCTGTGTGCTGTGGTTCTCCCAGCCTCTCCCATGATGTCATTAGGGATGAGGTCACTTGTCATTATGGGTCCTGTCTGTCTCTGTGTATGAGCACAGGTGCAGGACTCTGGCTGGATGCAGACTCCTCTCGCTTCTGCAGAACAGCGACTCTTTAAATTAAAAACATGACTGTCAAGAGCAATAGTCTCCTGCGCTCATACATCCCAGTGCAGGAAAGAACATGCTATTGCACGTATTGCACATCACGTTTATCTACAACAAAAGCAGTAAAAAACAAAGGCTCTGTAATAACTTGCACTTTAAAGTAAGGTTCAGCTCACTATAGCATGAATCTATGTAGATTGTAACTTTAACGTTTATTTATATCTTACCTTTGTTAATGTATTAAAAATTAACAGTGACATTAACCATTGACTGAACCTAATTAGGTATTAAATTTGCATTTATTTCTATATATTACATTGTATGTATTAAGTTATACTCAATATACCCTTAATATAGTTTTTAAAAACTTAATTTAATACTTGAATTTATACTTTCTCATTCATTTAGTTTGTTAATATGTAATATTTTCACTCAGGAACTGCTCCCTGGGTGCCAAAGCATTGGCTGCCCACTGCGCCGGGTGTGTGTTCACTGCTGTGTGTGTGCACTTTTGATGGGTTAAATACAGAGCACATTCTAAGTATGTGTCACCATACAAAAGCTGCTTGTGATAGGCTTTGGTTCATCATATGACTTTTTAGTTATCAGTGTATTTCAAAGATACAAAAAAGATTTCAGTACTTTAACAGGTCAGTATATCAGTTAATGAAATTATGATAGGTAACTGCAAATTTAACTTAAAACTGGAAAACCTAGATTGTTGTTACTATATTTTCAGCTACCGTTTTTTTTACCGTAAATGTTATAAAATTTTTACTTGGAATGTGGCGACTGACCAATCCGAATCGAGTATTCCACAAGGCTATAAATAGATAGATATATTATAACCCTTTTTTTCCTCATTCAAGTGTATACCAACAACTTATGAGCAATAAATAAATAAATAAACAAATAAACAAACTGCTTCATTCTCTATAGTGTGATTGCATCTGCACAAAGACGGAATGATGTGGTGCTTGTATCTGAGATCCACTGAACAATTTATGGCAAATTCCATGCAAGGTGAGTCATACTAATGCAATCATTTTTCATGTGCGATAATTACATCTTGCATGTTTCCTGTTGAATGAGGAGGCGAGACGGCTCCCATCCTACAGTATTTCACTCAGGATCCAACTAACTTATCATTAAACTGGCAGTATAGGACACTTCAGGCTCCCACGGCAAATCATGCATAGCTGCTGTCAAGATTCGAAGCACATGGTGAGAAGTTTGATTGAGCCCGGTATAATCGTATCACTCAGCTGAAACCTGAGACACACCGGAGGAAACGTGCCTATGAGTCACTTCAACACCCAGCATCCCTCAGTCTATACATTAGGTCAGAAGGGCAATGTTGTTGTGCAAGAGTGCATTACCTCATTAACTGAGCATGTGAACCGAAAAAACATACTGTATTTCTGTTTCAAAAACGAACCAGTGACATGATGCCAAGAACATTTAACATAATAATACAGAGCGATACACATCCACACTCACATTAGGAATTACTGTCACTTAGTTGTTTATAAATGCTTCTTAGGTCATTGCCACAAAATCTGATTTCACTCAGACAAAATGTTCAGTGTAATCACGTTGTCGGGAAATTTTCCTGACCCTTAAAATGCTAAGGTAACAGAAATTATAATGTAAATATTTCCTGGGAGTCTTTTGTGATGATAACAACCAAGCAAGATTTGGACAGAAATTCTACAGCAGTCCGACTCCTGTTCTCCCAGAGGATGATGACAAAATATAAAAGCATTTTCCCACCAAAGGGCTGAGGAGAAGCAGCAGGTGCAGTTGACAAATAAATCGATTGAGGGAAAAAGTCAGCTTTCTCTCACTAGGATCAGGTTTTATATTGTGCTAATGGTGTTTGCTAATGACCTAAACGATTATCAGATGAAAGCTTGAAGTTACATTAATCATTCTTCATCAAAGCTGAAGATTATTTTGTAATAGTTCAAATATTGAGGATCATGTATGTGTTGTGAATTACACTGTTTAAAATGGAATACAAGCATTACTAAAGATTATGAGAGTATCTTTACAAGAAAATACTTTTTCAGTTATTTTACTTAAAATTTTGAGTTTCATTCCGTGTGTTGCTTGCTGTTTCTTTAAAATTATTTGAAAAAGTAATTTTTGTGTAAAAAACATTTTTAATGAAATAATACTTGTGAATATTTTTTCCCAGTTTAGGAAACATAATTATATCCATCTATCTATCTATCTATCTATCTATCTATGCATATATATAAAATAACTTAAAAAAAATAATCTATATTTATTTTATTCTAAGAAGTCCATATGTGACTTTACAAAATGTGGGTTTCATCTATCACACTTGAATGTTTAATTAAGCATGTGACGGTGTAAGCTGCTGCCACAATAGTGAAAGTATATGGTGGTATGAACATGACCTTAACTCCTCTTCAGATAACAGCCACAATTAATCACAAAATGTGGTCCACACACCCTCCAGTTCTTTGTGGACTATTTTCTCTTTCTGGTCATTTCACATCTACAGTGGGTACGGAAAGTATTCAGACCCCCATACATTTTTCACTCTTTATTATATTGCAGCCATTTGCTAAAATCATTTAAGTTCATTTTCATTTTTTCCTCATTAATGTACACCCAGCACACCATATTGACAGAAAAACACAGAATTGTTGACATTTTTGCAGATTTATTAAAAAAGAAAAACTGAAATATCACATGG
>JAUMHI010000057.1:6464857-6487522 GCA_032359435.1 Enteromius unitaeniatus | reverse complement strand
CTTGATAATGTTCAGTGCTTTGCTACAATCTGTATTGTTAAAAGCGCTATATAAATAAAAGTGACTTGACTTGAAACATGCAGTAAGGCATGAAAAAACGTTTTGCACAAAAATGTGCACAGAGGTACGTATTTTATGAGACCAGGTTGTACATAAATCACCACAGCATTACTTATCTGCAATTTCTCCATCAAACTAAAGCATTATTCCCACTGATACCATCTGTATGGTTTCTTGTAACGGAAAAACGTTGTTTTGTTATTAGACAAAGACCACCAAAGACTCTGCTGGAATGCAAAGCAGGAAGAGCAGCACAGAACAACAGTGTCTGTATCCTGGATTGGCCCCTACAAGCCCCTCAGCAGATAATGGCTAATTCTGCTTTCAATCGGCTTGTAAATGCTGCTATGTAAATGTTCTCTGAAACACAAGGTCAAAACAGGTTCAGCCTTTGATCACGCGCCAATGTAAAGCATGGTACAGACAGCGACCGTCCAAAAGATCTATCAGAGCGTGATCACGGCTCCTTTAAACTGTGCTAAACGGAGACATGTTGACCTGAAGAGCGCAGTCATTTAGGGACACGCTGTCCCAGACCTGTCTCTCTACTCTCATAACACTCTTCTACTATTAGACGCCTTCATATTTCTTGAAACAACGTGAGCTCAGTGTGGTTCTGGTTAAATATTAATGCATCATCATGAAAGCCGAGCTTTCATTTAGCTGTGCAGATGTTGGTTGAAGTGTTGAAGAAAGGGAAAAGAAAGGGCAAATTGACCTCAGGACAGCAAAAAGGGGAAAAACAATAAAGATTTATATTAACTGCAATAATAGCAGGGATTATGGTTAAGTGTTGCTCTTCCATGGTCCTGATAGCAGTCACTCAGCAAGCACATTCAAGTCTGTGTTGGGGGACAGTTGTGAGGATCTAGACGATGTTGGGTTTTCCTGGAAGGGAAAAATGACGGCACTGGATGCACAGAACTACTCAAAACAAGCCAATCATCAAAAAGTAACACAATCAGTTGGGATTCAGAGCTACATAAAATGTTGTTTACATCATGAGGAGAGTTGGTAAGACGACATTTTTAAAAATCAATGATATACATAAGTACAGCTGTATAAGTCAAGAAAAAGAAAGACAGTGGGATTCTGAAGGATCGGAAAGGTCAGGTCACTGACAAAATAACTGGTGATATTATGGAGTATGAAAGCATTTAGAAACTTGTTGCAATTAAAATGCATGGTTTGTATTAGACTATATATAAAAAAAAAAAAAAAAAAAAAAAAAAAAAAAACATGTGGCATTATTTTTGAAGAAGGAGAGCACATTTATTAATTTAATTGTTCTTGTTTAAAATGTTACCCAAAAATGAAGGTCAAATAAATGTGTTCTTTTAAACTTTTTACATTTTTACCATGGGTTTTCACAAAAAATATAAAGTTAGTCAGCACAACTGAAATCCACAATGATAATAAGAAACATCTTAAGCAGCAAATCAGCATATTAGAAATTATTTGTAAAGACTGGAGTAATGATGCTGAACATTCGGCTTTGCATCACAGGAATAAATAACTTATCCAATAATTATTTTAAAAGGTTTAAAATCTCTGTAGACTTGTGATGAAAGTGTTTTTGGGTCTATGTGTCGCATTGAACATTAACTTTTAGACCTTGCTTATCCTGCCACCTTGTGGTCAGAAACCAAACTATCCTAACAAATCCCAACAGCTCGAGGGCTCCCTCTGTTGGAAGAACATTCATTAAATCATAATCATTAAGTCATGAACGCTTATTACGAATAAATCAACATCAACTTTAAATATGTGTCGCTTTGTTTGTTTGTTTGACACTGCTGACTATATAAACACGTCAGAAAGAGTGACGAGCGAATACTGAATAAAAGCACTGGCCGGTCACCAGGAGGCACTGTGTGAGAGAACTACATATTTCTCCACTAATACACAACAGGTACAACTCATTATTACAAATGTATAAAGACACTATTTAAAAAGACGTGACAGATCCAGTGATGTGCTAAACACGTCTAGTTGGCCGCGACTAAAGCCGCAGGATAACACAAACCAGAGACCGTATGAAACTTTTGTTGGCGCAACACGAGTGTCTTAATCTAACGCATACATGCTTGTATTTCGTTGCATAATATCAGAAGACACAAACAATAAGAAATATAAAAAAAATATGCATCTCATTTTGCCAAAAATAAAGCTTGTCAAACGGTCCTGGAGAATAAACGTTCAGCAAGTGGTTGCGTAACCACAGTAAAGCCACGTGTTTTCCACGAAGATGAGGATGGGCTTGAGGTTCATGCTAATCTTTAATTATTCGACAGGCTTACAAAGAAGGGGAAAACGGAGGCCTCGATCGTGAAATCAAATTAATACTAAATAAATATCCGTAGGGCCAGAACGTTTAACATAGCCAAAGGTACAAAAAGGCGGGAACAATTATCAGTGGCATTTCGTCATTGCAGTACAGCTGATGATTTATTGGTTTAAATTACTCGAGCGCTCCACATCATGGATGAAGTGAACGAATGCTAGCACTAGCCAACACGAGCAGGAAGCAACTTAATATGTAGTCAAATTAAAATATTTTGAAATGACTTAAAAGATCTGAATCTTGAGCCAGAAATAATCAAAGACAAAATCATCTAGTTTTCCATCATCTTTTCCTGCTGCTCTAAGATGTTGACATTTTCTTCCCATCTATCCCCATTTAAACGGAACATGCCGTAAGGTCTGGGACTTGAAATGTAAAAATGTAAGTTATCTTGTTTACTTATCCTTATGTTGTGCCAATATGGTATGACTTACTTTATTCTGTGGCACACGAAAGATGACGTTTAGAAGGCCGTCCAAGCTACTCTATTCCAAACTGTTTCAAAAAGGACAAAAACACCTTAAAATACATTAGAAAAGTAGTCCATGAAACTGTTGCATTAAGTTCCAAGTCACCTAAAGTCATAACAATTCTGTAGTATTATAATTTGACTGATTTTTCAAGAGAGTTCACAAAAAAATATTTAAGGTTATTTTTTATTATTATTAATACATTTAGTTATTTAGGGTTGGAAAAAAAAATCATTTAGTAATGTTTCAAATTATCAATATTTCCACAAGAATATACAATTGTTTTTAACATTATGTTACATGAGCATTAAATCAGCGTATGACTTCTGAAGGATCATGAGGCACTCACAGCTTTGAATCACAGGAACACTTTAAAAAAATTACAATGCAAAACATTTATTTTAAACTAATAACATTTCACAATGTTACTGTACTTGTAATCAATAAATACAACCTTTTGCGGTAGCGTGTCAGTTGGAAATATCATAAAGTTTCCATAAAGTCTGTGAACAGGATATCACCATGAAAGGCATCGGATAAGTAAAGAAGAACTCAACCTTGAACTCAGTAGTCTTCTCTCTGGTGTTCTCAGCTTTTATGCAGGGTGCTTGATGGAACACAGGTGTCATTAATCACTAAACAGGTCACTAGGAGTGTGTGAAGACGGCTGAGCTGGGATCAGTAGACTATGACTGTGTGACAGTCTGCACAAGGAGTCTGACAACAGCAAGTCTTAAAATCATTGTTGTTGGTGAAAATACTAGTGGCCTAAGGCACATCCTGATTTTGCTGAGTTAGGCGTGTTCCTGGGTCAAAATATTTTGTTGACCCTGGAACAACATTTTATTCCAAAATGTTAGTTTTGACCATATCTCTAAACCTAACCCTACCCATTGCCTAAAATCAGAGGAAATAATAGATGACTGACACTGATGTACAAGCACCAAACACTGATTGTAAGCCTAAACTTCACAAAAACCATAAACTGGTTCTTCAGATCTGATTGGCTAATCACAATGTTGTTCCAGGGTTGGTATTTTATACCAACTCCAAACTTTTATGTTTGAATGTTTAAACAGTTTTTATAAAAGTCAGTGGAGTTTTAAAAACTTTGTTTTCTTTCTTTCTTTCTTTTTTTTGTAATTCACCCTTGACTTTACTGTATGGAAAAGAACAGCTTATTTGTTTACACAATTGTGACAGTTTGCGTTTTGCACCCTCTTGAACCTACAATCATACAGTTACAAGGCCAGATTTTTACTGACTGTGCCACATTACCACACAAATTCCATGAGAAACTAGTTCATAACTGTATATTGTCAATGTGGACATTGAATTTTGAATGTTTGCTCCTTTTACTGAACAAGATGTCACTGATGAGTAAGTCAAAGTGGGCAGTTCCAGGTCTGTAGCACCTCAGGAAACACTCCTGTGCTTTGTGGTCTAACATCATGGTATTAGCACTCTGCTCAGTGTTTCCCAATATTTGTAGGAAACGCTTTTGGGTATGTACTAGCTTATAAACACATTTCACAGCGCACGGGTCAAAAGAACATGGCTTTTTGTAAGCAAAATAATTAGGATATTATTGAAATTGTTAGTTCGTATTTACATGTCAAGTGTTTATTTAAAATACTTTAAATAGACATGCACAAAACTAATATATAAAGTGCTTGACCCGCTTGTTTGATTTGCTCGTATTTAAGCATTGGGAGATTGTTTGTTTGTTCTTTCTAGTTTCCATTAGAGCGACATCACTAGTTCCTGAACAAAACAAATCATTACTCTTTTAAAATTCCATTTTGTCTGAGATCAGGTTTTATTTCCAGCTAAGTGTCAGTGTACATTTAAGAGCACTTGACCTGTTTATGTGTCAGACTGTCTGTTAAGTGAGCCAGTGGCACTAAGGGTTAGACAGTTAAAGACATTTTGGATCCTTATGCAGGGATAAGAGAGGGCTACGTAATGAGTAATGATATTTGGTGCCTGTACACCAAATGATGTCATGCATGTTGGCCGCTTAAAGGGTTTCCTTTTGATATCATGCAACGAAGGGGCATTGTATTTAAAGACGTAATACACAATATATTTAAGATTTAATAAACAAGCATGTAGAGTGTTGTTACACTGTTAAGGGACAGTGGGTGGACAACTGAATAATCTATCAGCAAAGAAACCTATAGATAGACAGACAGGTATAGATACCTGGAAAAATAGAACGTTAGAATGATAGAACAATAGGCGGATGGACGGACAGACAGTGTTCTGCAGATGTTTCTCTGTTGATGGGTCAGTGATTAGCAGTATTAGCAGGATTTATTAGGTTGTATTTTGTTGTGACAGACATCAGTGATCTCTGAGGTAAAGGGTCATGACTACTCACTCATTTTGTCCACCTCCAAAATTAGTCCCAGATACTTTACCTGACTTCAATAATCCAACGTCTCTTTGACGTTTATAGAATAGATTAATTCTGTTGACTTTGGAGATAGACTTTTTTCCAAGGACAAAAACTTCTAACAAAGGTTTAGAAATGTCTTCCAATAAATTCTAGGAAATCTGGATGTTTAGCTCCAAGATGTCTGTGCTTGTAATCTCATATCATGGAACAGCAGTGCAGTATTATTTAGAATGAGGAGGATTTAGCATGTGAAGTGTTTTGGTAACTGTTTTCAACTGACTATGTGAATTAACATGACGATGCACTGATGTTTTCACTTCAATAGTGGAAAAAACGTATAAACTGGATGGAATAAAATAAAAGATCGCCAAATACATAAAGGTATTGTGAAGCAGCATGTCGATCGAAAAACAGCTGTTCAAAGCGGGTTTCCTTAGAAAGGGCTACCAAATTCTATCCTGCCTCCAAAAGAATGACATTATTTTTTGTGATTTTATTACATCATTTTAATTGCTTTTTCAAATCAAAGTGAGACTCATGTATTACTGACAACCATTAAATCATATTGCCGGAACGAAGAAAAGAAAAATTTTAATGATTTCAAAAATACTTGAGCAGAATGGTTTCTGCCCACATTTTGTTAGATTTGTTTGCATCATTTAATACATATCTTTTTTTTTTTTTTCTTTTTTTTTGGGGGGGGGGTACCAGCTGTTTTAAATGCAAAATGAATCACATTAAAGTTTGAATAAGTTAATACAAACAAGTGTAACATGCTAACGGAAACTGAAAGCACTTCAAAAATAAGTTAATAATTTAAAAATGCATCTCCTCTTAATTCAATGACAACAGCTTCAACATGTTACTTCAGTACACATCAGAACATAAGGCCTACAACATACAACCAGATCACTTATAAAGTTACAAATATTGCAACATTCAGCGCTTTAAGCATAGGTACAGTGTAACAAAGCCATTAAGCCACTGTAATGCATACTGGAAAACAGGGCTCACAGTGCAAAACCTCAAAATCTGCATGCATTGAGCTCAGCCATTGCCGTACGGCAAGGACAGGACCGTTTTACGCAAAAATAGGTAGTTTGTGCAAGCGGATTTGGTGACTACATGGCATATTAATGCTAATAAAAAAATTTAACAGTAATACTTTTACAAATCGGAAACTAATTACACATTTACTAATTACACAAGAGACAGTTCACCCAAAAGTAAAAATTCCGTCATTACCTGTAACCTGTAGGGCTTTTGTTTATCTCCGAACAATATTTTACAATATTTTTTATGAAATCCAAGAGCTTTCTGACCCTCGATAGACAGCAACACATCTGAAATATTTCCAGTCCCTGCAAGCGCATGTTTACAAGCATTATTTTATTTGCACATAAAAGTTTTCTTGTAGCTTCTGTTATAGCAATGTCTTTACTACGTTCCTGGGTCTGGAATAATTTCAGTTACATTGCTGTCTATGCAGGGTCAGAGAGCACTCAGATTTCATTAAAAATAGCTTAATTTGTGCTTTGAAGATGAACAAAGATCTTATGGGTTAGGAACGAGTATTATTAATGACAGAATTACATTTTTGTGGTAATGAACTATCTCTTTTAGGACAAGGTTCTATTCAGACTTTACAGTTAGAGTTACATGTGCATCTATTCGATAGTTTAGCTTGTTATTCACATTAAGGCAATTAAGACATAATTTCATTGTGCTAGAATTCTAAAAAAAAAATATGTAAACCACAAACCAGAACCATGTACAAACAATTTAGGTTACTATTGACTTCCAAAAGGAAAAAAATAGACATATCTCAAAAAATCTTTTGTATGCCACAAAAAAGTAGTAGTACGGCATTGGAATGTCCTTTTTGGGTGAACTATCTCTTTAAGAAAACTTATATGCATACTTAAGTAACATAGTAAATAAGACAAATGATAAAAAAAAATTTTTGGCCATTTTTGCTAAATCAACATGACTTTTTCTTTTTGCGGAGAGGCATCTAACCGCTTAATTAGAGGTTGTGAGTAGAGACATTACATTTAAAGGCTTCACAAGTTGGCTGAAAGCACACAAAGCACGTACAGCATTACCGTGACACCAGATGCAGATGTGATGAATTTCATACTTAAAGAGGAAAAACAGGCTTTCTTTGAGAGAGATAAGGTCGATACAGCCTCTAAAGCATCTCTGAGGAAGGCTAGAAGCAAAATGATCAAGTGCATATGTCGACAAGAAGGGAATGTGTGTAAAGTCAAGGTATATCAAGACTGAAAGGCTGGAAACGCATCATAAGATGGTGCAGAAATGATCAGTCCATCTGTAAGAGCTTTGCCCAAAGCTGAAGCAGGAACAAGGTGGATAAAAGTTGGAAAACTTGCGACTAATTCAGATCCGGTATGTCGGGCTTTAGAGATTGGACTTGTGGTTTGATAAAACAAAAAACAGATGGCCATTAATCAATCCCTGCCCGGATGTGCGCATGTGTCCCAGAAACAAGGAGACCAAATTGGTACCAGACACAGGCTGTCATGAATCCCAATCCACACTTCATTACATGTTCCTGCTTAACACTTTAACTGATCATATGTTCGTATGCGATATGGATGTATATATGCAAGGGTTTATGTCTCCAGTCCTCCCCCAGCACACCTACGGAGGCAGCTTCTCAGCGTTTTTGGACAGGCTGTGCAGAAGTGTTTTCTGAAAGTCCCCATCAGACGCCTCGGGGACGAGAAACTCGATTAGCAGATCCCAGATGCAGTATACAAGATGCCTGCAAAAAAATAAATAGTCACAGGAGGTCACAAGAACAGCTACATCCTGCACACAGATACTGTGTTATCAAGACCCATGGGAATTTTAATTTCGGAACATTACTACTAAATTCAAAGAACAGTTCTGAAGCAAGTTTAGAAATGTTTGCGGTGTAATATTAAGCCCATTAATCTCAGTAACAGTAAAAAATTTTTAAAGTAGTCGCGTCACAGATCTTTTCACACTGCATGACTATCTGGGGTAGCATTCATTTGCTGCTGTGCAGCTTTCCATTTAAATTGCATGTGTGCTCATTTGCAACGAAAACAAGATTATGGAGGAGGATATTTGCCTTCTATACCTTTGTAACTCCTCCCCCAACATCCTGCTGCCCTGGATGTTGCTCTCTCATTGGCTGTAAGTAATCGCAGATGTTATTTAGCCAGAACACATTTCACACGGTATTCGCGATTCTCTCAGATCGTGTTTTTGTTAGTTCACACTGTGTGACTGTCACTCGTGTGAACGAGCACCAATTTTCCTGTGATTTCGGGCATTTCTCAAAACCTGTCAGTGAGTCAAAATCGGGGCTAAAATCTGTCTGAGCAGTCTGAACTCGGCATAAGTGACAGAATGATTAAACGGGGCAAATGAGCGAAAATTTCTATGGGTGATTTACTGACACAGATGCAACATCTCATTGCAAATTAATAATATGTTTGAATTCGGAAAATGTGTTCTTCTGAAATTCCAAATAAATGAATATGTTTGGAAAAATTCCTCTCCCTTCTACCCTGCTCTCTCTGTTCTCTGCTATGCCTCATCCTAGCAACAACAAATGCAGCAATGTCAGGCGAAAAATATGATTTTTTGGGTGTTAATGGCACAAATACCAGTAATTTGATGAATGCAAATGTTAGTAAATTGCGTTGCGTGATTCATTTTAATACCCTACAATAAACTTTGTGTCTGAAATGGAAACTCCTACAACTCCATGTTTAATAAAGTAAGGCAGAAAAATTACTGTGTCCATACTTTTTAAAAACTCAAACATAGAAATGAACAGTATAAAAGCACACATATAAAATGTATAAAACAAAACTAATTAATAATACACACATTTCAAAGTGCATTTATTAATTAATTAATAATAATTCCATTATTGGAATTTAATTATTTAATAAATCAGTAAGACATTAAATCAATAATACATCAATAATCCATAATACATCAATTAAGTATTAAGAAATTAATACATTTTCATATTTATATTCATAAATTAATACATTAATAAACACTTTTTTAAACAAATGCATGCATTTCATTAATGATACATAAATATTTTTATATACTATAATAAATATATTGGTATAAGTATACTATAATACAATTAAGTGTTATAATATTTATAAATTAATAATATTAGTACTATTAATTTATAAAATATATTTCTAAATAAGCCATAAGTATGTCTCACTATACAGAGTCATAAATTCATAGAAATTGGAGGGGGAACTGACATTTATGAATAAATTAATTATTTTATTGCTTTCATTTCAATGTCTTTATTCTTTCCACCAAAAATACCACAGGATTTTGCTTTATCAAAAACAGTGGATGCTGGATCTATGCTAGTTTTAAAACCGACCAGATTAAGGTTTCTTGGTGGACAGGATGTTAGGCAGACACTGGATTAGGACATGCCTTGTTGCCTCCCACCCTCTCTTTATAAGGGCACAGCTCATAAAGCAAAAGATATTGAGTCAATGTATAAGTGATTGTAACAGCATCTGCTTCATCTGGACAGTTACAGCAGACCGCAGCATGTTCTAGTAAATCACAGAGCAGCTTTCTCAAAATCCGAGCCGCCGAGAATAAATCATGCATCCCACTGTGGTAACAGTCTACAAAGATGTCACGAGGTGCCTTGATAACAGCACAGCAATGTATCTATTGAAAGCACATTTCTGCATTCTTTTATCAGCATTGCTTACTTACTATGCCATAACAAGATGATGTAAGTAAATTACAACCCGACCACTTTAACCATTAAAGCCACATGTTCACTCGGCCATATCTGCTTGCCTTATGAAACATTTGTGCGCTTTTACTGCCACATCCAGTTAAAAACAGTCAGAACTCTATTATTTTGCCAGTATATTTCAAACTATATGGAATTACAATACACGTTAATATCCCCAAAAATATGTAAACAGGAATGCTGGAGTTGCATAAGTGACGGCTGATTTTTTATCTCTATCTGTTTAGTACTCAAACACACCTGTTTATTGTGGAGTCCTGAAAAGAATCCACAACCATCTGCCAAGATAACTTGTACTTCTCGGAGCCCAGCATATCAGAGATCAAATCTGTAAAAACAAAACCACACAATAAACTCAGCAAACTCTGTCAAAATCACCAAACAGTTGATTTTCTGTTGTTTATGTTCTGATGCATTGATTCATCTTCTAAGCAATGGTGTTATTTTACTGAACAGCTGTTTATCTGAATCACTGTTTTCCACTGTTTATTTTTTTTGATCTTTCATTCAAAATATTCACACTATTCTAATCTATCATTGAAGTAAAACAAGTATAAATAGGGAGAAATTCTTGTGATGAAATAAATGTTTTTCTCTACTACTTGTTGACACATTTTTGTTGGCACCCCTAGAATTTTTATGTCTAAAATAAGTATATTCCCATTCATATTCACAATTTGGAGCACTCCAGGGTGATTATGGGCATGGCTTCTTGTTTCACAGAAATATATATAGGAGGGGAAAGAAATTCCCATCAACACAATGAGAAAAAAACTAATAATATATTTATGATGTGCAGCAAAAGATAATTGAGCAATTAGTGAAGTGGCTAGAAGAAAATGACAATTTCCAACATCAGGGAAATAATTAAAAAATTCCAATCAACATAAAATGTTGTGAAGCTGCCTGGAAGAGGACATGTGTCTCTATCATCCTAATACACGGCGAGGAGTAGAGTTTAAGTGGCTAAAGATTCTTCAAGGACCACAGCTGGAGAACTGCAGAAAACAGTTGAGTCTCAGGGTCAGAAAACCTTTTAAAAATGATTAAACAGCCCAGCACAGCACAAGTTGTTCATGAGGGTTTAAGAAAAATTCTCCTCACTCATCCAAAAACAATCTTCAGCATGTTCAGTTGTCAGGACAGGAACTACAAATGGGACTGGCTGCTATGATCAGATGAAACAATAAAAAATAACTTTGATTGGAGAGATTCTGCATGAAGGATGCTCTTTTCTCTTATCAGGTGTTCTCCAAACTCTTCAGGCATTACAGGAGAAAACTCAGAGCTGTTATCTTGGGAAAAGAACTTAACAAAAATTGTGTGAAAAACATTTATTTCATGGTGACTTTTTCTCCCCATTTTACTTCAATGATAGAATTTTGTGAATTTTTTTTAATGAAAGATCAAAAGATAAATCAAATCAAATATGGTAGACATAATTATGGGACACAATTGTGCAGCAGCAACTTTGACAACAAAAAAAGAAACCTCAAGGTTGATTGAAGTCACAGCACCACAGCGAGCCACAGTCTAAAAGTCAAACAGCAATGTCTTGGCTTGAGAAATCACAAGCTGATAACTGATGTCAGAAGAGAGCAATCCAACAGCGTCTCCCATTGCTCCTCTAAATGCTATTTTGGTTTATAAATTATAATTTCATGTTTATATATTTGTTCAAGAAGTGTGTTTTTATTGAGAAGGTACAATTAAAGTTTCAGTTCATTTATCTGACTGTTTGTGTTTATTAAAAAAAATATTATATACATGTGAATTAAAATTGAAAATTGATTATGCAGTGCATCGTCAATGCATCGTGATGCATCGAGATATGGTATTGAACCAAACCGTGAGACCAGTGTAGGTTCACACCCCTACTGGATCAACATCCTTGGTGATCCAGGAACAAAATTTCAACAAGCCAATCATAATTGAGGAATATTTTTTCTGTAAATATGTTTTAGGCTTATGATCAGAGTTAGGTGCTTCTATACTCTTGTTAATCAGCTATCATTTCCCAATGATTTTAGGCATAAGATTTAGGGGTAGGGAGTCTATATTTTAGGACAGTCTCAAGTATTTTATTTTGTTTGATATTTTGTTATTTTGTTCCCAATTCTACCCCTTACCCCAACACTTTCCCCTAACCCTCCATTTGGTGCGTTCACGTGTAGGGGTAGGGGTGTCTAAATTCTCTTTTGGTTGGAGGGGTAGGGGGAAGGGGAAGGGCTAGATAGCCCTCCAAACTAAGATTTTTCGGGACCTCACTTCAAACGAAGGGCTAAGAGAAATTTCCAACATGGCTGCTAACTCGATCAAGCAGACCCATAAATGTAAGTCATCTTTGCCATTAATAAGGATTTTTATGACAATTTTTCACTATATGTGTTTTACCATCGGTCTTGTGTTTGTGTTTACGGTGATGTTCTGTAAAGAAACGTTTGCAAACAAATCACTAAAGTTTGCTAGGGGATAGCACAGATTGCATAATATTAGGAAATATATTTTTATGTCATATACCCGGTAACGCAATGTTTTGTTTCGCTTACGGCCAAATGTGTACATGTAAATGAACGATGCTTACATTGGCGCATGTCCTCTGACTTAACTTAACATTACTCTGTTGTTCTATTTGATAATGTTCAGTGTTTTGCTGTATTGTTAAAAGCACTATATAAATAAAAGTGACTTGACTTGACTTGACTTAACGTTAGGAGCTAGTGACAAGGGATGAAGGGATGACGTACAACAGTGTATTAGTGGTGTCTCATTTCTTAGGGGAAAATATTTAACCCTTCCCACTTTATTTCAAGGGGCAAGGGGTAGGCAAAGGGGTAGAAAATAGAATTGGAATTGGGCCTTAGTCTAATAACTTCCACTCTTCTCCCCTCATCACCT
Organism: Enteromius unitaeniatus; assembly: GCA_032359435.1. NCBI lineage: Eukaryota > Metazoa > Chordata > Actinopteri > Cypriniformes > Cyprinidae > Enteromius > Enteromius unitaeniatus. Next base: position 6,474,539 of record JAUMHI010000057.1, on the reverse strand, counting down.
CTCAAGCTCTGTCATGCTTGGATAGAGGCAGATGCACATGTTCAGGTTTCTCCAGAAATATTTGATTGGGTTCAACCCCAGGCTATGTCTGGGCCACTCAAGGACATACATGCCCTTCCTGTTGGAAGGAGTTTCTGAATGCTCTGGAGGTTCTTAAAGGCTATCTCTATATTTTGCTGCACTGAGTGTTCCTTCAACTCTCAGACAATATTAGACCAGAGAATCTTATTTCTCATAGTCTTGTGCTTTTTTGCATATTCCAACTGTGTTTTCATGTGTCTTAACTAAGGAGATATGCTAATTTGGCACTCAAGAAACATTTATTACTGAAATATGATATCATTTTATTATAATGTCGTATTTTAATATTATTATAATGCAAATAACAGTTACACTGCTTAATATTTTTGAGGAAACTTTGATCATTTTTCAGGATTCTTTTATGAACAGACTTTACAGATGTCTTTGCTGCCACCTTGTATCATTTTAATGCCCTTGATGAATAAAATGATTTATTATTTATTTTTTTAAAATCTATTTTTGAACATGTATATGTACATGTGCAGCGTCTCACCTGGCAGTAGTTTCATAAGGCACTGCAGAGCCTGTTCTCTGCTCTCGTCTTTCTGCTGTTGGCTGCGTTGGGGTCTGGGTTGAGCCGGCAAACTTCCTCCAGGCCAGATGGCCTCCTGTAGCACCCGCAGATAAATCACCCAATACTGCGTACAAGTCAGGTTAACAACACCCACCTCCAGCCACCTGCAGGCCAATCACAACAACTATTGAATATAATGATATCAGAACATCTGCTTTTAACAGAAACTTCAGAACACAATTCAGGATTGCTGGTGAATTTTACTGTGATGATGTGCTGCATGCCAAAAACATGCTATAAACCATGTGTGATTAAAATATATTCAAATAAGTCTAGCAAATGGAAAGAAAATCTAAGAGAACATCATGTGTTTGGACTTTCTCATCTTTCACGGATGTCCTTCAATAAGTCGCAGTTCACATGTGCCACTGAGATGTACTTTGTCTGTTCTAGTTAAAATCTGTGTTGGGCCACATATGGATATAGTTTCTCCTAAAAAAAAAACAGCGTCTCCTTTCACAGAATCAACTCTGCAAAATTACTTTTGGCCACCTTACCATGATGAAATTACGGATAACTGAGGGATTGCATAACATTACTGTGGATGAGACTGTTTAATCTTAATAATAATCACTACCATTTTGGCAGACAATCATCTTAACAAATGGAACTGAACAAAAGATGTGGAAAAAGTATTATAAAACATTACTATTTTTATGAGAAAGGCAAAAAAAAAAAAAAAAGAGAAAACCAATAGGATGGAAAAGGATCATGTGTTATTTTAGAATCATTGGTAGAATTATTGTATTTGTCAATATATTTTGAATTAGATCTTTTTAGCAATATGTCTGTTTTTATTAAACTTTAGCGCTTCAACTTCATAAAAAAAGTTTTTTTTTCTGTTTTGTGTTGTGTAAATGGTGTTCAGATGGCATCGGTGATTCAGAATGGAAAATTCTAAGTCAGATAGTTGTACCTGCTTGTTATAGGTCGACTGTACTTTCCTTGGCTCATGATCATGATTTATCAGGATATTTGGGGATCAAGAAAACTTATGGTAGGGTCCTAAGTAATTTCTTTTGGCCAAGACTGAAGTCTGAAGAAGCAAAATATTGCAGATCTCAATCCCAGTTATTGGCGAACCATTTGAAAAAATTCTAGTTGACTGTGTAGGTCCCCTGCCTAAAACTAAATCGGGTAACCAATATTAACTCACTGTAATGTGTGCGTCAACACAATTTCCAGAGGCAATTCCACTGAGGAAAATTACAGCACAAGTTGTGTGTAAAGCGTTGATCAAGTTTTTCTCAATTTTTGGATTACCTCGCAAAATTCAGAAAGACCAAGACACAAATTTTATGTCAAATGTATTTTCACAAGTGTTGAAGACTTTGAAAATTTCTCACAAAGTATCAAGTGCTTATCACCCAGAAAGCCAAGGTGCTCTTAGAAAGTTTTGCTTAGACACGGGTAAAGAATGGGATGATGGTGTTCCGTTAGTTCTTTTTGCTGTAGGAGAAGCAGTGCAGGATAGCCTAGGATTTAGTCCTGCTGACTTAGTGTTTGGACATTCAATGAGAGGTCCAATCAAAATGCTTAAAGAAGACATGTTGTCAGTTGAAGCCAGTGCTAAGATAAACGTATTGGATTGGATTATGTCAGTAAATTTCGAGAGCGACTGCACCAAACATGCTTAGCAGCAAAACAAGCATTATCAGATGCTCAAGTGACAATGAAGCAACACTTTGACAGAAAAACTTTGCACAGAAATTTTAACGAAGGGGACAAAGTGCTTGTATTTTTACCAGTGGTTGGTTCAGTACTTTCTGCATGTTTTGTGGGACCATATGATGTACTGCAGAAATTGAGCGAAACTAACTATGTAATTTATACTCCTGATCGTCAAAAATCGAGTATGTCACATAAATATGCTGAAATAGTTTCATGAGCGAGACACAGCTTTAGAAGACGATAAAGATGTACTTGTAATTGTTTCTGTTCTGCTCTTCCACCCTTCTGTCATTGATCGCAATTCTAGGTTCCCAATTGGCCGAGATCACTGTCAATCACCATCCTATAACTCTGGACACATGGCAATTAGGGAGGTGTATAAAGAGGGATCTTAGAAACTGTGATGGTGCGTCTCTGACGGCGTACCCAATTGCTGGCTACTTGTGTTCTACCGCCTTCCTTCGTTTGTAGTTAACACTTGTTGACTTACTATTTGTTTCTAACTTGATAGTTAAGTACTTCGTGAGCAGTGCTTTAGTGATTGTGTATGACTGTACGACGCTCAAGTTCACTTGTGGTGCATGGCTTGTGCCGAGACAGGTACTTGTGTTTATTACTTTTTTTTGTAAGAAAACCTTGATTGTTAGTTTGCGAGTGTCTTAACGCCATTTTATTTTTATTTCTATTCATAGGTTAGTTATTCAGGGCGTCGGATACACTGAAGAACTCGTGTTTTCTGTTTCACATCTTTTGTTTTGCTTTGATGGAATCTTTATTTTGGAATGACACTCCTTTTACTTTTCTTACACTTGTAAATACTTCTTTGCACCTTAAACTTGACCTTATTATTATTAAATAGTTAAAGGGTCTATCTTTGCAGAGTCTTTTATTGATTCACCCTACACCCAGCATATCCAAAGTCTTTACAATAATACGGTTTTAACATCTTTTAACATCAAACTCGTAACATAACTAAAAAAGCATTTGTGAGCAATTGTAGTCAAAAAAACATTATGTTTGAAACAAGTGAAGAAAAGTTAGGAAATAATGCATAATGCTATAATACACAACCTAATCAAGACTCTAATAATCAACCGAGAAAACAAGTGCTTTCGTGTATATTCTCATGAATACTATGTAAAGGGGAATTTCATGTGCCACTGATTTAAATCTCCTGTTCTTTGATTGCATAGCTGGTTTATTTTGGTCCCAACCCTTTGAAGTGCTACATGGGGGCAGAGCCTGAGATCCAGAGAGCCTCTTATGGTCATGCTTACCCAGTTTAAAAAAAAAAAAAAAAAATGGCAATAATTCCTTTTAAATACTGAGAATCTGGACATACAGCTGTCCCCAGCAGAGGTTTCCATCCAAAATGCATATGTCATATGTTTTTGTCAAAGGCAACAGTGTGCGTGTGTGTGTCTAGACTGCGAAACTGAATAATGGGTTTCCCGATGGCCATTAAACTCAATTATGGTCAAATTTCAATGACCCAGTAACAACATGACAGTCTCATTTGCATTGCCTGTCTACACATGCAGATTATCTACTGATTATGTGGTTGACAAAGGTCTACAATAGTAGAATACGCAGTTTGCACTCAGAATTGCTCTGCTGTTCCATGACAAAATTTTATTTTTAGAGTCTTACGTAGGTTTTAACAGTAGATGACATTAAAAGTGCATTTCTATAAATGTGTCATTCAAAACTCTAGCTTGCTGCCCAAACAAGAGTACTAAGTCAGCCCAGAGTTATAACAGAGCTCCTGAAAAGGCTCGCACCAGTCCGACTGAGGGCCTGCGTAATTCTCAAGAAGCTCTGATGTAAGGTGATGGAAAAAAAAACTAGCTGTTCCAAAACAACAAGTGGAGCATTTTATTCCATTAATGGCATTTCTGCCATTATAAAGGGCAGTTCATGTGGACTGGCACAGCCTTTGACAGAGACGTGCAGCATTCGAAGGGAAGACTTTTCTCAAGCCAGCATGAGTGGAAAACAAGGGTGCCTGGAGCTCACTGGAGCCCATTAAATTTAAACTACCCTTTTCAGATTTTAATGTGAGCCTTCATTTCTTCTGACACTCCAAAAATATAAACATGATAAGTATATTCCATTTAGAACCTCGCCTGATCATATAAACTTGGAAAAACTGATGTGCTGGAAGACTAATCTCAGTAGGAACTGAATTACATGAGCTTTAATTATGATCCAAATAACTGACTTATCTGTTATCTGAGAACGATGCATAAAAGTACAGTGACCTCAAGTTATAAAAACATTCGGTCATACAGAGACAATAAACGAAAGGTTTAATTCAACTTTGACAGTGCTTTCATGCTACTGAATACAAGACAGATGATCGCAGACAAAGGCAGACCATATTAGAACCAAGAGGACACCCCAACAAAAAAATATTAATAATAAATAATAACACTGGCTGAGCCGTTGCTGTTCGAATCCCGACTGAAGAAATCATCTTGTATTAATGCCTAGTGTTTTTTTCATTTTTACATTGACTTGTTGGATAAATTTTTTTCATGGTTTAGGTGTTGCCACAATTCTGACTCACCAGGCTCTGGAGCTTCCAGATAGAGGTGTATTTATACTACAACGAACAGAAAACCCTGCACTGTATAAAAAAAACTTGTGATTTTAACAGTAAAAGCCTGTAAAAATGCTAAAGTAAATAATAATCGCTAAAAGGTTAAACAATACGTGTCCTTACTTTACACTATATCAGTTATGCAGATTAAGATTTAATGTTACATCTGATACATTTTTGTAATTGTGTGAATGATTTGAGGACCTTCCATATATTAGTATTTTAAGTTTAAGTTCTAACAACCACAGCACCCTTTAAAAAAAGTGTTTACTGGTGTTTAAGTCATCTCTATTCAAATATTTATATGAATTCTAAAATTACTTTATTACTAATTTTAAAGATTTACCAGTAAAATAATACAAGAATTCTGTAAACGGGGTGAATTAAATAAATATAATACATAAAACTGTCAACAAACTAATAGAATACATTTAAATGTAATAGATTAATAGAAACAAGATAGCATGATATGGTGTGACAGATAGAACAATAGGACAAAATAACAATAGATAGATAGATCAAAATTTGTCTTACTTTACATAAAAAATGGACTAACCGAAATAAAATATAAAAGTCTAGGACCATGAAACGGCCCACAGATTCTCGTGCAGGTGTCTGTAACAGGTGTCTGTGCACACTAATTATACAGAGGTCCTTGTCCAAATACAGGTAGAAAGGAGACCAATTCAGCTACTGCTTTCTTACCAATGGAACATAATGACCTTTATGGGGCGCCAAGAGCTGAATTGCATCAATTTGCGCCGTGAAACAATCAAACGCTCTGGGTTGAGTGCCAGCTTTTTTTAAACAACCATTGCAAGTTAGCAGTCTGTTTCGAAACCCAGAGGAATGTTGGACCAAAACAAATTGTCTTTTCCAAATCCAAATTAACTGGTTTATCTCAGATTAATCCATCTCCACGTACAACTGTTGCAAAACAAGCACATACAGTACTTTAACCTCAGAGGCCACATCCTAAGCTAGAAATAATGTCTTGGCACGGTTACATTTGTTTGTAAGGAATCATCTCAGGTGCAATTTACACAAACCGTGACTGCGATATGGGATTAAAGCATCATTACAAAGATTTTCCATAGGGATGCGATAACAAGGCTTGTGTGGTCTTTTTCTACATTGGGCTGACGATAGGTTCATCGAGAATTATGAGTTGAATCTTCAACTTCTGTCATAACAATATTTATAATCTTTTATTTTTTGGATGACTGGCAGATCCAGATCTCATAATGATGGAGCATGATGAATGCTGGCTTTACAATCAATACACCTCATCCTGTAAGAATGCAGGGAAGATGTTAAGTTTCTTTCTGCACTGACTAAACTTGCTTATCTCCAGTCAAATATTTTTGAATGTCTGGTTTTGTGGTTTCATGTACACAAAGAGTACAATACTATCACTGTTTTTATCATAACTGTGTTGTTATGGAAGACCCAGATGGAAAAAAGTCCTTTTTTACAAAAACATTCTCACTTTGCTTATAGATAAATCTATAGATCATTTTATAATATTCAAGCTGAAATCACATCACGCAATGTTCTAAAAAAGCATCCACGGATTTGCAGATTTGAATTTTTAATCATAGTCTTAACTGAATTTGTGCAATGTTTATATCTATAAAAGGACGTTCTGTAGAGTGTTGCTGGAAATTAATCACATCAAGGGTTTTTTTTGGAAGCTTGAGTGGCTGCTGACAAAAAACAAGATGGATTGGCAGACTGTGTACAGTCTTGGCTGTTTTGTATCTAGTATAACCCATGGATGGATTCGCTGCAGCGATGTGGGTAGTCTACAGTCTGGAAGAGAGGAAGACAAATGTTTTGCGGTGCAATAAACCAGTGTTGGCAGGCCTTTCTTACCTCAAACCTTCCCAAACTTCCTGTTTATGAAGAAAATATTGGCAGGCACAGCAGAACAATCTATCATAGGAACATAGCATTTCAACACATATGCAAGACAAAAAAAGAATAGAGATTTTTTTCTTGGGAAACAAACAAAGAATCTTTACACAATCTGTCTGTCTGTCTGTCTGTCTGTAATATGTACATACTTCATACAGTTCATAGTGATCACAACTGTTAATAAAATAACAACACTAAAAGGTCCCCTAAAAAGTATATGCAAGTCAAATCAGTTTAACCCTTAAATGCATGCATGTTTCGCCAATCATTATTACATATTTGGGTCTTATCAGGATCTCTAACTGCTGCAACAGCAAAAACGTTTGGTTTTTAAAAACAATTACTGACTAATAATAAAATAAAGCATATTTTGTTACCTTTTGAAACCGTAAAGAGTTATATTTCATCACATCCATCAGCGAATGGCAGACATTTATATTGCATTGAGTAAAGTATTTGCTCTGCAGTATTTAAACCAGATCAAATGACGAGTAGAGAATGATGTCCCGGGTCGCTAAAGACCTGAGGTATGCATTTAAGGGTTAAAATGACCAGGGTGAGTAAATCATTTTAATAAACGTGTTGTTAAAATTGTATTATTTACTTTCTTCTGCAAAAAAAGTTTAAAACAAGTCTAAAACAACACTATAAAAAAAGAAATGCAGAAGTGAGTTATTAGTTCACTTCCAAGAATAGATAGACGACTCTCAAAATGCTTGCCATGGATATGGTAAACGCACAAAATCAAAAGTTTCGGAGGCATTGTGTAAACGTGATTGACACAGCGTGAGGTCTTATTTATTTTTTAATGTGTAAAAATTTTGAACTCAGTGTGCAACAGCCTTAAATGTAGACTTAAATATCACACAATCCTTCTGAGATATTTTCACAGTGATTCTTTGACTAAAAAGTTCAGAATACCTTTGAAGTGTAGAGTAAATGATGACAGTATTTGCATCTTTTGTGTGAACCATTTCTTTTAAGATGGGACATCATGAACATCTGCTGTCCTTCACAACACTCCGTGAATAAAGACTCCATACGAACGCATTAATTGAATTAAGAAAAGAACATCTGTCAAAACATGAAACATATTTCTACAATCTTCATACAGCATTTGACAGTAGACACCACCATCAAGCGGTTTACACACGATCACTAACGTAAAGCAGGCAGTGCTCGATTCTGCTTGTGAAGATCTACCTTCAAGCAAGGTTCAGATCCAACTCTAATCAAATACACCTGAGCCGAATAATCAAGGTCTTTAAGTTCGCTCGAAAATTAGAAGCAGGTGTGTTAGTGCTGGATCAAAAATCAGTCACAAGAGTTATATAAGAACAGACGGTTTGTTTGTCTCAGGAGTTACTTTAAGTCAAAGCCGGCACAGGTTCTGCAGTCATTTCCCAGCAGCAGGCTAAAATAAGGGATCAAGTAATTAGAATTCTTGATCTTAGTTAAGATCCCACCAATGTTATCAAGGGCACAGGTAAATGTAAAAAATAAAAATTATATTGTGATATAACTGTAACCAGCTTTATGCAACTATTTCATGTAGGTCGTTTGGCATTCCTTCTGAACCACTTTGTAAAGAGGCATGCCTGGCTATTATGTATCAGAATCAGTGTAAATTTCCATTTGGAAATGGCTTGTCCCTCTGAATAATTAGGCAAACAAAGACATCCGGTCCGGTGCTAGAAGAACCACAGACGTCAGTTAAGTAAACTAATTCTTTCCCTCAGATGATGTCCGATGTGTCTGCTTGCACTGAGGCATGAGTAGCAGCTGGCTCATGTTTCTGTCTCGCTTGCTTCCACACGATCACACGCTGCCATTTCAACAGGACCTATCCGGAATGTTTCTATTTGGAGTGTCATTAAACTCATTCTGTCATCTAATGTGTGAGCCAGTTCATATGTGGAAGATGTATTGTCTTAATTGTTATAAATAAAATAAAAATAATATATCAATATACAGTGGTGCTAGAAGGTTTTAACTCTTTAGAGTTTTCTATTTTTTCCACATAAACAGCGTAAGATCCAGAGGATCATCAGATTTTCACACAAGCCATAAAAGTAGACAAAGAGAATCCAATCAAACAAATAAGGCAATATATTTATACATATATAAATACAATGTTGCACATCTGTGTTGCATGAATGGCAAAAAGCTTTATTCGTCCTCTGAACACAACTTAAGATATTCTGGATGAAAACAAGGAGGCTTGTGACCGTTCCATTGACTGCCAAGTAAACAATACTGTCAAGGTCTAGAAAAGTATGGAAAACTATTTCTGAATAGTGTATCTTCCATCAGACTCAACCGTAATGTTATGAAGCTATGAGAATGAGTCTCGATCTTCCATAATAGATAGGAGGGGACGCACAACTAGTAAAATTGGATCTGCTGGGAACCTTGCATACTTTTGCGAATCCAACGTTTAACTGATCTAAATGCTCATTGTCACTCATGTAAACAGACAGTTTTTTTTCTGCGAACACACGCCTGTGCTTTGTTTCCTGGCGGACCTAAAATAAACGCGACACTCGCGTCCCTCGGAAATCCAATAAAATTCAAACAATCATTTGATGGCTTCGACATTCCTGAAGGGTTTCCAGTTAAGTGTACAATATGCATCAGATGTTTAGCCAATGTTCCGTGGGCGTGACGTCTGAGGCTGAGACTATGCACACCATGGTTTTTCAGTGTTCCCCTTATAGTGGACTCAGGAACATTAACATTAGGCAATGTGAGAAAGACATTTAGTTCCTATTCAGGAACTCGAGCTGCGTCGACGAGACGCTTCGGGAACGCCTTCAGCGCGTTGGGCTCTGAATAGT
>JAUMHI010000057.1:6422962-6446888 GCA_032359435.1 Enteromius unitaeniatus | reverse complement strand
TCAGTACTTGATTGCTGACATTAATTCTAAAACAAATACATTCCAGAATGTAAAAAACAACACACGCTGCACCATGATAAATTCCCAATAGGTTTATACTTACTGCTCCAGTTAACATGTCATACATCAAAGCCCCCAGACTCCACCAGTCAACGGCCCGATTGTGTCCGCTTCTCATGAGGATCTCTGGAGCCCTGAAATAAAGAAACTTCTCACACTACTGTAGAATTCATCTAAACGCACGTCACATGGGCATGTCAGGCAATGAAAAAAGACATTTGCAAAACAGGAAATTAGCTACTTGGACATCACAAGGATGTAAAGGTTACTTTAAACGTCTCACATGTATTCAATAGTGCCACAGAACGTATGTGTCACAGTGCCGTCATGAATTGACTCCTTACACAGGCCGAAATCAGTCAGTTTTACATGTCCTGTGAAAAGACAGAAACAAATTATTACGATGGAAGATTTCTCACTCCATTTTCATTTTTAGTGCTTTCTAAACTACAAAAAGCAACAGCCAAACCTTGGTTATTGAGCATGATGTTCTCAGGTTTGAGATCTCTGTAGATGATGCCTTTCTGATGCAGGTGTCCGAGAGCCATAGAGATTTCAGCCAAGTAAAAGCTGCATGTAAAAAGCCCTGAGCATCATTCTGATTATCTTCGTTCATCTCATGTTGAATGTAAGGCCTATTGTATGCATGTGTCGGTGTTCGTGTGTCCTTGAAAATTGTTTAAAAAGTTGTCACTTCAATAAAACACTATGTTTAAAGAGCTAATCACAATTCAGTTTTAATGTAGCAAGTTTATGCTTGACAAGTCAATCATTTGTTTCAATCGTCCTTACTTACCAGGCTGTGTCCTCCATGAAAATCCCCTCTCGCTCAAGCTGCATGAAAAGCTCCCCACCTGCAAAAGAAAGGGCTTTTTTTAAGTTTTATGAGGAAATGCAGAGATGGACTGGTAATGAAGCTTCGCCACATCATATATATCATACCGTCACACACCACAAATGTACCATTTCAGCAAACAAACTAAAAAATAAATAAATTTAAAAAATACTACTTGGAAAAAAAAAAAAATTAAATAAACATTTTAATTAGTAAATTAATTAACATAATTAGTTTTTTATGCATTTCCTAAAATAAATTCCCTACATGCAAAAAAAATTAAAATAAATAAACAGCATTCACAGTAGGAATGCCTCCGAGGGCAGAAAGTATTCCTTAGCAACAGGAGGACAGGAGAAAGAATGAGTAGTTATCCATCTCTGAAACAAAGGTTGTTCTTGATTCACGAACCACTTAGGTATTCAAGGATGAGGTAAAGCTTGCCGCCCGTCTGAAAGGCATAGATTAGATCAACGATGAAAGGATGCTTGACTTCCTCTAAGATGTTCCTCTCTGCTTTAGTATGCGCTGTGTCCTTGGCGTTGCGTACAATCATAGCCTACAAGCAGCAGAATAGAGTGACATTGAGACATTGCCACATATGTAAATGAATCTATTCAAATTGAAGAGATTTGTTTAACCTTTTTTAAGACTTTCATAGCAAATATTTTTCCTGATCCTGCACCAGATACTTTCCGAACCTGGAAAACCTACAAAAAACAAAAAAGTTCAAGCACAGACTTGTTCAAACGGAACACTGGTCCACAATGTCATTTTAGTATTATGTGTATACTATTATAGCTTTATATTAAAGTTAAAGTTAATTTTGTTTCGTTTTTGTTATTTTTAAATATTACTACTAATTTTAATTCATTTTATTTTTTGTTTTAGTAAACTAAAACGAAAATAAAACCGAATTAACCTAAAAAGCAACAATTTATAAATCGTATATTTTATTTAAATGCACAAACAATTTTGTATCAAATGATTGCTCACAAACTAAACAATGGTTTTTGATTGCAGAATATAGGTACACACATACAGTATATTTTGAAAACATTTACATGTATATACATTTTTATATAATGTACTTACTCTACTAGTGTACTTATATTTTACACATAACTATAATGTATAAACAACATTTTCCTTAAATATGCATGTTTGTATTTACATATATATAAAAAAACACAAAATTACATTAAACAAAGCTTTTGTTTTAGATGCAATTAATCACGATACATTATATGAAAATTAATATATACATATACACACACATATATGCTCTTTTTGTGTGTCTTTATACACATATTAAATATATAAAGTACACATACACACACGCACTACGTAAACAACTTTTGTTTTGCATTAACCGTTGCCCACCACTAAAAAAATAAATAAATAAAATGAAAATATAAGAATGTGCTACATTAAATACCTTTCCATAACCTCCTTTTCCCAACACACGGAGCAGCTCAAAACACTCTGGACGGATGTTCTCAGTGCCTTGGTTCACATTGTCCTCTGAGATCTCAATCTTTTCACAATCGTCCATGTTACTATAAAAATAAACCAGAAATAAAGTAATAATGAGCATTATTCCTCTCATCTGCATTAGAATATTGATGCTGCTTTTTCTAGTTAATATTTTTGAGAGTCTAGAAATAAATATTTAAATCATTTTAAATAAAAAAACTAAATAAATGAGAAAAACTACAGATGCACCGATTGATCAGAATCGGCCAATTTTTTGCATGATCGGTTCGGACTGGTGACCGGCCGGTCAGACTCATATCTGCCGATTCCGAGCCGATTCTTTTATTGCCAGCCACACACACTCACAGTCTGGTGTTAACATGTCATGGTGTGGAAGTTCTTTTCTGTGAGTAAAGATGACACAAAGATTGCAGTTTGTAACATTTGTAAGGCTAAAATACAGCGTGAGGGAACGAGAAAAAGAAAAGAGAGAGAATTCATCTTTACGGATTAAGATTATAATGGCTATATTTCGTTAAACGGTCATTTAAAGCTTTCTATAGATATATTTATCATGTCTTTTCCGCTGAGTTTCGGTTCATTTTTGTGAAGTGCTTCTGTTCAAGACGAGAAGGCGGAAAAACACATCTTTATTGTTTTCTTCATTTTATAGGCTAACATCACAACCTTTTGTTGATATCGTGAGTCTACAAAAACAAAAGTAGGCCCTTTAAAGAATGATACTCTTACAACTATCAGAGAAAATCACGGCATGGACTGTTTTGTTTTCACTGAAAAAAATACAAGTGATAGCGCTGGTGCACAAACTTAAATATACCATGATATAGCCTACCATCGTAAATTTATTGTAATAGTGAGGTTTTAATATTAAAACATTATTTATATGCATGAACTGTTTTAGTATCTCTACAGATTTAAACAGATCTTTGTAAGATTGTGAGGAAAAAGTTAGTTTGATACATTTAAAGGGAGCGCTCTTTGCATACTGTATAGCGTAATATATTCAGAATTTAATTAAAATGTGTTTTTCATGCTTGACAAGAGGCCACGTATGACACAGAGACCGCTTTCAACTCACACACAGATGCTGTTTTTACAAAGAGATTCTGCAAACCCTTGCACTTTACTCTGTTAAAGTTATTTTGTACTGAGAAGATCCTGTAATGCATAAAAATGTATTTATTGAAATCTTTAAGAAAAGATTTCAATGAAGAAAATATTTCTGTGTATGCTCTCATTACAATTCTTAAAAAAATTAAAACGGAACCGCCAGGTCTCACTTACTGAAAAATCAGAATCGGCCAAGAAAGTTGCAACCGGTGCATCTCTAAAAACAAACCAGTATTTTTTGCCACTACGCATACTTACAACTCAAAGCCACTGCACTGATCCATGAAGTCATTGATCTGAGCCTGCAGAAAATAATTGTGAAATGCATAATCAATAAATGCTCAGTTCCCTGCAACAGTGAACAGAGTTATGTTGGTGGAGAGATGATAACTGCATGAAGAGATAACGTTACGAGGCAACAGTTGGCAGCTCTTCTAGTCTGAACATGAAAACGACGTAAGGGGTCAGATTTCGCTAAACTATTCCCAGAGATCCCATAAGGTGACATGCTCCATCTATGGTCTTGCAAATCCTAACTGACTGATCCTCGTACATAAAAATGCATATTAACGATGTCAATAAATATTTTTTAAGCAATGTGCATGCAAAAATGTGTATATTTAAGGTATGCTGCATTGCAAGCGTCGATGTGAAAGAAAACGCATACATCCAGCCCTTTAAATTGCCCCAACTGTACTGTACTCTACTGTACTGTCAAGTAGTAAGCTCACACACAACCCTTTTATCTCCGACTCGTAACATTTACTACTGCATAAAAAAACATACTTCGGCGTGTATATCTGTAATTTCTGTGACACGTGTGCTGACAGACAGAATACTGTTTTTTTTAGCTCATCAAACACGCTGTTGGGTAATTGTGTTAGCCTGCTAGCATAACATAAAGCAGTTTTTGGGCCTCGGGCCTGCACTCTACTCGGGGTGTTTCACTCTACTTTAAAACAGCCACCGTCCGTTACCTCCTCCAGCTCATCATCGGAGACGGTTTCCTCTGGCTGGTCCAGATCGATGTCGAAAACGCCAGCCATCGTTGATTTCGCTGTCTGGATTCACTTCAAACCGCGTGAGGAGCTCGCGCTTCCCGCCTCATGGACATGAACGCACCGTCGCCATGACCGGCATGACGCGAACTGACACCCCCGCGCGGAGGAATGCGGGAAATACTCGCGCTGGACTGTCAAAAAAGTGCATCACAATACAAAAGCCATAAGTATGTCATTATAATTGTTCTATACTAATAATAGTATTATAATATTATTTCCATAGTGTAAATATGATTTTTTTTTAAATATTATTTTATAATTATGTTATTTTATAATTAAGTTTTTTTCCTTCCATTTTTATTGTATTACATATAGTAGCAAATACAAGGATACAGAATACAAAACAAACAAATGACAATAAAAACATGAAAATAAAAAGGAGTTGTAAATGTTTTATATGGTGTTGTGGCATAGAACTTGAAAATAACTTTGGTTGTATTCATTTAGCTTTTTAAAAAAACCCTGCACATTGATTAAATAATCACGACGAATAGAATCATTTGTGCAAGTCAAGCAAATCCATTTTTGTCAATGTTATTGATTATTTGATTGATTGATCGGTTTATCGGTCCATTGTTTCCCATTCTTCAAATGTAAACACGTTTATTAAAACAAATATAACATCTAAACAATGCAATACATAAAAAACAATGACATCTTATTTAACATGGAAACAACATATCATGTTATTTATTGCTCTTAAATCTACAGTCTAATCTAAAGTAATGAGAAAAATATTTTATGGTTCATGCAAATATATATATATATGTATATATGTGTGTGTGTGTGTGTGCGCGCGCGCGCATATATTTTGTGTTAAAATATCTATGTATCTATCTATCTTTATTTCTTCCCGATGATTTAGGCAGGCTTTCGTGCAAACAAGGGAACCTGCGAAAAGTATGTTTTGTGCGCCATCTGATGGTTGGATAGATTTTTCCCATCATGCTTCAGTTCCGACGCTTTCAAAGCTACACCCGCCTTCAATGGTGGGCACACGCAGATGCTCTGCTTTTACTTTGTGAAAGTTTACATTGTGAAAGTATTGACTTATTGTTATTTGACACTGTGTGGTTTTAGTGCCTCTCCATACAGTAAACTGGCATCCAGTCTGTACCGTGGAGAAGGTTAAGGTTGCTATAGCTACTGCTTCGGGAGCTGTGTTTTGACACAGGGCTGTCATGATGTGGTTTCTAAACTTTTGTCGCATCGTTTAACGCTTATCGTCGGTAAATATGTCGGTTGTAAGCTTACAGTTGGGTCAGTGTGGGAATCAGATTGGACAAGAGCTTTTTAGTGTCATAAGCGATGACTCCAATGGACTAAACAGAAGGAAGTACAAGCAATGCAGTGAAGAGAGATTCTTTCATGAGAGATCTACTGGAGGTAGGTTCATCTCACTCAACTTAGATTTGTTAATACCATACTTGATATTTGTTTAGGTTATTAATGTTTATGTCTAACAGAACTTGTGGCACGGTCAGTACTTGTTGATATGGAGCCTAAAGTCATCTCTCAAGCAATAGCCAAGGCTTCAAAATCTGGAAGATGGAGATATGGAGACAAATCACATTTCTCCCAGAAGCAGGGCTCTGGAAACAACTGGGCAAATGGGTAGGAAGGTCCGCTCTTGAGCTTTAAATGTGTGTTTGTTTGTCTTGTGGGAGTTTATCGTTGTTCTCTGAAGGTTCTGTGTTCATGGACCACGTCATGAAGAGGCTGTGGAGAATCTGGTTCGGATGGAGATGGAGCGCTGTGATCGTCTGGCTGGGATTTTCATCATGATGAGTGTTGCAGGCGGCACCGGTTCTGGTGTGGGTACCTACATCACCCAATGTCTGAGGGACTTGTATCCCAATTCCTTCATCCTCAATCAAGTAACATGGCCGTATGGAGCTGGTGAGGTAGGGAGATGTTTGTGTCAGTAAGTGTGAGTGATACAGACACATGCTTTTTTGCCTGCGTGTGGATCTGTTAGCTATGGAAGCCCGTTTCCGCCACTGAATAAAAAATAAAATATGGTTATTGGGAGTTTTTATCTCACAATTCTTTTTTTCTCAGATTTGTGATGTAGAACTTCTCAATTGCAAGTACTAAAGCCAGAATTGCTACATATAAATTCGCAAATCGTGAGTTATAAAGTCAGAATTGTGAGATATAAACTCGCAGTACTGAGAACACATCAGTCTTTTTTTCTGTACAAAACTGGACTTTGTAATGAGTTTATATCTCAAAAAAAGTCTGATGCGTGATATAAAGTCACAATTGTTTTTAAGTCAAAAGTCTGAGATATAAATTCGCAATTCTGACTTTATAGCTCACACGTTTATGTCACGCAATTCTGACTTTATTGTAATTCTGACTTTGTATCTCACAATTCTGACTTTATAACTCGCAAGTAAAAAAAAAATTCTGAATTGTGAGATAGAAAGCCGCAATAACCTTTTTCATTTTTCATTCAGTGGTGGAAACGGGCTTCCATAGTTAGTTTCTAAACTAGAATTCTTATAGATTTGTTTATTGCTCATGACATCACAGTGAAGAAAAAAATAAAACAATAAAAATCATGACAAGTTGGGTTTCACACAAACACCCCAAAACTTTGGTGTTTCAGGACCCTTCAGAAATCCACACATTTCTGCAGCATCCAGCCATTTCTTTGATTAATCCACTAATATTATGTCAAATAAGAGATGAATGTATTGCTTTTTGTATATGACTTTACCATTTTATATAATGTTCCTTTAAATGTAAAGATGTTTTATCAGCTTAAATACAAAGCTAAAGTCAAGGTCAAACCATTAGCCCTACTGAATTTTTTTTATTTATTTATTTTTATTATTATTATTCATTTTATATTCATTTACAAATAAATGCATCATAAGTTATGTAGAGCACATAATTTATATTATATACATATAATTAAGCCCATCTTTAAAAATTGGTACAGTGCCATAAAACACATGCAAACTATAGTCAACACATGCTAACATTAAATGAAAAAAAACGTTACATTTTTTAATGTGGGCACAATTAAATTGACTATGATGCATAGTACACATTATATTTAAGTTCCATGCTTGTTTATGTAAACATTTCTTACATTTTTTTAAAGAAAAATATTGTAATTTTTCACCATTACTCCATTTTAGCCCACCTTATTAGTTTCAATATTAACTGTGGAACCATTTAAGCCCACTTTAATGTGTTTCAATGAGAGATCATTACTAACTTTTATAAATTTTCTAAGTGAAAGTGTTTAATAACTAAATAATTTTTATGCTTTTACATTATTAACTTTTTACTTTAATGTACTTATACTGCTTTAGTTTGTAGATATATTTTATTTCTAAAACATGGTAACATTATTTTTCTCATTGATGGAGTGAATAATATGTCTACAAAATGAAACAAGAATATTTATCCAATGCTCCGGTTTCTGTTTTGGATATTTATGCAGATGAGTGCATATTTAATTCTAGAATTCCACATATTTATACATAACGCAGTTGAGTACATTCCTACAGACTTTGTACATGTGCTTTAAACCATCATTTTATTCTTCATCTCTGTCACTATTTATGTTGTTTTGCCTTTCCAGGTGATTGTGCAAAACTACAACTCTGTGCTGACACTGTCGCACCTCTACCAGCTCTCTGATGCTATTCTGGTTCACGAGAATGACACCGTGCACAAAATCTGCAGCCGGCTGATGAACATCAAACACATCTCCATCGGTGACGTTAATAAGGTGATCGCTCACCAGCTAGCCAGCGTGCTTCAGCCCGCTTATACTGCTGATTCACCCTGCCATTACAGCACAAACCCCATCGGTACAAATGACTCACACTTCACCTCCAATTTCAGACAGTCATCAGACAAAATGGCACTTGTTTACCAGTGTTTTTCTGCTGTCTGCAGGGGAATTACTGACTTCTTTAGTGTGTCACCCTGAGTACAAACTGCTCAGCTTGTGTAACATTCCTCAGATGTCCAGCACATCTCTGGCCTATAGTGTGTTTAACTGGCCTGGGCTATTAAAGCATTTACGTCAGATGCTCATCGCCAGCGCTAGGATGGAGGAAGGTGAGTGTTTCGACGTCACGTATTCTTGTAATATTAGGAAGGATGATTTCCAATGCAAATTATGATTTAAAATGCAAAATATTACTTAACTGATCATCTACATAATGGTTTTGTGGAATTAAAAGAACTGTTTCTTAAAGGGATTGACTGGACAGTGAGCGCCCCAGCAGCGGCCACATCTGTAGGAGAGAGTGCAGCAAACAGCAGGCATAACAATTTTAATTTATCACTTGCTAATCTTCTAATACTACGGGGGAAAGATGTCTCTACTGCAGTTACAGGTAAGCCGATCTCTGATATACTGTCATTCATTAAATAGATAGTTAACCCAAAAAAGAAACTTGTCAACTTGGTCAAAAAGTTTCTTTTTTCTGTTGAACACGAAAGACATTTTGAAGATTGTGTGTCATAAAACAGTTGCTGCTATTTTTTTTTCTGCCAGGAGAACCATAATTTTTTCTGAAAAATGATTTTTTTCTTGGTTTTACTGTTACAAAATCAGTTAGTTTAACCTTGAAACAAACTGTTGAATGTAAAACATTTATATATATATATATATATATATTTTGTTTTTGTTTTTTTTAAATAAGCTCAACTAATCAGAGTTGTCTTAATCTTAGCGTGTTCCTTCAAAAATGTGGATACATACATGTTTTCAAATGAGTTATGCTGTGTGTATGCATTAGTTGATTTAGGCTGCTATACGTCTAAATTAAAGAGATTGTGTTAAATGGTGCTGGACTGTGCCTCAGGCAACTGTATGTTGTCTTTTTTCATCTTCTGCCAGTATTATAGCATGCTAGAGACCTGAAGCAGTGAACATGCACGCTTTTATCAGAAAACATGTTCTTGCAATTAGAACAGCATTTTAACTTTTTTTTTTTTTAAATAAAATGTTAATTACTTTAATCAACAGATGGTTTTAAGGATCCTGCGTTATACGTGCCGTGGCTTAAAACAGAAAATAGTTTCAGCACATGGAGCTCTCCTGTCGCCTTCAATGGATATGAAAAGTCTGCCACTTTGGTCAGTAACAGCCAGTCCATTTTGAACCCCCTGGACAATATAGTCAGGAAGGCTTGGAATATGTTTGCATCAAGGTAAGAAATACATTAACATAAATACTCTACAAAATTTTTTTGTTTGTTTTTTTAAACTGTTTTCTTCCTCTGTAGGGCCTATGTTCATCAGTATACAAAGTTTGGAATCTCTGAGGAGGATTTTTTGGACAGTTTTACAGCACTAGAACAGATGATCTCCAGCTACACACACCTCTGACATACCTGATCATACACAGCTCAGCATAAAGATTGTGATTTTATGTGATGTGCATTTCCTGTCAATGAAGAAAATTGTTAACATAGGGCGGTTAAATTCATCTTTTTGCAATGCAAATATTTATTTCTGTTTTTCAAAACTGTAAATATATTTTCTGTATGATTTGAAAATAAAGAAATGAAAGTGTAATGTTAATGTAACGTTAATGCCTCCTTATGTTTCAGTCATTTGAATTTTCCAGCTCATTTGCTATATTCATTGCCATTAGTGGGCAAATACTGAATGTGAATACACAGACATATCAGAGAGACCAAGGGGTAAAGAAATAAAAATAAAACAACTGATTAGATTATTGTACATATGCCAAACAACCATAGACCCTACCAAAACAATATCTGGACTGTGAATTAAGTGTGTGTATATATATATATATATATATATATATATATATATATAAATTATTTGCAAAAAAACAACTCAAGTTTAACAACTTTCAAAAATCATGTTTGTTTTGATTTTGATTTTGATTTTGAGTTGTTTTGACAAGGTTAAAATAAGTACTTTAAAAAACAGAATAATATAAAACCATTATTTTTGAACATTTAAAAAACCTATACAAAAATGCATAAGAGTGTAATTTTTTCTATATGTAGCCTAATGTATTTATATATATATATATGCATGCACATACATATATATCCCTCATGTAACGTTCCGGGTACTGTTGACCCTTTTTGATTTTTGAGATGTTGGAAATATCAGTTAACTTATGTACTTTATCTGGAAATTTTGTGACTTTTCCTAATTTAGGGTCATTAACATGCATGCAAAGTTTCAACTCGCTGATGTGTTTTGAAATGTCCAAAACAAAAATAGTTACATTGGTGCTGTCCCCGGGTCAATTTTTTTTATGAAAGTTTGTGACTTTTCCTCATTTCGGGTCAAGAACATGCATGCTAAATTTCAACATGCTGATGTGTTGTGAAATATGCATACAGTAATTTTTATACGTTTGTAATGTCCGTGCGTCAAATAGACCCATATAGGCATCCATTCAAAAGCCACTAAAAATACACTGAAAATAACAACAGATTTCTTTGTTGTATGTTAGAGCTCCTCAACTCTAGTCCTGAAGTGCGTTCTACTGTCAGTGTCTTGAGTTTAACAACTTTTTCATTTTAAATTTTGAAGATCAAACTGTTTAGCCTTTCAACTGTAGTCCCACTTGAGCATAAACATAAAATTACTTTTCTGCTAAAAATGTTATAAAATTTGAGTACTTCAGAGCAGAGATGTTGAAATTTTAAAAGTTATAGAAGTACACATGATTTTTGCAAATGGCTGCAATATAACAAAGAGTGAAAAATTTAAGGATGTATCGTATCGCTCGTGTTTTTGACCACGTTTGACAACTAAAATACGTTTTACTAATTTTACGAAGCTACAAGAGTTCTGTTTTTTGTGCGAAAAAAAATTCTCTCGGATTTCGTCAAAAATATTTGTTCCGAAGATGAACGCAGGTCTTACGGGCTTGGAAAGATATTAGGATTAGGGTGAATAAATACGGTAGTATTTTCCCTTTTTGGGTAAACTTTCTCTGTAAGAGATTTATTGGGTTTTACAATTAGGCTAACGATGACTGTACCAATTATATTTACCAATTGCTTTTTTAGTATCTAAAAAAAGATTAGAAAGATTCAAAGGGATCTGCACGCGGCTGGAAAATGAAAGACGATCCTTACAACGACTCGCAACAAACAACAAAAGCTGCGTTTGAAAACTCTCAATAGAATGACGTCATTGAGTTTGCACTGAAGAAGTGTTGTTCACTGATGGTCATGCTTTGCTGTATAAACTTACCATACGAAATATTCTTATACTAAAACTAATCATGCCACGAGCCTATAACGGGGTGAAACGTGTAAAAAGGAAACCAGAATTTGAACTGCAACATTTTATAGGCAAACAGAAAACAATGATTCCCTATAAAACGAAACCAGTCTTAATAGAAAACACGTTTCTCTTCAATAAATAGTTGAGTTTAATGAGAAAATGGCAACCAGAACAATACAGAATAATAGACCTAGAAAAAAATAAAAGTGACTTGAGAGCTCATGGAACATGAGCTTTACTAAATATCCTAATGAGTTTTGGCATAAAAGAAAAATCGATCATTTTGACCCATACAATGTATTTTGGCTATTGCTAGGGACTGACTAGTCTTCTGGTCCAGGGTCACTAATAAACGAGGAAACAATCCATGAGATAATCAGATCCATTGAACACTGGAGAACACAATTATTACTTAATAGTTCAGATAGACATCTCCTTCACAAAATATGCATATGGTGATCACGCCCAAAATTTCAGGCAGCCTATTAGGCTGATGTTGCCATATGATTTACAGCCAACACCAGTCTGATAAGCTACCTGATAGATGGGACACTTACGACTAAATGAGCACAACACTAAACAGAACACTTCTCACAGCTTATTCATGTGTGAGAAGACAGACAATAAACGGTGATATTCAGACAGACAGATGTGAATGATGATAGACAGATAACAATACATAGAACAGACGGACAGATGCCTTCCACATACCTTTTTTTAGGCCATATCCTCCAGCTTCTGTCATCCTGAACCGATTTTTCATTGTTTTTAATTTATTTATTTTTAAATGCAAATGTAACACAACAAATGTATTAATGAATTTAATGTCAAACAAATTATGTAACAATAGTTCTGAGATAAATCATGATTAGCTACACAAATACTTCAGCCCAAAATAAGAGGAAAGTATGGATCAACTTATGGTTTTAGTTCAAAATGCACAAACATATGCAAATATGTCTTAATTTTATCAGGGTTAAAAGTTACATCCACTAGTTTGTGACATTTTGGTTTAAGACCAGAGAATAAACATCATGTGCGCATAGTCAAAACATTTTTCTTTTTTTACAAGATGTGCAAACTATTTAGAAACCACGATGATCTGAGTTGATATTGCTATCCTCTTCAAACAGTTAAAGAAATACAAAATGACATCAATATCGATTAAAAAAAAACTATCCCTGAAAATTCCAATCACGAAACCTCACAAAACAGACCCTGCCCATCCATACCTGCATGTTAGAAATTAAATAAGTCAATCTATTGATTAAGAACTGTATTCACTTCAATGGAAGCATGACCTCCAAATGTTGCATAAGGCATTGCAACAAATATGACTCCACACAGCCTGTTAGCTAGACTGCCTTGGTTCTGTAAAGACAAAACTCTCTAAAATGTTAAATCTGATTTTAAATAGCCGAGCACACTACAGACAAATGAAGAGGGACTCTAAAGGGATCTGAATGAACATTAACATACAGAAGCGCACATAAATCAGTGCTCATGTAGCAGTTTTAGCTTAAATATTTCATAGGTTCTGAAACAGGAGCGGGAGATGGTTTTCTGTGAGTCCGTCATTTTGTTTTCTCTTCCGAGTACTTCTTCTGCTGGAGACGCTTGGCATAGCTCTGTGCCATGGAGTTAATGATGGACAGAATAAAATAGCACACCATGACCAGCACCACCTTCTCAAATACCCAAGAGAGCCAGCTTTCACCCTGCATAGAAAATAAAAATGATATATAAATGTCTATTTAAAAAAAAAAAAAAATACTATCAAGACTACTTTTAATACTATTGGGCTACATACAATTTTCTTTCTTATTTTTTGTTTTAAATCAAAGAATATCTTTTAAAAAAAGGAAAAAATAAAAAAAACATGCAGGAAGTTTCGGCACATATTATGTTTTTCATATGTTAATACATTTGTAATCAAGACATTTAAAATGTAATAAATGAAGGTTTTGGAGTACATCATAATTCTATCTTTATTATATATTTCCCATGAAGATGAAGATTTCAGGACCAAATTAAATTGCTTTACATTTTTAGAATTAAGAGACCCCAAGAAATAATAAAATTATTATAATAATAATGTAATTTATTAATATAAGTGTATTTTAAAAATTGGAATCAATAAAACTAATGAGAATTAGTTTATTTTGCCTTTAATATTTTTATTTTATATTTCAAAATAAAATAAAATGTGAGAATTTAACTAAATGAGAGTAATAAACTATTTCCATATTTATCAAATTACAAAAAATGCAATTAAATAAATGAAATGAGAGGATATTGGCTGATTCTTACTGCTGGTGCTCCATCGCCTGCTGGGTTGTGAAGCTTGGCTCTCTGGGCCTCCAAGTACTCCCTAAAAGGTTTCTGAAGAGATGCTCCGATTCCAGGGATAATACTGTCCAAAAAATAAAGATATGATTAGCAAAGCCTTACCAGGAAGCAAAGCCGCCAGCAGTCCACTAGATAGCCCAAAGCCCACTAGATAGCCCAAAGCCCACTACAGCCTTCCTTCAGTGAAGCCTCCAGTACAATGAGACAGAAGCTCTCTGAACCCTCACTTATACCAGCCAGGCTTCTGTAGGAACTGCTCTAAAGCAATTAACGAGGAAGTGACTCAATATTGTGTCACCACTGCAATGTAGAAAGAACCGCCCAATTTTGGGTGGGTGTGAATGTCAGTGAAACCAAACCATCACGCAGGATCAATTATATATATCTTCAGTTTGAGATGCAATTATCATATCTTTATAAGATGAAAAAGCACAGAAACACCATTGAAAGGAACCTCATGTTGTGTTATCTTACTTTATATTATGCTATTTACTCAGTGTGGTATTATCTCACTAAAAAATATGATGTATGGTAAATCAGTATACTAATTAATATGTTGAGTTATTCCAATCCTGGATGTCCTAACGTACATTAAAAGTTTGAAGGCCCAGCTATTAGGCAGTACTGGTGGTTTCTAGAGAACTTAGATGACCCTATGAATTTCGGATGACTTCCAGAATATGAAAGAAGTTTGGTGTATGTCCCATGAGACCACCTTTTTGGCAGTAGAACAAAGGTGGCTGTTTTGGCCAAATGTCATCACCAAAACGACCAGGGGAGTGAAAGTTGGCAAACTATTCAAATTGACCAGGTGGGCTGATAAGAAACTAACATAGCCAATTAAAACTGGAACTACCATTTATAGTTAGAAAGATGGGTATAAATTGACACCCCCAGGGACAGAGTTTTCAGATGCAGCGGCTGTCATCTCGGCTTTGTTACTTTTTCTAATAAAGTCTTATTTTGACAACCGGAACTCTGCTTTTCGAACTTCATTGTACATTAAACTGGGCCACAACTGTTACTGGTCTCAGTCACGTGACCTCAGCACAAGAAAACTCCAACAGGCTGATGATTAACAACCTCAAGTTTGAGCTGCACATCCAATTCAAAGGATCTCACCCAAATCATGTGATGAAATATGCTGACCGCATTCTTAAATTGTAATTATGAAGTGCTTTCGATGTGGCTTGATTATAAAGCTACAATTGCCGTGCCTCATTCAGAGATGAATAGCAGTTTCATTTGTACTTCTGAGTTCCAACACGGAGACCACATCGCTACTTTTGAGTCACTCTGCTCAATTCTAAATGCATGCCCTGCTAAACTCGCAGACATCACCATAAATGGTGAAGATGTCTCATGCTTAGTAATAAGTGGCTTTAGTATGTGATGCCAGTGTAGTGTGCATCTCAAGATCTCATTTCACCCTACAATCAAATTAAAAGCTTTAGCTTTAAACTCTGATGTACTTACATGTCAATATCACAACAGGGAAAATCATAATGGTCTTAAAATAGGATAAAAATTAAAATAGGATTTAAGCAATATATATATTTTTTTCTTTATGATGTTTAGGTGAAATGTAACCATGACAGACTGAGTAGTACAGAGGAACAGAAACTATATGCGTTTCTATAGATGATTCAGACTAAACAATGCTAAGAATCAGACTGTGTGAAAGCGGTTTGCATTAAGAGTTCAATGAACCCTGCTAGATCCTTTTTTTGGTTTCCTTTTGTGCATTAACATGTCACAATGACATTTCTTTCTACTGTTAAAGTAATTACCTTTATTTTCCTATCTATACACTATTATACATTTTTTGTTAAAAAAAATAATTAAAAATAATCTGTGCTTACACTCAACAAAGCTGGATTTATTAGATCAAAATGCTTTAATATTGTGAAATATTATTACATTTTAAAGGCTGTTGTATATTTAAATATATTCTAAAATATAATTTATTTCTGTGAGGCAAAACAGAATTTTCAGCATCATTATTACTCAAGGCTTCAGTGTCACATGACTCTTTAGAAATAATTCTAACATGCTGATTTGGTGCACTGCTTATTACCAAGAAACAGAAAAATGTGTGGCTTTTTATTCTGCAATAAATATTTTGTGTATGTGGTGTATTGGGTGTATGTGTAATTAAAAGTCTTTAAAAAGTCTATTAAATAAAGACAAAATAATAACTAACATATGGTCCAATGCCATGTCTCAAGTCAAGTGAATGAATGAATGAATCTTATTACAGGCATCCAATACTGACTTCCGGAACAGGGGAATGACCAATGACATTTGAGATTACAACTAAAACAGCAAGCCCCGCCCCACAACTGACAAAATTAAAAATGTGTTCGCGCGAGCAGGTGAGAGAAGTTCGAGCGCAAGAATGATGGCGTGCTTGTATTGCGCGCAGATGACATGTCACGCTCCCGTTTCCTCGCGTGTAGATCTGTTTTCCTCTCAAACGAAAACGGCGATTGTCGCCGAAAAGCAACAAGTTTGCATGTATGTTTTATGATCCACTTGACTACTGTTAACTATTATAAACTATATAAACTGATAACTATAACGTTGACTACTGTACTTATTGTGCACATTTAAATTATTATTAATACAAAAATGCATCCTCAGAACGTGCACAACTACTGACATTTCCCACACTCTTTATTCATGTAGTTATTCATTCGCTATGACGTTTAACATTGTTTACAAAGAGTGTCCATATTCATCTCATACTGGTGTCTTACTCACCCAATCAGAGAGACCATCTGCTCCACTATGTGTTTGCTGAATGTTATGATAACAAAGAGTTTCTGTAGAGAAGTGAAAAGCAGACAAACATTGTCAGACAATGAATCAACGGCATGTTTCTCAAGGCAGCGGCTACAAGCGGGAGATCTTATGTTTTGTGTCTTTAGGAGACAGCGAGACAATAACTCTGTGAGGAGACATATGACACCCGGTGAGATCACTGACTCGCTCATGCTCATGATTTGATCATTTGGATTAAATAAGCATACTTGAAGACATCAAATGCACCGCTGTCTAGAATCTGCTTAGTCAACATTTCAAACTCTGAGGAGATGCATGCAAAGGCGCGTCTTTGATGACAAAAAATTGCTTTGAGGTTTATGGGAATCATCTCATTAGTTATGACTCACCCGAAAAACAAAACACTTCTGTTTACAAGTGCTTAGCAAATATGTACATTTGTTAGCGTTCTCCTAACACACCTGAATGTGCATCTTAATAATGGCCTTTCCGATGAGAGTTGCTCCAAAGAAGGTCCAGAATGGAATGAGGAAATGACCACAGGTGATTCCAGCCAGGTCAAACAAGGGATTTGGGATCTGAGAAACATTGTAAGCATTGGGAAACGCTGAAAGATAATATACTGGAAAATTTATGTTAAACAAGTATTACATTAAACGCAATGAACACAGAACATTAACTTCTTATTCACATTGGATATGCTACTGTAAATCATTTACACTGACAATCTGTAAAAATACAGACATTTTATTATTAAGATATATGCAAGTAAATTAAGAGTCACACCTATTGAAATGTATTTTATATTATTGGCTGAGTACATACATATATATATATATATATATATATTTTTTTTTTTTTTTGGTCTGTCAGTTATGAGTTTATATCTCCCAATTTTTTAGTTTCTGCAAAAAAACGTTAATTGAAAGATTATATTTCACAATTCCGACTTTTCTTCTCAGCACCGAAAGGGTTTCCTGCAATTCTGGATTTATGTCTCACAGTTGTGCATTAATTTAGAAATAAAGAAAAAATCTGAAATGTTAGATAAAAATAAAAACTTGTTCAAGAAATGTTACTTACGGAGGCACAAGCTAGAATGCCAAAAAATCCCACTTTCTGCACCATGTTTTGCACTGCAAGCTTGGCTCTTGTTGCAAAATCCTGTAAAAAAAAATTTAATAATTAAAAAACATATTGCATTTTTTGGGGGGGGTAACCTATATTTGGGCCTGGACAACTGATCTTAGGATTCGCCAATCTACGTGACTTTTTAATAATGCTATATAAAATACACTTACATATTATTTGTAACAGTTTATTTAAAATTTAAAATTATATAAAAATATTAAATAATTAGGAACATTAGTGATATATAATATATAAATAAATCTTATTCATTGCATATTGTTTCATTGTAATTTGTTTATCATAGTATATATTTAATATGCAAAAAAATGCTGATTAAATTTTGCTGATTATCACTAAACTCTGAGGAACAATGCACCATATTAAAGCGCTCCAATTAAAAAATTTTGTGTGAAGGCACAGACCATGTGGGGTCCACTTAGACACTAAGAGGCTGTGATTAAAGGGAAGCTCTACTTCTGAGTCACTCCCTCCTCAAAGGGTTTACTGGAAGTCAGGGGAGAGCCCTTCCAAGAAATCATGTGACCCGCATAAGTGAACCACAATAGTGAGGGCTCATGGGAATAAGACACTGGAACACCTCCCGCTAACAGGATACAGTATCAGCTGCATCATGGGGGGCATCACTGTCGGCTTTATGAAGGCATGAGCACTGGAAGGAAATGGTTAGTTAAGCTTTGAACATCTAACAGTTCCTAATGATGATCAAAAGAAACTGCTGCCTGTGTGAAGGTGAAAGAACGGACATGTGGGTCCAGAATGAGATCAAATCCTGACCTGTGCGCTCTGAGCCTGCTCCAGCATCTCCTCAAATTCCTCATAGTCTTCATCATCAGGATCTGCTCCAGACAGCCGTGCCGCCCGTGCCATGAAGTAAGGAGGCAGCTCTCCAATAGCTGTGCCTGCACCCTGCAAACACAGTCACAAATGATGAGCCTAACAGAGAACATATATACATACATATAACAGTTAAGTCATGAAGCTTCCAAAAGACAACTAAAGCTGCCTTAAAACTGTGCAAGTATGTAATACACTTTATATGAGCCATATTTAAGAACATGTCTTTGAAATGTTCTGGAGCAGCCCAGCGCTGTCTCGCTCATCTATCATGCCTGACCTGAAGTGGGTCAGAAAAGGTAAAAAGAGTTGAGAGTAAATAAGATTTGTGTCAGAACTGCATCACATTCAGCATTCACATTCATTTTTAAGTCTAAATGTTAAAATGATAGCTATTGATTATAGTATACTGTAATGTTGAAGACTATAGTCAATGGTTAAAAATTTGTTTTTCGGGAGGTGGGACAGTTTATAAAGAAATCAGTATGGGTATTATAATGGTTTTGTGTGAAGATTGTTTGATTTAATGGTTTTATGAGCTTTGTAATGTTGAATGGCTGTTCAATGGGGGCACCTAATCTCGTCATTATACACTACCATCACTCTATTCTCCTATTTGATAAAAAAGAGCTATATAAATAAAAGTGATTGATTGATATTTAATGATTAAATAGCTACATAGGGGGAAAAAACTATTCCAGAGACATCAGAGTAATGCTGGCCTTCAGTCACAAAAAAAGATTCTATTATACAAATATAAAAAAAAAACTTGTTTGTACATTAATAACTGAATGTGAAATCACAGAAATATAAAAGTATATTTAAAAACGTTACTGTTAGTTGGAATTATTCACAATTAATTTCAGAATAATGTGTGATTAGTTCATTTTTTTTTATCTATTGACAGCACATCTGGGCCTTTAACGGTACTCTTATCAGTACTTTTTTGCTGTGTTTTTAAAGAAAAATAAATAAATAAATAGAAAACAAAATTAACAACACTATTTTTTTGAACGGAAAATAATTATCTATCAAAAAAACAATGTTTGAGCAAACATTACACAAAAACAAAACAAATAATTGTAAAACAAAGGAAATGTACAGAAGAATGTACAATTTTATTTTACAAAAGAATGTACAGTGGTTTAAAGGAACACAGTTGGGGCATGCAGAAAAAGAACAGTATTTAACCATTTAACTGCAGTTTTAACCAAAAAAGGTTTTTTTGTGGGTCACAAGGCCAAACCACCTGAGAACCACTGCGTTGTTACTCTATTAGGCGTGAGCTTGCTGCTCGAGCTCTGTAAGCTACTGAGGAACAGACAGATATTTCACGTGTAAGATTGCCAATAACGAGTGCAGGCGAATAACGAAAATGCAGGCAAATGTCTTTAATATTAACGCAAATAGAAAAGGTTGGTCAGTTAAAATATGCTAGGTACCATTTAGTAAATAGGAAATGTTGGTTTTTTTTGTTTTACATTTCTCCAACAGCAGAGCTTATCAGTACTTCGGCCTTTTATAATTTAGCATCGGGACGAATAAATACCGGGTTTCGGTACCCATCCCTACAAATCATATAATCATCATTTCTAATATACATTTTTACATTATAAATATAATATACAATCAAAAATTTAGATTTACATAATTAATGATATATACCAATTATATATTAAATCAATTCTGCTATACATCGTAAACTATCATGCATAACTCAATAACCAATTTAATATATATTTTTGATGGTGGTGACATCATACTTGTTGCAGCATCTGAAATGTGTCCACAAAATGTAATCTGACCAAAAAGTGTTCTGACATTCTAGAGTGCCTAAAGTGAGCTGCTTCAGTAGTTTGTGAGAAAGACTGCACTGTGAAAACACTCACCCACATACATGCCTCCAGGCGAACCTTTGACATGATGGTCCATAGTGAGATGCTCTCCTGCAGAACCTCCTCCTCCGGACACACTATCTGGGCTGGGTAGGGCGGCTCGGGGAAATTCACAGAGCCACATTCATATGCAGCCAGGGTGACAGAAGCTATGTGTGGACCCTGGAGAAAATGACGCAATCACATGTTTACAGACTGAAATAATGCTTCACGTGAGCATGAACATTTCATTTCCATGAGCGCTGTCACATGCACAGCTTGATACATTTCTAAGACTAGTACCTCACAAGTAAAATAAACAGTAGTCCGTTAACCAAGTACATAAAGCTACCTCAAAAGCACACAAAAAAACTGGTGACATCAATGCAGCCTGATGGAAAAACTGCAACACCTACTGAATGACAATTCATTTGCTAAGTGAAAACAGACATTGATGTCATTCATTCCCAAGATTGGTCAGGCCGTGGGAGATGATATGTGGGAGAGAAGACTGGACAATATACCATGTCTAGCATTTTTAACCTCTGATTAACCTCGCATAACCGAAGGAGGCAAGAATGACTCAGGTGGTACCAATTAGTGGACAGATCCATCCAAACCAATCTTGATCTAAAAGAAAATACCATACCTTTATGGAAACCTTTACTTTCTCACTTAAAACGTTGTATTATTATGACCATAAAACAAGATATCCAAAACCTGCAGTAAAAAGCCTGTTGATGTTAGTCTTATGTTACTCTGCTGACTGTTGGGATCTTTACAGGCAGAGGTGATGTCAGGACCATGTTTTAGTCACTTTCAGAGGAATGAGCTCATGACGGTGTCACAGCAAAGAGCCTGATCCTGCGACTGCTTTTTCTGGTTACTCATTGCAATTGAGTTTATTTCCCAGGCACTGAAACCTGACACAAGCCACTTCCCAAACTCAATCATTAGATGCAGATGATGAGAACCTGCTTGTTTTCACAGGTTGGTTTCCTTATATTAAAGGGATTTTGGTGCCAAGGACCCACTAACAATTATGATTTTATTCAGCAAGGATGCATTAAAGTGATAAAAAAAAAAAAACCTCAATTTATAATGTTACAAAAATGTATTTCAGATCACTTTCAAGTGTTCGGTTAAACTTTATTAATTAAGAATCGTTAAAAAATTACAGCGGCTCAAATTGTTATTAACACTGATGAATCGGCATATTAGAATGATTTCTGAAAGATCATGTGAAAGGTAATAAAGCTGAAAATTAATCTTTGGATCACAGAAATAAAGTATGTGTTAAAATAGATTTAAATAGGAAACTGTAATTAAAATTGTAATAATATGATTAATACATTTGGTGAGAATAAGACAATTCTTTAAAAAAAGTATATATAATTTCTATATATTTATTATATATATTTAAAATAAATTATATATATATATATATATATATATATATATATTTATATTATTTTTAAAACCCCAAACTTTCTACTGTAAACTATGCAAGGGGGAAAATTATAATAATACAAAAATAATAAAACAAAGACAAATTCAGTCATTCTACTTAATAACATTATAATATTACCTGGAAAATACTGAATTTATATAAAGTGTATGTTTTTCATCCCAAAGTTATTTTAGGTGTATAAAAGAAGTTGGTATTATTATGACTGGCAGCCCTAAAAATAACATTAATAATTATTTTATGTGTGCCCTTTTTTCTCTGTAGTTTTGCAAAATGTGTCTGACATGTGAAACATTTGTACAAAAGTCTGGTGGTGAAACATTGTGCATATTTGCACTTTCACATCCCATTCTTTCACAATGCCGCCCATGCAAAACAAATTGAGCACAAAGTACTAGAGTTCTCTGGTGACAAAGAAGAGGTGTGACTTTCACCACAGCCAGTGGAAGTGGACACTCTGACCACGGTTTTGCAGTTCAATCTGAGTCAGTGGAAACTGGTGAGAGATTCTGATTACGAGATCTGCTGTAGAGAAGCAGAGGAGCACATGCTTTCGCTGTCACTCTATTAATACACTCCAGTGGAACATCGAGCACAAACACACTTCCCTTTTGACAGAGGGTCCCACTGGGCCCCTCACAGTTAATTTATTGAAATACCTGACTGTACCGTATGTAAAGACCCCATAAGATGCGTTTCAGAACATGTTTGTTCCAGCATAAGAATTCTTACCAGGTACAAAAGGAAAGTGTGCAGTCCAGTGCCAAGACCGACTGAAGACAAAATACCCAGGCCTACCCAGTAGGCGCACCACAGGAACTTCTTCTCCAGGTACTGTACATACTACAAACAATGCAAACACACAGTTCATAAAGAATCAACACGCTTTAGAGTAATGAATGGTAACTACATCAAATGCTGTACATGCCCCTAAGCTCACCTCTTGATGTGATCCTTCTATTGAGTAGGCCAATGAGAAAAATGAAAAAAGGACTATGGTCAAAAACACCACACCTCTTCTCTGCCAAAGCCTGCAAAATAAATAAATAAATAGTCACTGTATATGGTTCTGTACTATTAAAAGTAGGTTTACTAAATGTTGGATCTGATGAGAAGTATGACTATAAATGAATTAAAATAATCCCATGTAGCCTTAAAGTCATCAAGTCTGCATTTATTTAATCAGAATTACAGTTATAACAGTAATTTTACTATTATGAACTGCATAATAGTAAACTTCCATTGCACCATATTTCGAAATGCAATTTATTCCTGTGATGCAACGCTGAATTTTCAACATCTTCATACTGTAGTATTCAGCGTCACATGGTCTTTCAGAAATCATTATAATTTGCTACTCAAGAAACAAGACAACAATGTTTTCAACAACAATGTTGAAAACTGTTGAAAATAATATACAGATTTTCATGGAAACGTTCAGGATTTTCAGAATTAGTTTTAAGAAAGTATTAATCTCTTTAAAAAAAAAGTGTGTGTGTGTATATATATGTGTGTGTGTGTGTGTGTGTGTATGTGAGTATATATATATATATATATATAAACACACACACACACACACACACATGCACATACATATATACATATATATATATATATATATATATATATATATATATATTTATTA
>JAUMHI010000057.1:6402411-6417134 GCA_032359435.1 Enteromius unitaeniatus | reverse complement strand
TGTCATCAGCCTCAAAAACAAAATACTTCCACACGTGGCTCTTTCCTCCTTTCTTTTCAACGAACAGATTCAGAGCCGCCTCATCAATAGCAAAGCCGGTCGCCATCTCTCTGTGCTTTTATGAAGACGACGCAACTGTGCACCTTTCGGGTAGCGCAGCAAGAACCGGGTCGACCCGTTGCTCTGTACTACCGGTACTTCAGAAAACCTGGTACCATAACATTTCACATTTTTTGTACCGTCTTGGTACCGAAGTACCGGGTCTTTTGACAACACTATTAGCCAGTAAAAGCCAAGTAGGACTGGGAAACACATATCGCTCAATATAATCTGTGAGTGATTTGCTTTACTGAAGAAATGTGCATAATATAGCGAGCAATACATACTGTCCAGCCCTAAAGCCTATAAAGTTTAGACTGTATCTTACCCATCCTTAAGTGCTTGGAATTATGATTTAAAGCAATAATTCACCTAAAAGGTTAATTACTTACCCTCATGTCATTCTAAATCTTTTTTTTTTTTTTTTACTTCAGTGGAACCCAAAAGTAGACATTTTGAAGAATGTTCGAAATGTTATTTCTCATATAATGAAACCGCCAAAAACAAAAGTCCCATAAAAGTGGTCCTTGTGACTTTCAAGTCTTCTATGATAAGAGTTGTATGGTATTTTTTGTCATTTTTGGAGTCTAACAGCCCTAGTATGCTTCAATCTATGGAAAAGAGCACCGGAGACATTCTTCAAAAGTTCTCCTTTTTGTGTTTCACAGAAGTCAGTCAGTCAGACAGTCATACAGGAATGGTACATCAAAAAGTGTTAACAGAATTTTAGTTTTTGTTTGAAACATCCCTTTAAAATGTTGCATTTGGGTTCAGTTCTCTACATAGAGCTGGTGTCAAGTATTATATTGTTGAGCAGGCTTAAAGAGATCGGCAGATCACAGTTTTGTTGAGAGGAAGAAATCATGCCACAGGTGTAGTTTGTTATTCCCATGTTAAAAAGAGTGCATGAGAGAAAGGCAGAGTAAGAGTGAAGGTGTGACGGGGTGAGAGATGGTTTTTACAGCCATTCACGGCTTCCAGAGGCAGGCAAAGCCAACAGCCACGATCCCTGACCTTTCAAGGGTGTTACTAACACTCTAAAACACATGCTTGTAAAGTATCTACAGCATACAAGTTTGGTGAAGGACCACACTTTCTCATAGCTGTCTGTAAATTCCAGCTTGACAACTAATCGAGCAACCATGCAACTCTTAGCTTACCGCTAGTAATAACTAGGAAAGTGTAAATTGTGAAAATGTGGTCACTTCATTGTAATGTCATCTCACTTTGTACCCATTTACCTAAATCAGTCTCCTACAGAATTAGCTGATGATCTTTAGCAATTTAACATTCCTAAATGAATGAACAAAATCATTTCGTTTGCAAATCAATGAAATGAAAGTGGTATGAAACTCATCAGCTAATTCCAGCTTTCCCCATCTATGGGTCTGAGGCGGACTACCACAGCGTCTGGCAAACGGATGGTCAGTAAACTAGAAGAAACTCAAGGAAAGTCTAGTTAAGGTGTGTATTTAAAAGCAGCAGAGTGACATGGGAGGGAAGAACTCATGCAGATTCTTCAAAGCTTCAGTCTTCCAAACTACAAGGGTTAAAGATGGAATAAGAGTGAACCTTCACCTTTTCCTTAATTGCATCAACCTGAAAGGGAATTTAAGAGTGGCAGCTTAAGAAAAAAGCAAACTTAACAGTCCAGCATTGCAAAAAGCAGATAGAAAACAAATGCAGCAATCACCAGAAGTGTTAAAAGAAATTAACAGCGGGAAATCAGAGAAGATACGAAACAAATGTCCTTCCTGTTACTCCACTAGCATTTGTTTTTTCACTAGATGAATCAATACCTAAACTTGAGTAAACTTGAGTAAGTCTGGCTATGGTGATATGGTGAATATTTCCTGATGAATTAATGTCTGGTCTGAACATGTCCATGAATAAAAAGTCAATATGCAATAGCATGTTGGGAAAAAAATCCAAATTATACAAATAAGAAAAGGAAGGAGGTCTTAAAATTGTGTTTCAAAACCTAGCAAACAGCCTTTAGGTCGTGATAGTATGGATGCACAGTATATTGTCATTTACAAGTTTGGAATGAGTAAGAATTTTTATTTAAGAAATTATTTATTCAGCAAGTATATAGTGCATTAATCGACTGTGATAGTAAAGATTTTATATTACAAAATATTTCAAACAAATGCTGTTCATTTCAACTTTTTAATAAATCAAAGAATACTTAATATTAAATGTTTCTTGAGCATCAAGTCAGCATATTAGAAAGCTACAGGAATAAATGTATGCTAAAATCTAGCTTTAAAATCTAGTTTTAAAACAGAAAACATTTATTTGAACAATAATATTTCCCAATTTTAAGATTCTACTGTGTTTTTGATCAAATAAATGCAGCCTTGCATTAGAGACATCCTTCAAAAATAAACTTCTGAAAGGTGTTTTACATCATATTAATTACAGGAATTTTAATTTATTGATATCAGCTGATATTAAATATGTAGTTGTACCTGCTCATGTACCTACTTATGCATTTGTTATAACTACTGAATTATTTCAAGAAAATAGCTTATCATCTGTAATAAAATAAAAATAATTATTGGCCAGAGAAATATTTTTACTGAAAGGTATCAATAAAAAAATAGTGATGGACTGTTTTAGCTAACACGTAGGGTGTTATGTATTTTTGTTTAATAGAATCCAGCATTATTAGTCAAATATATCAGTAAGCAACCGCTTTGTTTATACACTAGGTTTTGGAAGAGACCTTAAGTGTTTCCACTGAGAAAATGGCTTCATCTAAAGCAGGGATTCTCCAATCTGGTTAACAAGATTCGCTTTCCTGCCAAGTTTAGCTCTAACCCTAATCAAACACACCTGAGCATGCTAATCAATGTCTTCAGGATCATTAGAAAATCAGACAGATGAGTTTGATCAGCGTTGGAGTTTAACTCTGCAGAACCTGGAACTAAAGCATCTAGCATCCCAAACCGTGTCCACCATCAGACCCAGAGGATCTTCTGGATGGAGGCTCACCTTGCTGAGGTATTCCCTCATGACCTGGATGAAGTAGGGCATGGAGAAGTCCATGAGGTTGTGCCTCCACGAGGTCTCCAGCACCACGTCGGGCCTCAGCAGGTCGTAGCATGTGAACAGGCAGGCGGCAAAACACTCTTTCTTATCTTCCTGCAAGAACCACTGCAGCAGCTCCTCAGCCAGCTCCGTGTCCTTTGACTCTGAAGCATACTGCATTGCGTCCTGTGGAAGAGAGACAAGAACAAAGATTCAGTTTACAAGATTCAGTCCTGCCAAAAACATTCTCAGTATGACGTCCCATGAGGTACAAGAAGGGAAAGAATGTAAACGCTATGCGGTCCATTGAAAAGTAAAAATAAAACAGTGTAGAAATATATTTTTTAAATACAAGTTAATTATATAAAAATAAGTTATATAAATAACACATTTTATTAATAAGAAAATATATGACTACATAATTTGATTAAAATAAATATTAGATTAAAATACAATTTTCTAACGTAAGCAATAATGATGTAAAGTAAATAAAAAATAGACCATGTAAAAAAAGAATGAGAATACATTAGATCAATAAGTAAATAAATGTGTAAAATTAAGAGTTTAGATCAAAATACATAAATGAGATTTAAAAAAAATCATATATATTTATATACATTTAAATATATATATATAATTTATTTATTTATTTTTTTAAGCTGAAAATGAAATTTGAATTAAAATGCATGTACTGTGAAATACTGTGATGACTCTAAAAACATTTTGATTTATTTACTTTTTACCATTTATTTTTAATATTTTATTTATAATGTAATTTTTTTAAGGTATAAATTATATTATTATTAACTTTTTGTTATTAAAACAACTATTATATTGACACCTTTTAAATTTTAGCATGGGAGTCTCTCACATAAGAATTATCATATTCGGAATCCCTGGCATCTAAAATATTTTAAAGCCCTGGAATAAGAGATGGTTGGCTGAGGGTAAGACCTTGTAGAGTTTGTCTTTCTTGCAGAGCTCCACACTCTGCTTCCAGCGGTTGTTGCCTTTGAACAGGTAGGCGGCAATTCGCCTGAACTCGATGAGTTCATGCTTCTCCAGGCTCTGAGCCAGAGATATGTTGTCAAAATTATCATAGGCATCGATAGATGTGCGCAGAGCCTATGGAAACAAAAGAAAAGACAATAGTTTGAAAATCTGCAAACCAAGAAATGGTTTATAAATTTACAGGCTGGGTCTTAAATGGTGCATTTGATATATACCTGATAATCTTCCTCAGTGATGAAGAGATTATTTAGTGCCTCGTTTACAGCCTTGTTGTTATGGTTCTGTACAGACCTCAGGTATGGTTTCACCAACGACAATTGCTTGACCTAAAAACAACAAATCAAAACATCCTTTAAAAACAACCAAATGGTTCATTTTTAAAGATATGATGGAAAGCAAGAGTCACACACTGTACCTTGCTGAAAAAGTTGACGGCACGAGTGTGGTCGAGACGTGGGGACAGTACGATCAACAGGTCGTTCAGTAACAGCGGTTTAAACTCCAGGTAGAACTGGACAGCTTTGTAATAAAGCTCAACATTAGCAACCTGCAACAACAGTTAACAGCAAAGCTTAAAATTCATTCAAAAATACAATGTTTTCATTCGAAATGAGTGAAAGTTTGACAAACTCCCAACCAAAGTAGAAGTAAAATTTGACAATACCTTGGTTATGATGTCCTTAAACTGGCTCTCCTTCCAGGCATCTGAAGGATGGTTCATCATGGTGATGATGGCGTTGTCATACTCCTCATATTTATCATACAGGAAGACTAGCTCCGCCCACAGGTGAGCCTGCTCTGCTGCTCTCAAAACCTAAACGCACACATTTATCCAATCAACCAACACATAGAGATGATCCACTGTATATATATAAGGTTTGCCATTTAATGCTACTTAGTTTTGACCAAATATAGCCACTCTTATTTACATTTACAATATAAATTTGAAGTAGACAGACCTTGGGAATGTTGACTCTGGACCAGAAGAGCTCCAGGTGCTCCCTCATTTTCTGTGGTTTGAATTTGGAGTAGAGAATGGCCAATTCTGTGAACATGCCCATATGAGCGCGCTCAAGCCCCAGCGCCGCCTCCAGCATGGTGATCAGCTCCTCGAAATAGCCACGGTCCTAATGGAGAAACCCCAAATATCAGTGCTGCTGGACTGAGATGGACAGATATACTAAGGAGGTTCTTCTTAAATCATCAATTTAATTCTATGATTTTGAGTTATTCGTGGTAACTGGACAATAACAATTACTATTATTTTCTACATACTTTACTCGGTTTTATTTGTAATCCTGTAGTAGGATTTTTTGTTTATAAATGCAATCATTTCAATTTCATTTCAAAATGTATAGTAATTATAAGACACTATTCAACTACTATTTTACTATGTACTATTTTATTAAGTATTACATTACATTCTTTTTTTATAGTAAATAGTAAATTAGAGCATTTTAGTAATTGAGTAATTTGTCAATTATTCTGCCAATGAATCAAAAAACAAAAAATGTTAATAAAAATTAGCAATTAGCTCAAAAGTATTAAAAGCAAGTAATCATGGTTTTACTGAACATACCTGTAAAAATACCTGATGTATTGTAAACAATAGAACTAAAGTACACTACACATTATAACAAATACCCTGATGAACTTCCTGTGTTTTGCCTGTTCTTGACGGGCAAATTGCATTTAAAGATTTTTTTAGGGAAATGAATCGAGGTATTGTGATGGCCCTATAGTAAACATTATAGCTTAATTTTCATTTACTATAGAATTACAAGGATTAAGAATATTTTCACAACTTTTCCTGATTGTGGGAACTCTTAATATCTCATGCTATGAAAATGCCATCAAACCTACATTAAATCATTCTCACCTGGTAGTAGTTGATGAGCTCCTCAAGTTCATCGGCATGAACGACAATATGCAATCCACACATCTGAGCCAGACGAAACTCCTTCCCATCAACACAGGCAAAGCAAACCTACAAGCAGACGACATCTTTGTCACAACGTAAACAGAATATATATATATATATATATATATATATATAGGCAAAGAGCAAGGATGTATAACCAGACCTCTTTCCAGGTTCTTGTGCTGTTGGCTTTGCGGGCCCCATCGACAGCTGCCTGATACTCGCCAAGATGCACCAGAGTCGAGGCCAGACGGCCAAAGTTAGATACATTGTTATATAGTAATTTAGCTGCCTCGTACATTTTCTCATCATAGCATCGGTCACCAACCTAGAGAGAAAAAAAAGCTAGATTAATCAACCAGACATTTGCAAAACATATAATTTTAATAGCATAGAACTTCTATTCTATATATTTAATTTTACTTATTACATAACCTCCAAGGGCTTTTTTATAAATTCATTGCTTTACGTATATATATCCAAATATATTTTCAAATGCAGCAAATATTGTAAATGACGAAAAACACTTATGAAATTAGAAAAATAATTAATTTTGGGGGAATTGTCATTATTTTTTTTATTTCTTAGATATCTGCATTTCCGGTGGCAAATTTTGCCAAATTCATTTCTAAGCAACAATTATAATCCATTTAGCCAAAGCAGGAGACTCGTACTTGCTGAATGTGTGCGTTGTTTGGCCCATTGATAAACTCCTCCAGTTCAGCTAGACGGTTAGTCTTGGCCAGGGCAAAGATCAGCTCTGTCTCTACATACGATTCACGGGCCTTCTTACGAGCCATCTGCAGAAACTTGACCAGATCCTCCCAGTTTCCTGAGGAGAAAGCAACAATAATCTCACTACTACACCATTTCTCATGTTTATAAACGTCTCATCTTGGAAAGTTTTGGATTTAGACAAAAATCAGGCACTTTTTATTGGTTCTTACCGCTTTGGGCTGCAGCTTGTCCCACTTCCATGTAGGCCGAGGGGTCGTCAGCTTTGATGTAAGAGTCAATGGCCTCTTTCACCAGCCCCTTCTGCAGCTGTGCTTTAGCCAGCTGACTCCACACGGCTGGCTCATTACAGCGCTCAGCAAACTCATAGGCTCGGTCCAGATTCCCAATGTGCTCGATAAGAACCTACATTCAAGAAAAACTTCGAATTACTTGAGATCGCAAAAACAGGAAAAAGAAACTAAGAGCAGGAACAACATTCATATAGAATATATATAAATATAATAATTGGTAGAGAAGATGTACCTGCACTGCTGATGTGTTTACATCAAACTTCCTGAAGATCGCAAAAGCCTCCTCGAAGAGCTCATTGCTAATGGCGATGTTAGCGATGTCTGGTGCGTCGTAGTTGTCGAGGCGGTTGATGTACTCCATCACACGAGTGCGGTCAGCTTTGATGGCCGTCAGAATCAGGAGGTTCTGCAGGTTCCTGGGACACGAATAATGGAAAAGCACATGTTTAACGACCTAAAATAATTTTTGGAAACATTATGTTCCGTCACCGCTCAAATTAAATTACCTGTGTTCGCTGAAAACGGAGTTGTCCAGAACAATCTTCTCCAAAAGCTCGATGAGTTCATTGGGTAAATCAGCAGTCATGAAAGCTTTGACAGTAACAGACACTTCCTCAGGGTCCTGAGTCTCAGAAAGGGCAGTTTGAACAACCTGTGGTGGGCGGGAACACAAGCTGGTTTTAAGTTTTGTAGCACTTTTTTATAACTCAAGTATCAACACACTTAAAGTAGACACAAAATCGAAATGTGCCTCTTTTTCCTCCCTAAAGCATTGGCATTGTATTTTATCCTTCAAAGCACCAAGCTAAAGCATTGTTCCTTTTCTGATGACACTTCCAATCCCTTATTTTTTAATTCCTCCCCTTCAACCAACTGGTTACATTCTAGTATGTAATACATTTTTCACATCATTTTCTATAGACTTTTTAAGTTGTGCCATTCTATTGTGAAATGTAAAATTAAGGAACTAAAATGTTATGCAAAAATAGCTTCGCGTTCACTTGTATGTTGTTTTCTAATTTGCACCTGGTCAATTAGGGGTCTCCTGTAAGGGTTACTCTCCAGAAGTACACTAGCCCATAGTTCGGGGTCCTTACGACGCACAAGGTATCGGGATAAACTCTTGAAGAGCGAGTTCTCATTGCAAACCTGCGAAGGTAAAAGAAAAACATTTACATTTATCCCTCCATTTTAGGAATTGAATTGATCAACAACCTCTTAAAATATTCTGCTGCAAACAAACAGCTAAAACAAAAGCAGCATTGTTCTTTACATGGATGAGCTCTTGGTCACACTGTCCTCTCTCGTAAGCCACACAGGCCAGATGGGGGTCCCTTTTTTCGCAGTACTTGCCCACCACGCGGCTGTCATAGTAGGGGTTCTCGCGGAGGAAGCGCTCAGGGTTGTTGTTGCTGTCGATGTAGATCTTAGCCAGGGCATTATGGGTAGCAGGTTCCTCACAGCCCTCGTGGATACGAGCCTCCAACCACGGCAGCAGCAGCTTCAGTCTGTCATACATCAAAATAGTACATTTTTTGATCAATGAAAACTAATTTTAACCAAATCAGACGACAACAATATAAAACACTATTACTGGCCAAATGTCAATATGATATAAGATATTTGACACTATTTGAATTATCTGCACAAAATTGTGCTAATTTAACAATAGAAGTGTTATTTATACTTTTAGACAGCAATTTAAATTTTCTTCAAATTTCTCAAGTTCTAACATAACCATTTGACAATTATTGAATTTATTAATTATTACTTAAATATTATGCATCAGTTTAAACTGTGTCGGTAGACTTTTACGGTTACTTTTGATCAATTGAAAGCATCCTCTGAATAACAATATTCATTTCTTAAAGAACAAAAACAACAAAAAAATCAGGCATATATTGTACATTATTTAGGTGTAAAAAAAAAAGGTTTACATGAACAATGTGTTAAATATTTTACTTCTTTAATACAATTAAAACTGCACCATGACTCAGTTTATCTGGATTATACTGGCCTACAGTACACACCTGTTTCTCTTCTCCACCTCGGCCACAAGCTCATCAGTAGAGAACTGGCCTCTGACCACCAGAATGAGGTTCTTAATGACGTCCTCAGAGCAGTCTACGTCCAGCAACCCTCCAATCACCACGGGTAAACGGCTGGGGTTCACCTGACAAAACCAGTTAATCACTCAATCAGCCTCTGCTACAGAAACACCACACCGAGAGCTTTTGTGCATTTGTGTCTTGAGTACCTTCTGAACATAGATCTCAATGTATTTCTGCAGGTTGTTGCGGTACAAGTAGAGCACAAGGTCATGGACAAAGTCAAAGCGGTCACACACAATGATGAGGGGCAGCTGGTCGGTCAGTTTTGCTTCCTGTTAAAGAAAGTAAATTGTTGGTGATAGCACAATGAACATTTTCATCTCAAGATGCTTGTCGAATGGCTGAACAAGAATCGTCAAGAATCATACCTTGAGGAAATTCTTCACACGATCGGGATCGTAACAGTTGCTCTCTCTGCAGATTCTCTCCACTTCTTTGATTTGACCAGTTTTACAAGCAGCCTGGATGTATTTGAAGTGAACCTCTGGATCCTGGCTGAAGTTCACAATGGAGCCCAGGAAGTAGAACAGACCTGCAGGTCACACAAACACATATGCTCATGAGATCTGATTGATTTTCATGATTCAGTTTAAATGGAAATCAAGTAATTAATTTAAATATACCTGGGCCTTAAGCCTGCCTACACTGGGTAAAGCAACAATTAAAAACCATTTGGAATTTGTCATGAATAGAATGCAGCAACAGTTTCCCGTCTGAGATTTGTTGCGCCGCATCATACCACTATCGCAAGGATATTACCAAGTTCTCGCAGGATTTCATGCCACGAGATTTCAACACACCCCATATTTTGTACCTAATATATATTTAAAAAAACAAAAAGAAACTATGAATGCAATGAAAATTAAATACATTTATATCGTTCTGAAAGAAGTGGTATCGGTGGTATCCATAGTTTAAACTTTTTTTCAGGCAAGTGTCCATGTTGCACTTTACTTTAAAAAACAGTATTGAACTGTTATTAGAATTATCTGGACAAGTCAGACCAAATACATAAATATGGAGGGCCACAATCAATACGGTTAAAAAGCCAAAATACTTTAAAGTGATAGTTCACCTTCCATTATCTGTCCATTAACTTCCACAAAATATTCAAGTCACCGGAGACCAGCTGAGGGTGAAATATCCCTCAGTTATAACTGTATAAAACTGCCCTGCCCTGATTTCAAGAAAATCAGTTATGGCGCAATATGAGCGTTTCAGTAATCTTACCCTCAAAGCTCTTGAAGGACTCGAAGAGCTCTGTGAGCGACTGGGTGGAGAGCTGCTCGTGATATTTGGAGGCCACCTGGACGCAGATCTGGAGGTTCTGCCTGATATTAGCAGACAGCATGGCTCTCAGACACTCCAGAGAGTCTTCCACCGACAGAGAGCCAAAGAAGTTCACCAGCCACTACAACCAGAGCACAACATATTACATCATCAGTCAGAGCAGAAGTACTGGTGGCCATTAACACAACTTTCAACAATCTTATTCTAGTAAAATAAACACAAATGAATGATACAGTAACACTGGGTGCAAAGGTTGAAAGAAGATCATGTGAAATACCTCTGGGTTGAGCAGGTGGGTGTGGACCACGGCCCGTTTGATGTCATACAGGTCAGTATAATGCTCCAGAGCTCTCTGTAGAAGACCTGCCTTCTCACACAGCTGAGCCACATGGGCCCTGTCATAGTGAGTGAACATCTGGTTCCCCAGGATGGCATCTGCCACCTGAATAGGCAAAAATAAATAAATAAATAAAAACATTATGATATACAACTTAGGGAAATATGGGAAAAAAAATTGGGAAATAAGCAAAAGTGCGTGGTGCTGATGTTTGAAGTACGCACCTGTGGAGCATGCATCAAGTTCATCTCCAACAAACGAGTCTGCAAAGGACCTTCAGTAGGGCGGTTGTTCTTAAGGGCATCCAACAGGAAAGAAGTGCATTGCTGGATCAGATTATACTCCATAAACACAT
Source organism: Enteromius unitaeniatus (assembly GCA_032359435.1). NCBI lineage: Eukaryota > Metazoa > Chordata > Actinopteri > Cypriniformes > Cyprinidae > Enteromius > Enteromius unitaeniatus. The sequence goes on along the minus strand of JAUMHI010000057.1, from coordinate 6,405,949 downwards.
CCACAATCTGCAGAATGAGCAAAAATATTAGAAAATGCAGTAACACTTCACAATAAGGTTCATTAGTTAACATTAGTCAACATGAACTAAGAATGAACAATACGTCTTCAGCATTAATTAATCTTATTTAATATTAATTTCAGCATTCACTAATGTGAAGTTTTTTATTAGTTAACGCACCGTGAACTAACATGAGCAAACTAACAACCATATTTTAAATTATCTAACAATACAACAAAGATTAATTTTCAGTGGAATAAATGTAGTGGTTATTGTTTGGTTGTAAAGTGTTACTGAAAACGCATTTGTAATTGTAAGTTCGCCTACTTCATTATCAGCAATGCTTATATTCAGTCCAAATTTGCAAAGATATGAGGAAATGCAAAATGCTACCTGAGTGATGTCAGCCAGAGGTTCCTCATCCTGTACGAGCATTTGGGAGAACTGCAGGCCTTGTTCTGGACTGATCCGCATGACGTTCCTCAACAGGAAGATCCAGTCTGGAGTGTAGCCAACCTGCACACAGATGGCCACGCATTAGAGGATGGAGCTCAAATATCAAATCTCTCACACAAACAGAGCAGTTTAAGGAGCAGTGTGAGAATTAGTGCCAGGAAACACATTTAAATTCACCTTTTTTGCATACAGTACAATTTTCTGGAACTGCCCGGTCTCTGCGAAACACTGGATCACTTTGTTGGGAACGTTGGCTCTTAGATAAACACTAAGTGCAAGAGTTGGATCCACAGACTTCACCAGATCACCTAACTCTTCAGAGCACTCCAGCTGCAGGAACCAAAAACAGATGGTTTTGATTATGCATCATAATTCTGAATAACAAAAGTAACATTACTGAAAAATACGAGTTCTGCTTTTTTGACAATTTCGTTTCTATAGCCTTTCTGGTTGTTTGCAATAAAAGAATACAATTGTACTATTTCTGTTTAGCTAGTGAATCAGTCTGTGTGATACATTGAAGTAATAGTCCACCCAAAAATGTATTAAAAAAATTTATCATAATTAATACACCCTCATATTATTCCTATCCAACCTTTATGATTGAAAAAGTTTCGGGTACCGTGGATTTCATTATATTTGTATCAATATAATGGAAGTCAATGGAGATCAAAACTGTTTGGCTACCAACATTCGTTCAAATATCTTATTTTATGTCCTGTAGTAAAAATAGGTCATACAGGTTTGGAGTAAATGGGTAAGTAAATGACAAGTTTCATTTTTGGGTGAATTCCTTTTGGAGACATTTGCCTCAACCTGTTTCTCAATTAATTAGCAATTTGAATAAATCAGTTGAATCAATAACTAAATGACTCGCTAATAACAGTTATGCTGCCATCTACTGGTGGTTTATATTACCAGTAACTTAGTCCAGATTAAAGGAAAATGTAGGCCCGGTTTCACAAACGGGGCTTAACTTAAGCCAGGACTAAGCATAAGTTATTAAGCATAAGATATTTACAAAAGACAAAAATGCCTTATAAGAAAATATTACAGGTGTGCATCTTAACACAGAACAATGACACTGACGTGTTTTAAAATTCATCTGAGAAAGCTCAAAGATGCAATTTAGTCTGGGACTAGCTTAAGCCTTGTCTGTGAAACTGGGGGGTAGTGTTTAATAAATTATTTTATGCAAGTAAGTCACTTTTTAAAAAAGTTTAAAAAAAGATTTACATTTTTTTGGAAAAAAGTAGATTTTTATTTGTGTATGATCAGTATGAGCAGGTCACAACTATTAAAAAATATATCTAAAAATCAGCATAGACAAAGAAAATCTTTATTAATTTCCATTATTTTATCAATGCTTGGAAAAATACTATGATATAATTCCCTGATGTTTCAAAGTTGAAACTCATCGCTTTGCAAAACCTACAGCATGGTTATTTTCCACTATTACCATCATTCCATCCATCCATATATCATTTTTGTAGCTGCTATCATTGAATGGGTGCTTTGTTATATTGTATGTATACCAATCATGCCAATAAATTTAATACAACTTTAAGTCACTACCTTGTCTTCCTTTAGCCATTTCTCCAGAAGCTGTTTGCGGCCTTGCTGCAGGACGGGCCTGCAAAGCTCCAATGACTCAAACTTGTTCAGCTGGCCCTGGTCCAGCAGAATCCCAAAGTACTGCAGCAGGGGAGATGTCTGACCGGGCTGTGCAGGAACACTCTGGAAGCGACGGATGGTGTCTGGGGTGCGCAGGATGCCCTGCAAGAAGCCAACAGCCAATCAGAAACCCCAACATTTGCCTGACAATGACTAACGAGGCGTCAGGTCGTGTAATTCAGTCTGCTGTACCTTTGGTGCATTGGCAGCCACTTTGGCAGCTTCAGAGTAGTTGCCACCAGCAAATAGGTTGTTGAATTTGCGGGCGAAGAGCTCCTCGGCACCTGCCAAGTTGTTGCGGACGGCCATCCTAAGGGCCAGATCAGGGTTCTGCAGCACGTTAGTTATGTAAGGGATGATGTTTTCTTCCTCCACGCACACAGACAGCACCTGAGAAACAATGACAGTGTCAGCATGACACGCATAAATACAACCACATATACACATACATACTAATGCTGTCAAACGATTAATTGCATACAAAAAAGTTTTAGTTTACACAATATTTGTGTGATCTGTGTATAATTATTATGTATAACTACACACACATGCAGTATATATTTTGAGAATATATTTGTCTATATTAATAATCATATCATTTCTATTATAAATAAATATATTTAATGTATCAACATAGCCTATATTTCTGAAATATAATCTCCAGACAGTACACCTGATAAAAATCGATACCTGAAAACCTCTGAATATTAATGTACTTAATTTATGGAAAAACTGTATTCAACATTTTAGTTGCTAGTGGTGTAAAAAGTTTATTATGCATCTTTTAGCAGTAGTTATACTTGTTGTGAAGTTTGTTCAAATACTTTCTCAAATAAACAAATCTCTGTGTGCCAACCCATAATCTGTCTCATTGCCACATTAGTGCTAAATCTGCCTAATCTCCATTCATAAGCCCATAATAATGCACTGATTGGCTCCAAATGATGCTGATCTGGACCCATACAGCACCTAAAGCGACCCTCGGGGTAATATATAAATGAATGAGCTAGTATCCCATTAAACACTTATTTAAGTCTGTGGCACGGCCTGTGACAGAGCTGCTCATCAGTCAGCAGCTGAAACCCAGCAAACGCACCGCAGAATGCAGTAAGAGGATTACAACGGCCATCTCTACCTCCTACTGAGCTGCACATGATGTTCTCACTGTACGTGTCCAGGGATCAACAAATGCTGTTATTTACAGGGTTCAGCTACAGCATCCTAATGCATAATGGACCACAGGCACAGGCTAGAATAGCTAATATAGGTAATTACATTTTAAATAAGGGGACATTTTTTATCAAAGTAATATTCATATTTTCAGCATATTTGACTTTTGGTTGACGCAAAATTTAAACTCCTTAATATTTCCATAAAAATTCCCCCCCACAAATTAAATAATTTATAT
>JAUMHI010000057.1:6382674-6395652 GCA_032359435.1 Enteromius unitaeniatus | reverse complement strand
ATGACAATAATGTATTTTAAGGTATCTCAGTGCAAGCTATTTCCAGTTTAGACAGCTCTTAACATTTATTTTAATCTCGGACTAGTCTTAAACCCTGTTCAGGAAACTGCCCCAAAAAGTTATGAATCTGTGAAAATGTGAAATGTCACATTTAAACCATTAAAATATATTGTGTACATTGACATTAACATAGGGCTGCACGATTATGACAAAAATCATCATTTTCTATTATTCCCTTAAAATTGTAATTGCGCTTATTAATAATGATTATCACATTTTACAATGAGTAATGTTTATACACCATTGTCTGATGCAACTGAAAACAATATTTTTACATGAACATAAGATGAAAACATCTTGTCTAACTGACAAACCTTTATTACTTATAGTATTAAGTGTCAATTATACTTTGGATTGGTTCATTGTAAATTTAAAAATATGATTTTTGATATGATAATTTAACAATATGACTGGTGTTATAATATTACATTAAAACTTCAATTAAAACAAACGAAACACCCTTAAAACCATCACATTTTAGATTTTTGGTAAAATATCTATTTAGGAGTCTTATACCTTTCCAACAATATATAGGTTGTGATGATTAAATATAGTTCAATATTATTAGTAGTAACTGCACAGTCCTAAATCATTAACATGAATGTATACTAGAGCAGTTTTTTATAGCACTTGTGACAATAAGGCCCCCTCTTACTGTTCACATGTTCAATGACCTTCACTATCCAGCATTCAGTGTTGAGCTCACACATGTAGGTGCCAATGTCTGAAGACCGCAGATCATGGATGAAAATTGAGAAGTTCCCGCGTCTAGATAGAAGCGGAAAAACATGCACTCGTCCTTCACTAGGACTGTCAAAGAAGATTCTGCCATTAATCATGATCTTCACAAGACTGTAAGAGCGACTCCAATCATAGTATCTGCTCCAATTCACTGTCACTGTTTCATTGTAGCGGCTTATATCAAAGTCACATGGGAGAAATACTTCAGATTTCAGAGAAGCGTTCACAGTGACCTCTGTACATTCTGAAATCCTGCCATTCAGAGCTAAAATGAAGGAGCATCAAAATATAAACGATTTAGATGTCACGCATGCACACATTTTTGTACCAAACATAACAAATGTTAAAGAAATATCTGTTCAAATTTAAAAAGGTAAAACTGCTAAAACATAAATCTTTTGCATTCTTTTTACTATTATATATCATTATACAGTCAAAATGATCAACATTTATTTTAACCATTATCATATAAACCACATTCGAACTGAAAAATAATTATTGCTATTTTAAACCTACCGTTTGAAGACACCAAAGCCCCAAAAAATACCCAAAGATATGAAATAAACATGATGCATGACATGCGAGGTGTCAAAGTTGCAAGACCAAGGCAGAGAATGTGTAGGCTGATGTCCTTCACATGGTATTTCCTGTAAAAACACACGCACAGCCTCTTACATGTGGCGGTCTGGGGCTGCAGTTTCACAGCAAAAGTGACTCGACATTACATATTTACTGACAAGATTTTCTACAGCCAGATTAGTGATGCAGCTGTGACCGAACAGTGAAAAATGGGCTTTGGGATGCATTTGACAACAATTACCACCTTTTACATTTTTGAGGTTGTAGAGACAAATGCTGAGTTATAAATACTTACCTTAGTTGAAGCAACAGGTTTCCATTTTTACCACATCCTGTTAGCAGAGTCAAAGTGAGATCCTCTCAGATTTTTATATGCATGCTATTGTCACAAAAACATTTACAGAGAATAGTATGAAAAAACAATTACTTATGTCAAGCTTACTTACCTTAATTAGGCGACTAATGTCACAGTTTCATCTTACAACAGAACTGATGTATTTTTGGATGACTGCTAACCAATTTCTGCCCTAATTAGCATATTTACAAATTTTTTTGGTTATTACACTGATAATCAATTTCTCTATTAGAAACAATTATGTTTACTGTTGCGTCAAACATGCAAATTTTTTTAACTAAATAAAGATTCTGTTCTTGCCAAAGCAGCAGGTTCTCCCCTGTTCTGAGGCTCTAGCCTCTACCTTTGTTTACTGCATAGTTCATTTTAAGTTCTGCTTGCAAAAACAACATAAGTATCTGTAAGTGCTTAGAATATCAAACCACAGTGTAAACACTGCAAAAGTAAAGAAACGCTGCAAGATCACAAACGCTGCGAGAGCACAAAAAAAGTTGATGTTGGTGCGGTACACATACGTTGGTTTTTGTGATTTATGGGGACTCTCCATAGGCGTAATGGTTTTTATACTGCACAAAGTGTATGTGGAATTGCCCTGCACTGACCCTAAACCTACCCTTACATGAAACTACAGGCATTTTCAGATAAAAAACAAAACAAAACACCATTTAGTATGTTTATAAGCCTTTTGAAGACTTTTTTGGCATCTCTGGATCTTTAACATCCAATGTAATTTCCTCCTTTATAGTAGAAATTATATATATATATATTTTTTTTTTTTACATTTTTCACAGAAAAAAAAAACAGAGATTCTTTTAAGATCTGTTCACTGTTAAAAAGGGGGAAAACCTTTAGAAATGAAATATAATACGTATAATATTTTAAGAGCACATAATATAAATAATATATTAGCGTGAATTTCATTGCTTTCAGACACTCAGCAGCAATCTAATTCAATGAAATATGCATTTACTGGGGTTTTGTACTGTAACAGTTCGTCTATGGGTGGGGAAGGAATAGGACAGGGTCGGCGTGACTGTTCTGGGCTTTTATTCAGTTGATAACAAAACAAAATAAAATAGGCGTCACGCTACAAGCGCTCTCAAACTCGCGCTGAGGTTTCTCTCACTGACGACCACTTCAAAGTCTCTGGCCCGGTCTCTCTCTGCCGCTTCTTCTCCCCCGAGCTTCTTTAAGCGGTGTCTCCACGCCAATTACTGAAACGAGACCTAGGTGTCTGTTATTTGCACTTGACCCACTTACTCAAAGCCGGCCTCTTGACTCCCTCTCCTGCTTCAGAACTCGCTGAACCACGCCTCCCTCGCCCCATGCACATATAAATGCATAAATATATAAGCTGCCATTAAATGCCAATACAATACTTGTTTCTTCTTTATTCAGAATTTTAAAAACAAATAAATATTATACAAAGAAATACAATATTCTATAGAATATTGAACTATTTGAACTTACCTTACTGTACCTAGACATGCAAATTTATCTAATCCAGCAATGATTGGAATGGTCATAACAGTTTCAAACACCCCTACTTAAGTGCTTTTTTAAAAACGTATTCATTTATTTGTAGAACTGCACAAAGCATCTGACAGCTTTGAAACTAGCTAACCACAGAGTTTCCTCTAAGCACTCTTGAGATTAACTGCCGTGTTAGGGGTGATATAAACCCCAAACACTATTCATGTACACAAGAATCAATCAAAATGGACATTTTTGAACGTTTACAGATCTTTTTCTCCTCCTCTTCCTTTAATACAATTGTAATTGCTGGGCAGCTAAGTAGCCTATTAATAAAAGCTATTTCCAATGTACTCCGACTGCCAACTATTTCTTCTAAAATCTCAGAGCTTCTGTATTGTATTCTCAAGTAGAACATTTTAGTAGAAGCAGGCTCTTTCTGCTATATCTCTAATAACCATTGATAACAAATAATAACATTATTAGAAATTACAGTACAGTGGATATTTAACATGGTCAGAATTGTTGGCATTCTTGGAAAATATGAGCAAAGAAGTCTGTGAAAAGTAATATGCATTGTTAATCCTTTTGATCTTTTAGAAAATATACAAAAAAAACTTTTTATTTGAGAATAAGAATTTAAAGCAGTGCAGGGGAATTATGAACATGAAATTGTCTAGCCTTGACCAAATTCCCATAATCATCATCACAATGAGAAAAAAAACGAAGAATGTATTTCTGATATGCAGTAAAAGATAACTGAGCTTTACAAATGATTGAACTGGCTTTAAGAAAAGAGCCAGAGCAGTGAAAATTCCACCATCAGGGCAATAAATAAGAATTTCCAATTAACAAAATGCTAGAAAACCAAAACTGCCTGGAAGAGGATGCGTGTCTATATCTTTCTTTCGTCAGAAAACCTTAAAAAATTGTGAAACAGCACAGCAGATGTTGTTTCAAAGGGTTTCAAGAAAAATGTCCCTTTTTCAAAGCAAGCTAAATGTCATTAGCGTTACCTAATGGACAGAATATAAACCGCGATTTGTTGCACAATCTGACATGTGTCTAAAATTTAACTGGATATTAAGTACCGGGCGTCCGGCCAAAGGAGAACTGGCCCCAACTAAGCCTGGTTCTCCCAAGTTTTTTTTCTCCAGTCTCTCATGGATGATCTGGGTTCTTTTTAAATGTCATTTTAAATGTCATTGCTTTCAGACACTCAGCAGCAATCTAATTAAATGAAATATGTATTTACTGGGGTTTTGTACATATAAATATATGAGCTGCCATTAAATGCCAATAATATACTTGTTTCTTTACTCAGAATTAATATATATATATATTAAACAATTTGAATTTACCTTCACGGTGCTATTCATTACTAGAGCTTGATGATCTCATGCATTTTTCCGTCAAGGACTGCAAATGGTTTTTCAAGCCTGAATAATGTTTAAATAAATAAACAGGAATATTTATTATTTGGCTAATACTGGTTTGTGGAATTTAATCAAAAGTTATGCTTACCCATGTGACTGAATATAATAAAAATAAGCAAAAACACTCCAGCTCCAGCAAAAAAGAAATACCGGGAGTTTTGTTCTTCGGTTTCTGAAAAAGAACTGATCTTACTTTCTGGCAATTCAGTGACCTTCACTATCCAGCATTCAGTGTTGAGCTCACACGCGTAGGTGCCAATGTCTGAAGACCGCAGATCATGGATGAAAATGGAGAAGTTTCCGCGTTTAGATAGAAGCGGAAAAACATGCACTCGTCCTTCACTAGGACTGTCAAAGTAGATTCTGCCATTAATCATGATCTTCACAAGACTGTAAGAACGGGCCCAATCATATTTGCTCCAATTCACCGTCACTATTTCATTGTGGCGGCTTATATCAAAGTTACATGGGAGAAATACTTCAGATTTCAGAGAAGCGTTCACGGTGACCTCTGTACATTTTGAAGTGTCCAGAGCTAAAATGAAGGGTCATCAAATAACTCAGTATTATATCACATATTCACACATTTTAATCTTTTAAGATTAATTTGCTATCAAACATAACATACATAATGTTAAATAAACGTCTTTTTATGTATAACCTACCATTTGAAGACAACAGGGCACAAAAAAATATCCAAAACTGTGAAATGTAAGCCATTTTTGTTAAGCAAGAATGTCAGTGTCAATCATCAAGAACTAATAAGAGGCTAAAAGGGCAAAAAACCCTTTAAGTCAAATAGTCACTTGTTATTTCCTGTAACAGTGGCCCCACACACACACACACACACACACTGCTTTTTAAATGGCAATCTAGGTGTGATTGCTACACCCAACTCTTCAACCTTTAAAAGAAGTATGTTTATCTGTTAATTTTGCATTCATCCTCTTATTGTTCTAAACCTGTATGACTTTATTTCATAGCACAAAAGTACAATTTTTGGTACCATTTAGACAAAAAGGTTGTTCTATGGCATCGTGAAGCACTTTTATTTAGAGTGTCCAAAAAACAAAGACATGTTTGAATTTATCTGATGTTTATCTGATGCTCAATTGATCTGATCCAGCAATGATTGGAATGGTCATAACAGTTTCAAACACCCCTACTTAAGTGCTTTTTTAAACGTATTCATTTATTTGTAGAAGTGCACAAAGCATCTGACAGCTTTGAAACTAGCTAACCACAGAGTTTTCTCTAAGCACTCTTGAGATTAACTGCCATGTTAGGGGTGATATAAACCCCAAACACTATTCATGTACACAAGAATCAATCAAAATTTACCTTTTTGAGGGTTTAACTGTTTTTTTAGCAGCAAGTTTGATGATACACAAGGATAAAAAGTGCATGTGTACAATGAAGTATACTGATACTGTGGGCCTATATTTCTGCTGGAGGTCCTGGACATCTTGTTTAGACAGATGGTGTCATGGATTCTATCAAATACCAACAAATAAAACATCAGTAAGTGACTGACTCTGTTAGAAATCTTATAATGGGCCATGTTTCCAAACGTACAAACACAAACCTCAAAAACAACACAAAACCGGGTCAGTGAGCAGAAAAACCAACCCATATGGAAATGTAATACTGTGTGTCATATACGTCCCTATATCAGTAGTGATGTGGTCATCTATGTTATATAAAAGGCAATATATATTATTATCACTTGTATCCATTTTCTGGATATATGTATGTATATGTTTACAACATATATGAAATTCCCATAGCAAAATGTATACATAAACATATATTTAAAGAATGTATATGAATATTTTTAATATGGTATTACATGTTATGACCATATATGTTAACATAATGTATACAATTTTATACTATATGTTGTGACCATTTGTTAACAATATATATTGAATTTATATATACAAGTTTATTATATATGCCTGAAATATACTGCTTATCGTAAATCATACAACAAAACTGCCTTTTGCTTTAATTTATTCATTGTTTCAATTCAGTTTTCTGGGATAAAAGAAGAGGTGAATATGTAACATGTTACATAACAAAAATGCCAATGATTGGTTTTCAAATGTCAACAATTGGATAAGTTCTTGTTGTAGAAAAAATAATGGATTATAAAAACACCTTATAAATCTGTTTGTCAGTGTATCCACTGAGTGAAGCGCTGGATGAAACACTCTTGTATGAGCTGCAGCGGTGCAGGACTAATTTACTGAACTCTTTATTAAAACATATATGCTAATATTACACAGAACCTAAGTGTTATGTGACTGCCAGAGCCTCTGACATAGTTTCAAATATTCCCCGTCAGTGTTTAATATATGATATTATGATTAACGTTACAGCTGCATTGATGAGTTTTGCAATTTGTTCATGTAAAAGTTATTTACTGGTTAGCTAAATCTGTATAAGAGTAATCGTTACTGTAAGCTCATTGAAAAGCTAAGCAACATTTGAAAATTAATTAAAGCTCTCAAAAGTAACAGAGCAAAATTGTGTTACAACGTTTATCTCTGAGATGTAGACCATAGACTGTAAAAGTTAACTATGGTAATGAATTTGTTCATATATTTGCTGATTGTGTTCTTGTTTGTGTCCATTGAATAGGTAGCAAGGCCTAATAAGTCCAGCCAGAAATTGCCAGAAAATATAAATGGAGGCTGACCCTGCAGACTGTGGATGTCAGTGTTGTGACTGATGGAGCATCTACCCAAGAAAGGCAAGATATTTTATTGAAACCAAGATTAGAATCTGCAATATCCACTGCCCTTTTTGATTTCTTTTCTCCAGGCCAAAACAATGCCCTCACTGGTTAATATTAATGTCAACTATTTATTGCATTGATGCTAAATAGCAAATTAAATTTAACCTTAGTAGTGAATTCTGTCTTCTGAATTCTGAATTCTGAAAACACTTTTAATTCTAATTAAATTTTAATACTAATTCTTCATGTTCTTCATATTATTTGCATAGGCCTGTAAGTTGTGCTTTGTTGTTGTTCTGCCTTGTCCTTAAGAAGGTTAAGCTCAGATCAAGTGGTATTTGGGAATATTTTAAAACTACAACTTGTAATTATTACATAAATAATTCATATTCTGCAGTCTTTTAAATAATCTTTAACTTTACCAAATGTTTAATACTCAATATGCACTACTCACAAAAAATTATTTATGGAAAATGTCAAAAGTTCAAGCAACAGTGATATTGTATCATGAAAATAGGACATTTAAGTAGAAGCATGCAATAGTAATTTCTTAATCTCAAACAATTTACTGAAACAAAAGCTAACAGCAGTGGTGGCTATATTATTATTGTTACATCCTGTGATGTAAGAGTGTGGTGATTGGGTGAAGATAATATTGTTGCTTGTCTCTCTCGCTCCTTCTCTCTGTATTGCCACGCAGCGCTCCAAATCATCAGCAGCTGAGCCTAATTAGGAGTGTGGAACGGACAGTGTATAAGGCAACAGCAAAGCAGAGACCAGAGAGAGATCTCTTTCACTTATCCCAACCAGCATGTTGTAGTGACAACAATGTGTAGATTGTGAATCTGTGGAGTAAATACGAAGTGGTAAACTAAGCCTTGTGAAAGTTTAAACGTAAACCCATGTAAGCAGACGGAAGGCTATTTATTTGGGTTTTCATCCCCTTTCAGTTTTCTCCTGTTTTTCGATAGTAAGGGAGAGAGATAAGAGAATTGTTTTTTTTTTTCTTTGAGTAGGTAAATTATATTGTTTTAAACCCTTTAGAAAGATCTGGTTTTGTTTATTATTCTGGCATTTTCCCTGTCCTGACGAATTGGGTTATTGTCTTGTTTTGGTTTATCGATCATTGTATATATTATTTAGTCGGCCTGTCTAAGCCGACAAATAAAATAAAAACACTTCATGCTTGAATTTAAATCGTGTGTTAAGTGGTGTTAATCTAAATAGTGGTGAAGTTGTTTTGCGATAGGAGAAAGGTGATATCTCTATGGAAGAGGATTAGGGCCAAGCAATAATAAAACAAAATGGAATCATTTCGAGATTAAAGTCGTTAAATAACGAAAATAAAGTCGTAAAATTTTGAGAAAAACCTTGTTAAATAACGAGAAAAAAGTCATTACATTTTGAGAAAAATTACGGGAAAAAAATGTTGAGAATAAAGTCGTTAAATAACGAGAAAAAACCCTCATGTTTCGAGAAGTAAAAGTGCAGAACAAAAGAATTGCTTTGGAGCCTGCCCGTCAGCATCTCCAGAGGCATAGTTCGCAGAGTAATACGCTTGAGTAAAACATGCCCGATTGATTGAAATTATTTCTTGCCAAACTCTCTTTCCTTTCTTTTTCATCACATGACAGATCAGAAAAGTGGATTTTAACTGCCTTAATGTTACTAGGTGGTTCTCTGTGGTGCTGTCCAACCGCCATCAGCGGGACCCTTCACCGGAGTTTTAGTTTCCTACCCGGAACCTTTATACCTGAACACCTCTGAACACGCTTTTAAGGCGGACGCTGAGGAGAGATCGACGCAAAGTTTTGCTGCTTGTAACAATTCCAAGCGTTATCTCTGTGATTTTTCGGACTGACCTGTTACATACCTGGATTGTTTATAACGACTCTGATTCTCGCTTGTTGCCCCGATCTGTGCCTGGACTTTGTACTCTGATTCTCGCCTGTTGCCCCGAACTCTGCCTGGACATTTACTCTGATTCTTGCCTGATACCTCCACCTTCTGCCTGCTTTACGGTACTGTCTTGATCTGTCTCCATTGAGCCTGTTTGCTCCTGTTTGACTCTGTTTTGTATGACTTCGACTCTGCTCATTTAATACAGCAAGCAAATGGATCTAATGTCTGTTGAGCCTCTGTCCCAGATGTCACACTTAATTATAATGCATTCATTAAGTGGTACTACAGTAAATCCATTATTCGTTTGTGTATCGGAAAGTATTCTAAATGCAGTTATGGCACAGTGTTTCATCTGCATTTCTGCATTAAACTCTAGTTTAATTCACCATGGAGTCTGTGGTTTGCTTAGGGGTAAAGGGCTATTATGGAGAGCTTAACCCTCAATAAGGCAGCATACAGGCTATTTCTTAATGTAAATATAAAATAGGCTAATTTACATTCGATGTTAATCACATCGAACATATACAACAATAGTGGTATCTGTCACCATTTATAAATAGGCTATAAATCTAATTAGCTAGCTACTATTTACACTTTGGGCTGATTTCATTTACAAGGTAAATAGCATCTAGGGCAGAGGATTGTTCATACAGTGCTATTCAGTGGGTTTGATCTGAGCTCGCGCAGGCGCTGTCTTTAGACACCCCTGCCGTAGATGCTATTTACAGTGTAAATGAAATCAGCCCATTTTTATATATGTGTCACTAAATAATAATAGCCATTTAATTTACGCTGTGTAAAAGTAGCAGATCTGTAGCAGACAAGTCTTTTGCTCTGCCCTTTTACTTCTCGAAATATTAGGGGTATTTCTGCTCGAAATGTAACTTTTTTCTCGTTATTTAACAACTTTTTTCTCATTATTTAACGACTTTATTCTTGTTATTTAACGACTTTAATCTCATTATTTAACGACTTTAATTTCGTTATTTAACTAGTTTATTCTCAACATTTTATTTCAACTTTTTTCTCGTAATTTAACGACTTTAATTTTGAAATTATGTAAAAAATGTTATTATTGCTTGGCCCTAATCCTCCTTCGTATATCTCAGCGTTTGATTTCTCCCCCTTTTTTTTTTCTCGTGGTCCATATTAAATGTAAATGATGTGCCATCTGCAGGATTCTCACAGGCAAATGGCTATATATACACGGGAAGGCTGCAGATCTACAACCGACACAGTTTTACAGCCCAGGCAGTTTATGCCCCTGTTGTTTCTGATGCGTCCAGTAGGATATACGGTGAAACTTTTACATTTTTGTGAATTTACACATTTCGGGAGGAGGGGTCGAAGGCAGTTTAGATCTCCGCCTCCTTAATCTTCCTATTATCTCGTTATCCTATCAGAAGCTCTAAATCGTTCTATAAATACCCCTAGGTCCTTCCTCTCTGCGGCCTTGATCGCAGTACGGCTACCCGCAGCGTCAGCTAGAGGCCCAAAAACCTCCCGGCAACAACCGGTGCGCTCTCCCCGGCATCCTAGATCCCGATCTCCGCCATCGCAACTACATCTCAGGCCTCTCTGGCCTCCTCTCGGTCTTCTCATCAGGCCAGCCTTTAAGATACAGATAATGCCTAATGTCAAACAAGCCCTAGACAAAGCCGGCACGGCGTTCTCAAATTATCTTTGTGCCTCGCTTCCGAATTATCGCTATACCACAATCCGGACACTCTTACGGAGTTCCTAGCTCAAAGACACAATTCTCCCTACCGCCAAGCAGCTGCCCCCTCGGATAGGGTCTCCAGCCGAGCCCACGGCCTACAGCACAGGCCATAAACCCATCTGCCAGCCACTTACCTCCATCAAGTCCCTTGAAAAGCCAGCATGCCATCCTCCCGCCAATCTCCAGTCAACAAGCGATAGCACAGTTCCAGCGCAGCCCTCGTAGCTTCTTTAGCACTCAAAGCGTGAAGCACGTATCCTTTTTATCTTTAGGATCTTTCAACCCTTCTTCTGTGTACGCCATGAGCATGATGAACATCCATCTGAGATTCAGCAAGCACGATTTCGTCCAATCCCGCCCAGCGTCGCCAACCTTTTCAATCAGAAGTAGCTAAATCCAGCCAGTGTTGCCAATCTTTCCAATCCAAAACAGCTAATAGTTGTTAGATGTCACTAGATGACGTCATACACCAATTTGCATATTGATTACATCAGTGCGTCATATTATCTTGCTTCTCTGTGGTCACAAAGTTTTATTTAATGCAGCCTAATTCTCAATATAACTGTTTTCACTGATATATTTAATGGTTACGTTGTCAAAAAACGAGTGATCATGAATTAGTGATGGAAATGCACCCTATTATTAGGCCTAACAATTACTAAACTAACGTAAGCTCTACTTTACAAATGTTCGTCTGGATTAAAATCCTTATCGAGCCGCCGTCTGATGAAATCAAGTACACATACGATGTGGACAATGGCTATGCTGCGAGGTTTGCTTTTGCATATAAAATTAAAAGCGAGTTAAAAGCAACGTATCTATTTTTACTTAAGCCCTGCTTCTCTCAGCCGCTCACTGATCAGAACAGACGCAGAGAGAGGCATGCGCACGCTGGGAAAATGAGCTTGTGCCCCGGCGGCAGTCTCGCCGAGGTTTGTCCAAGAAGGAAAATGTCGGCAAGGGGTTCTGAAAAGTTGGCAACACTGATCCCACCACATAAACAAATTAAAACCATCCAACAAGGAAGGAACACGATCCCATCTCCCCCTGCGATTTGCATACTTTGCGATTTCAAAATAAAAGTACTTTCATTTACTGGCATGTTTCTAGCATGATTACCAAGTTACTAGCATGTTGCTAGCATGATTAGCATGTTACTAGCATGTTTCTACCACAATTAACAAGTTACTAACAGGTTGCTAGCATGTTTCTAGCACAATTAGCCAGTTACTAGCATGTTGCTAGCATGTTTCTAGCACGGTAAGCAAGTTACTAGCATGATAAGCAAGTTACTAGCATGACGCTGATTGACTCAGGTGGAGCGCTCAAAGTGTGTGCTTGTCTCGACATGCAGAAAGGGAGAGATTTAAAGGGAAAGGTTACAATAATAGAAACGTGTAGCCTTTTTTTTTTTTTTTTTTTTTAAAAATTTGGATTAACACACCCCGATTTTTATAAAGATTTCATGTGAGGCTACTAATGATTTTTTTTAAACAGGAATGTTTCTGTTTTTAATTAACTAATTAGAACTAACTAACTAATTATTCATTGTTGTGCTCGTTGCTATTTCACTAAAAGTAACCAATTAAACCATCGGGGGATTTTCAGGGCAGTGAAACTCTTTGAATGCTACGTAATGGTAGACCCATGACATTACGCATTTGTCAAAACCCACTGGACCGTACACTACCAAGAGTGGACCCTAATGTAAACCATGGACTTGAGTGAAATAGTAATGCATCAACATTGGTTCATTAGTTGTAACAAATGTATCACATGAATGCAGAAAGAATTGAGTCTCTGTTTATGGTGATGAAAAACTAAGCAACGGATATTGGCGATGGTTACACAACATGATTCATGTAAATGATATCCCGAAATTGTACACCTGAAAAATACTGATTGGCAAGCGTGTTATATATATTTTACAACAACAAAAAATACTTTTGTGGAAATGGAACAAAAACAAGTT
>JAUMHI010000057.1:6354861-6379172 GCA_032359435.1 Enteromius unitaeniatus | reverse complement strand
GGTCAGAGATCCAGTCTGATTGTCCAGCTTCAGTCTGTCTCTGAATCTCCCGTCAAGAACATCATCATATACAGTCACGCTGTTGTCCTGCTTATTGAGTTCAGCTATT
Organism: Enteromius unitaeniatus; assembly: GCA_032359435.1. NCBI lineage: Eukaryota > Metazoa > Chordata > Actinopteri > Cypriniformes > Cyprinidae > Enteromius > Enteromius unitaeniatus. The sequence goes on along the minus strand of JAUMHI010000057.1, from coordinate 6,379,063 downwards.
AAAGTGTTTAGAGTGTCATTTAAAAACATCCATTGAAACAGATCATCATCAGCCATGCCAATAAATTTGGTGTTCATAGTGACTGAATCTCCCTCCGTCGCTGACACTACCACATGTGCACCTCTTAAATTAATCCCAGCTGCAGAACAAACAGATACAGGTTTCATCTCAGAAGGAGTTGATTTACTAAAAGAGCATCCATTTTACACAAGTAGAAACCAAAAGCAACACAAAGAAAAAAAAGACAACAGGTAAAACTGAAATGAACTCACAAAAGACGGTGACACTGAAAATCTTGCTCACACGATTGATCTGTAGTTCATAACTTCCCGAGAGTGCAGCTATGGTGACCGTGATGGTCAGGGATCCAGTCTGATTGTCCAGCTTCAGTCTGCTTCCAAATCTCCCATCAAGAGCACTATAAAATACAGTAATTCTCTCATTCTGTTTACTGATTTCAGCAATTAAAGTGTTTTGAAACCTCCACTGAATTAGATCACCATCCTTTATTTCAGTAAGACCAGAGTTTAGAGTGACTGAACGTCTCTCCCGCACAAACTTCACTTCATCAGCAAACACACCTGAAGAACAGAGTTTTAACTTTCAAATCATTTTAGTGCGATATGTAAACATTCATCAGCAGCACAAGGACAAAAGCCATAAATACTCTTCAAACTCACCAACCAGATGCCACGAACAGAGCAAAACTAATTTGAGAGACATGTTTTTCATCGGTTTATCAAAGAGCCCACAACAGTAATGTTTAAAATGTGTGAAAACACTCATGTTTATCTGGCTGTGATATTGAACTGGTTGTGACCTCGGTCACAGTTTCCTCTCACACGTCCTTCTCCTTTATCATCAGAGGAATCAACAAGCTTCTGCTGATCTTTCAAATGAATCCTGTCCCTGCATGAAAACTAATAGTGTGAAATATTGAGCTAGATGTCAGTATCTACTGGTCCGGTGTGTAAAATGTAATAGCTCTTGCATTGACAAAATTCATATAACTTCACATAAATTCAATAACAACTGCACTGAAATAAGTGCATGATGTGAAAGTCCCGTGCATTACTAGCAAAAGATTCAGAATAAGTTCTTTCATAATTATTAGAATGAGCCTACCTCAGAATTATCTGGTGTAAACAAAATGTTCTTTACTTTAAAATGAAGAGGATATGCTTTCTTGAAACAAATGTGAGGGAAACGTATATGCTTTGAAATGTAGTGAATAAAAAGTTTAATAAAAATTAACCTACTGCGCTGTCATTTATCAACTGATTAATAATTATAACCAATTGTCTTGCCGTGCTATAAAAACAATACTGATGGATCCTTTTCATTTCTTGTCTCATACTGATATTAAATGATCAAAAATGTAATTAATAACTCCTCTATCTGAAAACCCTGAGAATAATCAGCCCAATATTGATGATATTGTTAATAAATAAATGCTAAGAGATTAATAGATTATGACATGTACATCACAAAAATATCAGGGAGTGACATTTATTTGATGTGAGGTAGTTAAGCAGGCGGGACATTAAAGTAGTGGATGGAGTACATGACTATTAAGCTTGATATGTTTCATAAGTTGTATATCCAAAACTGTCGAAGTTCCAATGTTTCTGATGTGGGCCCAATTTTTTAATCTCGCCTAGGGCCACACAACCCTTCGGGCTGGCACTGCTCACAACATTAGGAAAAATTGTGTGCAATTTTAGTGCAACTGTTTGGCCGTCTGCTGAGAAAAAAAAGGCTCTGATTAAACTGCATAAAGATTCATTACAAAAATAGACGAGACGATCTTCTCTCTCTCTGTCTCTCTCTCCTGAATGGGATTTGCCACTAGGTAGCGGTATAGGTTTTGTTTGTGTTGCAGTGTTCTTTCGGTTGGTTGTCTGTGTGCAGGGTGGAGATCAGCAGCAGCTGTAGTGACTGGGAGATAATGAGTTGGTTGATAAAAGGGTCCCTTGTCTTGCGAGAACGCAGAAAAAAACATTCAGACTCTCAAAGCTCGCAAAGCTGAGAGCAGCGAGGAGGACTCTGATCCTCTCTCCAACACCAGAATTATTTATTTTTCTTTTTGAGTTTATTTTGTATAAACTCAAAGCAGATAATGAACTTTACTTGTAAAACGTGACGCCAAGGTCAGGAATTTGAAAGTGAAAGCATCCAAAGAGGAACTCAATTCAACTCACAAATAAAATTGATTAAAATTAATGTAATGAATGTTAATACTTTTCATGGCAACGACAAGGCCTGTGCCCAGTTTATATACTCAATTTTCTCCTATGCCCAATTTCACAAACAACACAACACCTAAGCCCAGTATGAGACTGCCATGGTATTATCTGAAGATGCACACCAATAATTACGTTTTCTGAGGGATTAAGTTTACCAAAGACTTTTAAAATGATGTCTTTGTGGACTAATACCTGACACCCATTTGTGAAACACAAACACTTACTGTTTATGTTTATCCCCAGATGCATTGGGTGCAAAGACACCCCAAACCGAAGCAGTTTTAGTGGACGCTGGAGAAAGTGTTGAACTGTTTTATGCAGCTGAAATGTTCCCAGTACCTCTCCATAGAGATGATGAAGTGCTGTGGATGTTTGGAAAGGGTCGCATGATTTTAGCTGAAATCAAACCAAAACTCAAAATCTTTGAAACGTATAAATTTAAGGACAGACTGGAGCTGGATCATCAGACTGGATCTCTTATTATCAGAAAAACCAGAAGCACAGACTCTGGAGTTTATACAATGCAGATCATCAACAAAGGAGCTGCCAGTTACAAGATATTCAGTGTCTTTGTCTATGGTGAGTAAATAAATGAATAATTTATGTTAAGTCAATATATATATATATATAATACAGAATGCGTGTGTATAATAGTATGTAGTGTATGCCATGCTAACAATGATCTTATTCCTTTTGTTAGCAACATCGTGAGCTATTTTGTTTAAGTGTAATATTTTGTTATTGCAGTGCTTTTTAGATAATTATCCTTTCCTGTAAACCGTGAGACCAAGATCGTAAAAGCGAAAGTGAAAGCTATTAGTAGTGTGACGCTAGGGCTGGGCTTTATATGCAATATCGCGTTCAAAATCGAAAATTAATCGCTTCCGATTTTAAAGACGATAGCTCGCTAGTGATCATGAATAAATCGATGAATATATCGCCCAGCCTGTCATGCACGTTTGTCTTTTTTTGTTTACAAATATTTATATTTATATAATTTATATATACACCACCTATACAGTATTGTCAGTTTCTCTGCTAAATGGTTGCCTCACTGGAAAAGCAACGTGAACTTACAACAACGTGAATTTGTCCCTGAAGTGGAAAATATCTACACTAATCTAATTTGGAGACATTCGTGGATATTGTTTTCAACGGTTATAATTACAAATACCTCAGCTAAATAACAGAAAATTATATTTATAATGGTATATTTATAATAATTATAAGGGTGTGTGCAGTAAAAAAAAAGTACAGTAAAGAGTTAGGACCAAGCCATTAGTCACTTTTTCCCCTGCATATATTTCTGTAAAATATTTCTGTAAAACAAATTTCCTGAAAGGGTTAGTTGAGCTTGTTCTTTGTAGGGGTGATTTAAAAAGACTAAGACATACAGTCATGTTTCCATCATGTTTCCATTGCACTGTATAAGCATTTTAATACTGTACAAATGAAGTTTATGGCTTTGAGTTTTCTTTCATTTTGATTAATTTAACTAATTGGGACTGCACTTATTCCATTATTACAGAAAAATTCTGTGTGATAAACCCTCTGCCATGGGATAGAACGACTGGTAAGTAAATATTTTTTACATCGCCGCAAAAAAACCCACATTGTATATTAATTAAAAGACTAGAGGAAAATGGATGAATTGTCAATGTTTCTGTACACCTTAAAATAGTTCTTACTGTAACCTATACTGTATTATTTCTCTTTTTCTTTTTTTAGTTGCAACCTTCCTGTTTGCGGGATTTATTGCATTTAGCCTCCTTTTATTCGTTGTGAGGCTGGCTCCCTAAAATATTATGTTTTAATCTGTTTTAAGTAGTGCTGTCAATCCCAAAAAATATCAATAATTCTCAGTCTGTAAATGTGCTGAAATAAAGAAATGCATGCAAAACTAGTTTAAAGAAAACAGAAGCTTTAACACCTATTATTGTTTTAGCATTATTCTTCTTGTTTTTATTCAGCCATTGTTATCCTTTATACTTTTACCAAGTTGCATTGCTTCATTCCCTGTATACACTTACCCAACTATTATCACAAGTATTCCTAAATAAATACCAACAAAACATTTTCTTGCAAACTTGCTGAACACACCAACGAACAATATGATGATGATGATGAACAGTTTGTAGAGTTACTGCTGATGACAGGAACAGGCAGTCGAGCTGAAAACATGAGAGAGTAAAGAGAAATAAGGATGAAAAAAGATATTCCAGCAGATGGAGAAGAAACACTGAGAGGAACTAAAAGTTTAATTTAATAGAAAGTTAAATATAAAACTGAAAAAATGTATGTTTTGTAATCCTAAGATTGTTCTTTAGATTTACTTAAATACTTCAATAAGTAAACAAATAAAAATAAAAAAACTCACCATACCTAAATTAGATACACTGAAAAAAATGACAGAAGACATGATTTGAGAGGCACCAATAAAAACTCATCAATAGCTCCCATCATGCATTGCAACATGAATAAATTATGAGCAGAATTGTCTTTCTTTTATTCTTGCTTTTTCTATGTGATGTTTCTATTAGTGTGTTATTAGTATGTTCAGAGTTTATCTGTTTTTCTGAATACGTGATGTCATCGTTGTTGAGATTCATACGCTTATTCTTGATGTCTGCGCGTGCCTTATGGAAAGATTTTTCTTTTGAGATCAGAGCAGCCAAAAAGAAAATGTGAATAAGAAACAGGGTGTCTAGCTGTGAAACAAGCCTGTCATTGTGAATAAAGAACAAACAACACAGATAATAGACTTTAAATTCAGTTCAGAGGTTCAGACAGTAAAAAAAAACAAGCATAACCATCATCTCCTGATGAGTTTTGCTCTTGTTTTGTCTGTCTGATATAATTCAAATACAAAAGCCAAACCAACATTAAGTCTTCTAACATAAAGGTCAAGAGCCCTACTAAAGCACACACTGACACTGGAATGGTGACACAAATTGTCATTTTCTCCTTACACACAAAAAATTGCTTTCTTCTCTAAACGTAACTGGGTTAAAGTGCCCCTATTATGTCTATGTATTATGTATTTTAAAGGTTACTCAGTTTTAATGAGTAATTAATTGTGTAATTCATTAAAAAATATTAGGTAAACTTTACCTTTTCTGTTTTAGTTTATCTTAGCTGTTAAATGTAGGTATTCTTTACCCAAATATACAGGATATAATTTACTCACACAAACTGAGTGAAAATTGTTGCCTCATTTTTATTGAGTAAATTCCTTAGGTTAATTCCTAAGTTATTTTTTACAGTGTACCTACATTTGCAATTAATTATATCTTGCAACAGAACAGACACAAAAGAAGCAACATGCTGCCTAGATTAATTATTGCATCTTAAATTAAAACTGAAAAAACTGCTGAAACTGATATTTAACTCCCTATGGAGAGAGGCAGAGTAAAGAGATGTGTCTTTAATCTAGATTTAAACTGACAGAGTGTGCCTGCCTCCCGAACAGTATTAGGTAAATTGTTCCAGAGTTTGGGGGTTGTCACGAATGAGCTGAGGATACATGCAGATCCAAGTGCAGTAGGTTTATTAATGAAAGCACATAGAGTACACAGGCTGAGTCAACACCAGCAAACAGTACATCAAAGGCAGAAACGAGAGAATAATCCACAGTTCGAAGCAGGGGTTGGGCAATGAGCAAACATAATCCGATCTGGGCAAGGCAAAGACGTAAATCCAGGTACAGGCTAGGACGACCTAGCAGGGAACACAGGAATCACAGGAAAACACGGGAAACATGTGTTACTTACAAAGAGAGAACACAGGGACCCACAATGACGAGCGACTAAACATACGACAGTCAGGTGCTTAGATACAAGACAAAATGGGCGAATAAACAACAGACAGTCATGACAACAAACAAGGTGGGAGGAGACAAGAGTTTCACAATGAAAGTAGGGTAGCAACGGAGACAAACACTCAAAGGAACCATGGAGCTGGAGTGCCATTTAGCGGCCCTCACTTTTGATATTCTAGGTATTGAGTTTTGAGAACGCGGCAGACATGCAGGACTATATACATATATACAGGGGCGTAGCACCAAATTCTGGGACCTATGCACAAGCAGTGGCCATGGGCCCCCGTAAGCTCGAGGTTCACAACTACCTACGACACCATTTAGTACATCAATCAACTGATGCATTTACACAGAATATTACCATTAACACTAGTTAACAACATTTATTGTGATCTTAATATTATATTTTAAGGAAAATAACATTTCACTACTCGGGGGGCCCTCCCTCCTCTTGGGGCCCTGGTAATTTAGTCCCACTTTTCACCCAACTACGATGCCCCAGCATAAATACATATTTTGTGTTTAAGTTCATAAGGATAGAAAATAGCACATTACATTAAATCTGTCCTTTTATGGACAAGAAATATCACATTCATAACCTGTATCTGTAAATACAAAGATGGTATTTTTAAATGTTTTCAGTGTTGTCTTTTTACAATACAGAGAGCTTGTACAAATCCTGTTTTATGTTTTTTTTGTTTCTAAAATGTATTAAAGATCTGCACATAGATTCTGTATTATGTGACCACCTGTTTTTGTTGCTTATTATTAATATCATCATTATGCATAACTGATGATAAAATTGTCATTTTAGGTAAATGATCCCAGCAATTGTCTAAATCATTCATGACGAATCAAGAAAACTATTTAAATTCATAATCCTACAATATGTGTAACAGAAAAACTCATCTGAATTATAAAGCATGCTTTGTTTTGACAAATTAATAACAGGTGTGACAAAACAGTTGTCTTTAAATCATGACTGTGTTATTTATTTAGTGGAACAAATCAAGTTTCATGTGATGTTCACCACAAGCACCATTTTACCAAATAACATTACTGTACATCAGTTCATGACTCAAAATGACTTTTTTCTGTGTTAGCACTACTAAATGAATAGCATGATTAAACTTATTTTAGTCTTAGCATAATAAAACATTCTCCAGTAAAAGCACAGAGCATCTGCTTCAGCGCTAAAGCACTAGAAATTCATCTGGAGATGGGAAAACTCAATTAATTAAAGAAACACTCAGTAAAAGAGGGTTTAGGGGAGGGCTGGGTATGTGGGTAAAGTAATGAAACAAGCTTTGACTGGAAACTTACTAGATTACGTGCGTAAAGTTAAGTGGCGTAGATATACATAAAAGTATAAGTAGGTGTTTTTAAGAAACAAAAACAAAAACTGAAATGAGCAAATACTTTAAACATGAAAGAAAAAGGGAAATGGGTTGGCACAATGAGGGCCCAGCAGATCCACCAACTCTAATAAATATTTGATTTCAAATGTTTCTAACTATGATGATTTTGTTTTAATCCAGATCACTTTTAGCTTTACATGACAACCAGCAGTCAGCCTCAAAAGGACCAGGTGCGGGAACTCAGAAAAAGCAAAACTGGTTTGTTGCACACATGTCATATCTGGCCCACACAAAACAAGCCACAAAATCACCTAATGTCAAAAGATACACAGTAAATTCCCCGGTGTTAAATCAACACTCCCAGTATTTATATAATCCACACCCAGAGTGTTAAAAAAGTTACACTGAAGAAGTGCTGACATTAATGAGATAATTAGGTGATTAATTAAGTGATGATTGAGCCATTATTGAAGACACCTGATGTTAAAAAGCAGAATCACCAAAGAAGAAAATCCAGATTTTTATGTCACTTGTTATTTTGTTCAAAAATTATTATGTAACAATAATAATAGAATAAGTGTGGACTAGTTTGTGGTACTAGAAGGGGGAAAAATGCACCCAAACATCCAGCAGATCAAGCGAGATGGAGGTCGGAACCAGCTTCAAATGGGTGAGACTTCTGCTCCAAGTGTGATTATGTAGTAGTGAGCAGAAGTAGGCGGGTACTGCTGACCCTCTGGCTGTTCTATATGCAAGCATCAGTATCTTGAATTTGATGTGAGCTGCAACCGGGAGTCAATGCAAGAAGATGGTAGAGGTGTAACATGGGCTCTTTTGGGCTCGTTAAAAACCAGCCACGCTGCTGCATTCTGGATCATTTGTAAAGGTCTGATTGTGCTTGCAGGAAGTCCAGCCAGAAGAGCATTGCAGTAGTCCAGCCTAGAAAGGACAAGGGCCTGGACAAGAAGTTGTACAGCATGCTCTGTAAAGGAAGGGTCTGATTTTTCAAGATCGAGCAGTCTTTGCAATTTGCTCTTTGAAGGTCATCTGGTCATCAAAGACTACAGCAAGATTTTTGACGTTAATTGTTGGCAAACCTAGTTGGATGGTGAAGTGGTGCTGTAGAATTGATGGCTCATTGGCCAGGTTGAACTGCAGTTGATGATCTTATAACAATGCCGAGATGTCTGCCACGCAGCCTGAGGTCCATGCAGATAGCGTTGGGTCATCTAGTTGAAAAGCGAGATAGAGCTGTGTGTCATCAGAGTAGCAGTGGTAGGAGAAGCTATGGGCTTGTTTGATGGGACCCAGCGATGTAGTGTATATAGAGGAGGGGTCCAAGGACCGATCCCTGAGGAACCCCAGTGACCAGTTGATGTGTTTTGGATCTCCTCCCCAGGCCACCCTGAAATACCTACCAGTGAGACTGGATTCAAGCCAGTGAAGTGATGTCCAGTGATGCCCAGAGATGAGAGGGTGGACTGGAGGATCTGATGATTGACAGCGTCAATGCTTTCTCCATGAACAAGGTTTCTAGTAGTAGTTAAAACATACTAGTAGTAGTTAAAGGAAAACTCCACCGTTTTTCAGTATTCCACTATGTTCTTCCCTCAACTTAGACCTCGGCACAGTAATATCATTACTCCTGAAAACACCTTTCATTTCCATCAATCCAACCAAGAGTGATGAGATTACTGCGCTAAGGTCAAAGTGCTTTGAAGTGCTCTGTGTTTAGTTAATGCTTGTGTTTTTTTAGTTATTTCTGATTAAATGTTTATTTGTTAAATTTACTAAGATGTGTGGGCTCCCCTTTGTAATGTTGCTTCACCTAGAGACAGGTGGTTGTAACAATCTAAACATGAAAAAATGCTCTCAGATTTCAAACTTGCAAACATTTTATTGATCTAATAAAACATTCCTTTAATTTAAATTTAAATTTAAACTAAAACATTGAAGTGGCTCTAAGTACCAGCATTTGACAGCTGATGGTTCCACATGCTCATTATAACTCTCCAGTAATTTGATGTTATATGCTGATTAAATATGTGTTTTTCATTATTATCGCTACATCCTGCCATCCACAATAGTTTCCTTTGTACCAGGAGAGAGTCAAGTGACCCACATTCACAGCTGAACACACCAACGAACAATACTGTTGTGATGAAGAACAGTTTGTAGAGTTACTGTTCATGCATGAGAGAGTAAAGATAAATGAGGATTAATAAAAATATTCTAGCAGATAAAGAAGAAACATTGAGAGGAACCAAGACTGATCAAAAGTTCAATTTAATAGAAAGTTAAATATAAAACTGAAAAATGGGATGTTTTGTAATCCTAAAACGTTCTTTACATTTACTTTAATGCTGCAATAAGTAAATTAATTCAAAAAGACATTCATTCATTATCATTATGTATTATTTCATGATTGAATATCCCGCTGCCACTGATGAGTGTATTAATTAATGAGTCTTTGAATCACTGACTCACACGATTTGTTCTGATTCATTCAGTAACCAAACACCACCTTGTGTTCTCTTATGGATTTATATTCATTGTTAATCAATGAATAGCAACAACAGGCGACCAGCAAACAGGTTATCACAAGACAAAACACACATGTAAATAATGTTCAAGTCTAAATTGTAAGGGTTATCATAGGAAATGTTATCAGTGCCATGGTATAAAATACTGTTTGTCCAAGAATTTGTCACTAACACTTTTAAAGAAAAAATATCTCAAAACTTGCTGCTAAACTTGCTAAATTGGCAACACGGCACAGACCTTTAATAGATGCTAGATAGATAAACATATCGGGAGTGTTTACCTCCTGTCATCCTCTACCGTTCGCGCCACTTTGCTTGTTCTGAATGGCGTGCGCATGTGGCGTCACATTATTTAGATCATAATTGGATTTTCTTTGCCCTGCTGTTCCCCGTGTTCTGTGTAGTTCTTGATGCGATGCACTGTGTTCACATATGGTAAAACACCACTTAAACTGAGTCCGTTTCCTGAGATTTAAATCCTTTCAGCCTGAGTTACGATGCCGTTTAGTCTGAGGCATGACTCCTTTTCATTAAATGACTGAAGTCCGTACGAAATGTTTTTATCTTGAGTGTTGTTGTACTGTAGGAATAGGCTTAAGCAACAAAAGTTTTACAGTTACACACAACAGGCCTTCAAGAATAAAAAAGTGATGACCAAGAAAGAGCCTGTTCCCTCAGTAAAGCTTTTGGTCAACGCCCCGGATCATGAAGGTAGCCTATAACTAAGAAAAGAGAAAGCGAAAATCGTCGAGTATTTGCAGAGACGCGACGAGAAACAGAGATGAAGGAAAAAAACACTTTTAACGTAGTTCTGCTTTTACTACTTTTGAACAATAAGAGTGATGCCACACACTATGCGTTTATATATTTTAAAATACTCGATTAGGTCATCAATTTTAACTTATGATAGCCTATTTGAAATTATTATTAAATATAATTAGTTATTTTAGCGTAGTTTTGTTAGACCTAAATACTTTTTGTATTATAGCGCACAAATAAGGCTAATCACGAACATAAATCTTATCTATGAAGCTATATTTACATTCACACTTACTGTCACTTTTTAATTTAGTCAGTATTAATAAAACAGAATAGTTTAAAAAGCTGTTGAATTGGATACTGTTTCAGTTAAGCGTATTTAGAAAGTGATTTGAAGTAGGTTATGTGTTCAAACCTGACTTTAACATATAATTTCAAAACAATAAAGTAAACGTCCAGCAAATATAGGGCTTGGTTTTACAGTCATAACTGTGATACCTGGTGTTTTGTTCTTTCTAAATAAACTTAAAGATTATATTTAATACTTGACTATGTGAACTAATTCTTATAGCACACACACACAGACATATATATATATATATATATATATATAGGACAAACAATATTTTGTGTTGGTCCCCAGATGCATTTGGTAAAATCAAAGTCTTAGTGGAAGAGGGAGAAGATGTTGCTCTGCACACTGGTGAGACTAAAATACAGAGAGATGATGACATAAGGTGGACATTTGGAGATGGAGGTGAAATCATAGCTGAAATGAATATATTGCTTAAAATCTTCGAAGCATATGGCAGCAGTGATGGGAGATTCGGTGACAGACTGAAGCTGGATCGTCAGACTGGATCTCTCATTATCAGTGACGCCAGAAGAACAGATTCTGGAGTTTATTCAGTGCAGATGGTCAAGGAAAGAGCAGCCATTTACAAGAGGTTCAGTGTCAATGTTGGAGGTGAGTAAATAGACATTTGTACTAAATATAAACACATTCTTGTCTGTGTAGTGCCAGCAGCACACCAATACTGCTGAACCTCTGAATTAATGTTGGTCTGTGAGTCATATGTTACCATCAGGAAAGAAGCATGGTTTTCGGGAACACAAATTGTGTTCATTATGTGTCATCTTTAATCTTGGAAACACAAGACCCGGGAAACTTAAGTATGGTCTTGTTTATTTAGTCATTAATAATAATTACAAATACATCTTTCATGCATTCGTTTTAGTCGTGAAAGATGCAAAGATAAAGACTAAGCAGACAATGAGCTTTTCTTGTAAAATGATGAGATCAAGGACATGAATTTGAAATTCAATTCAAAAATAAAACTGATTATAATGAATGGATTGAGGGTTAATCCCACTTATGCCAACGACATGGCCTGTAGCCAGTTTATATTTAGGCTATATACTCTATGTTTACTGCTATGCCTGCTTTCACAGACAAGACTTTAGCCTGGTCTGAGTCTGCTGCTGTTATGTGTTTGTGTAAGGCACATTTTTAAATACGGTATTAAGTTTACTAGTTTAACTAAGGCATACTCCCAGTGTTATGTTTTTACTTAATAAACTGTGACAAATGATGTCTTAGTGAACTAATGCCTGACACGCGTAACTACTGTATATGTTAAGCACAAACACTTTTTAATACTATCCCCAGATGCATTCGGTGCGAAGACACGCCAAATCGGAGCAGTTTTAGTGAAAGCAGGAGAAAGTATTGATCTCTTTTCTGAAGCTGAAATGTTCCCAGTACCTCTCCAGAAAGATGATGAAGTGCTGTGGATGTTTGGAAAGGATCGCACGATTTTAGCTGAAATCAAACCAAAGCTCAAAATCGTTGAAACGTATGTCGGTGATGATGGGAGATTTAAGGACAGACTGGAGCTGGATCATCAGACTGGATCTCTTATTATCAGAAAAACCAGAAGCACAGACTCTGGAGTTTATACAATGCAGATCATCAACAAAGGAGCTGCCAGTTACAAGATATTCAGTGTCTTTGTCTATGGTGAGTAAATAAATGAATAATTTGTGTTATGTCAATAACATGATGATATATTATGTATGCATGTAATAGCATGTGGTGTATGCCACCCTTGCTGCATCCAAAATACTGCTTAAGTAGATTCTACATTGAAAATTGAACATACTACCCGACCGTTAAAAAGTACGTTCTATATAGTATGAATGTAGGTAGTATGAATGGAATTCGGACGTACTACATCCGCCATATTGATGTTGTCACGTGTCGTGCGTCGTCACAACAGCGCGACAATGTAAACTTTCAGTAAGTCATCCGTTTATTTAGATTGTGTTAAACAAGTGTAATTTAACCACAATAAACAAAGTTTTTTTCCTGAGGTGTTTACACTTAAAATGAGCCGCGTCTCAACTTTCCACCATTTTTCGAATATGACGCCTCCTCTCCCGATTGAGCAAAATGAGTCCAAGATCACGAAAGTCATTAGCGGTGTGACGCACGTTTGCCTTTTTCTAATGGTCTCACATGGCTTTGTAGGGATGATTTAAAAAAGACTAGACACACAGTTTCCACTGCACTGTATAAGCATTTTAATACTACAGTACAAATGAAGTGTATGGCTTTGAGTTTCGATTAATTTAGCTACTTAACTAGGACTGCCACTTATTCCATTATTCTAGAAAAATTCTTGGAGATAAACCCTCCGAGAGGGGATCCAACGATGGGTGAGTATATTTTATACATCACTGCACAAAAACGCATTTCATTTGAGAGACTACAGGAAAATAGATTAATCAGTGTTTCTGTACAACCTTAAAATGGTTCTTACTGTAATCTGTACTGGATAATTTCTCTTTTTCTTCTTAGTTGCAACCTTCCTGTTCGTAGGACTTATTGGATTCGTACTCCTCCAGTTTTTCCTGTGGTTGGCCCCCTAAAAATCTTATTTTAGAACTGCAGCTGCATTAGAGCTAGCATTAGCATCATTTTATGTGATAATAGTACACTTTTACTCAAAACTCATTTTAAACCACCATTAAATAACTTTGTATTTGTAATAACTTGATTTTGTGATCACATAATTTACTGTTGTTAAAATATGCTATTTATATCTGTACAAATTAGCATTCCTGTTGAAAAAAAAACAGCATATACTGTACTGGTTAGGTATTTCTTGAAGCTGGTCCTTTGCTGGTTTTAAGATGGTAGGACCAGCATAAGCCAGCTTAAACTAGCATCCCAGCTTCAAAACACACCTAACCAGCATATGTTGTTTTTTCAGCAGATCTTTTATACAACTTTGTTACTTTTGTATTCAAAGTTTTGCAAACTTTAATAACAGATTTGACAAAAGAGGAAGAATATTTGTTTAACTGCAGTTGGGCTTTAGACCTGAGAAATAAAAAATGAGGAAACCTTGTGTTATATGTACATTTTGACATATTTTGTGTTTAAGTTCATAAGGATAGAAAATAGCACATCACATTAAATCTGTTCTTTTATGGACAAGAAATATCACTTCCATAACATGTATATGTAAATACAAAGATTGTATCATTAAATGTATTCAATGTTAAGTCTTTTTGCAATCCAGAGAGCTTGTACAAATCCTGTTTTATTTATTTTTGTTTCTGTAATTTATAAAAGATCTGCACATAGATTGTGTACTATGTGACCACTTTTGTTGCTTATTATGAATGTCATCATGATGCATAAATGATGATAAAATTGTCATTTAAGGTGAACAATCCATTTAAGAATATGAACAATTGGCTAAATCAGTCATGATGAATCAAGAAAACTATTTATATCCATAATCCTACAATATGTGTAACAGAAAAACTGAATTATAAAGCATGCTTTGTTTTGACAAATTAAAAACAGGTGTGACATAATAACAACAGTTGTCTTTAAGGCATGACTGTGTTATTTATTTAGAGGAACAAGTCAAGTTTCATGTGATGTTCACCACAAGCACCATTTTACCAAATAACATTACTGTACATCAGTTCATGACTCAAAATGACTTTTTTTCTGTGCTACTTGCACTACTAGAAGAATCCCACATAGAAAGAATCTATATGAGGATATATGCACATATATGAAACCTATATGCAGTATATAAGCACATATTAACATAAAAACCTATATTAAAACATATATGTTTATATGGGTTTTTTCCGTGTGGGATAGCATGATTAGACTTATTTTAGTTGGATGCTGAAGTCGTGTTGTAGAATTGCTGTGGCAGGGAAAACAAGAAGCTCAGTCTTGGCCAGGTTCAGCTGCAGGTGATGATATTATATCCATGCCGAGATGTCCGCCAGGGATCCGTGCAGATAGCATAGGATAATCTGGTTGAAAAGTGAGATCAGAGATGTGTCATCAGCATAGCAGTGGTGTAGAAAAAGCCATGTGCTTGTATGATGGGACCCAGCGATATGGTGTATGTGGAGAAGAGGAGGGGTCCAAGGACCGATCCCTGAGGAACACCAGTGACCAGTTGATGTGTTTAGGAGACCTCTCCTCCCCGTGTGTTTTTTTATTTATTTCTGATGAAATGTTTATTTGATAAATTAACTTAGATTTCTGGGCTCCCCTTTGTAATGTTGCTTCACCTAGAAACAGGTGGTTGTAACAATCTAAACATGAAATAATCCTCTCTCAGATTTCAAACTTGCAAACATTTTATTTATCTAATTATACATTCCTTTTCTTGATACTGATTTAACTATCAAAGTAATACCTAGCAATATGCTTGAGTGTTTATAGTTGTCATAAATGAATGAAATAAATTAATTTTAAACTACAATGTAAAACATTAGGTGTGTTCGACTTGAAGTACCGTGAGCATTCGACAGCTGATGGTTCCACATGCTCATTATAATCTCTCTCCAGTACTTTTTATGTTATACGCTGATTAAATATGCGCTTTTCCATCCACAATAAACTGTTTCCTTTGTACCAGGAGAGAGTCACGTGACCCACATTCACAGCTGAACACACCAACGAACAATACTGCTGTGATGAAAAACAGTTTGAAGAGTTACTCTTGATGACAGGAACAGGCAGACGAGTTGAAAACATGAGAGAGTAAAGATAAATAAGGATGAATAAAGATATTCAAGCAGATAAAGAAGAAACATTGAGAGGAACCAAGACTTATCAAAAGTTCAATTTAATAGAAAGTTAAATAAAGGTGTTCTTTTGTAAGCCTAAGATCGTTCTTTAGATTTACTTTAATGAGTAAATGAATTCAGAAAGACACTCACCATAGACAGTGAGACTGAAAATCATTATCCATTATTTCATGATCGAATATCCCTCTGCCACTGATGAGTGTATTAATTAATGCGTCTTTGAATCACTGACTCACACGATTTGTTCTGATTCATTCAGTAACCAAACACCACCTCATGTTCTCTTGTGGATTTATATTATTGTTAATCAATGAATAGCAATAGCAAACCATATTATTTCTAAAATGTAACTCTGTGTTATCTTATTGTCTGTTGAACTGTTGCATTAAATCAATATCACATTTGCGATCATGGCTGACGTTGAGGAAAAGATCATGCTCGGGTGATATTGCTTAACTTGGTCATATGATGCAAGTATAAATAATAATAAATCTCATCAAGAATTCATCCTCATGTCATTTTAACTTGCATTCATAAGCTACATCATGCAGTCAAAGCATGTACTATCAATGCAAATAGGAGTTTATAATATACCCACAAATTGCTTACAGACACCTATCCAGCAGAATCTGTTTATCCAAGGACTAATCAAACCACATTTCTGTACAGATCATGTGCAAAGCAAATATTGCAGGGAGCGTAACTATAATATTTGCATGTGTTTTTACTACTAAATGCATCAATTAAATGTTACAGAGAAAACAATGCACATGTTGACCTAAGAGAAAATTGTATTACATTTTTCTTGATAAAAAAAAGAGCAATAATGCAATATGCATTACGGGTATTGTCGTTTTTAGAGATTAGAGATTTGAATCAATGAAATAAAGATGCATTTTGTTCTGATCTAGATGAATGAGCTTCAGCAGGTCTCGCACACACTGCAGTATGGCTGTGACTGATTGGCAGTCGTTAGTAACACCCTGTGCTGAAATAATTGCCCATCAGCCACTGCTTTCTCGGGTCGCTTCGAGTAGGCTACCCCAGGACTGCTTAACTTAGTGTTTCAGCGAATAGAAGTCATGCATTATCTGAGCGAGTGGACGAGAGACGGCAGACGACAGAAATGTTGCTGATATGTCACGCAGGAGCTCGAATATTCAGATATGCGGATATGAGCGGCAAAAAAGAAACCAAAAATCTTTGAAGAACTATACCTGAGGAGGCGTATCCTGCTCAGTCGAATAGGGAAGTCAGAAACGGAGACACGATGAGGCAATTTATGAAATCAGGATCATATTTATCATACTTAAAACTGTACAGAGATACAAAGAGCACTTTCAGAATAGTTCTGTTTGTGCTACTCTTGAATGGTAAGAGCTTTCTATTTCTTTGAACAAATTCGGTTTCACCTTTGGTTGAATAGCAAAAATAATAATATTATAATAAAACTATACGATTTTTAATCTGCAATTGATTATTTCAAGTTAATATTAAACATGAATTAAGTGTATTTGTTGAGCCTACGATAGCCTACATTTTGTACTTATCACAATAATGCTAACTTAAGCATTAAGCAAAAATGCTTTTATCTATTTTTATTTGATGTTTTTTTAAAACGGAGTGACATCACTTAATGAGAGTAGGCTAAAATAGTTTTAAAGCTCAGTGGATTTAGTCTCGACAGGAGGTTAAAAATGGTAGTTCGTGATTGTTGATGAGACTCGAAATAGACTAATGCCTGTTTAGAAAGTAATGCTCACTTTCCAACATTAAAAAAATAATAATAATAATAATAAAAAAGACGTCGCAAATAATTCCAACTTTATTTTGCTGTTCTTGCTTGAAATAATAAGTTTACTTATCAGTAGCTCTGGAACTCTGAGTAAGGGTTCATTTGCATTCATAATGGTCTTAAAAAGTTCTTTATTTGTTGAAAGTTGCAGGAAACATGTTTTATCTGTTTCTGTTTAATCGGATCAAGGGCATTCTGTTGCCCAGAAACGCTTTTAGTTTCGCTTTTAGTTCACTCGACGTTAATCGCGTCAGCTGCTGACGTCACTGATGCACGGGTTGACCCAAAATGAGCGGTCACCCGCGGTTACGAGTCATCCAAAAATATTTTTTATGATATTAAAAATAATAATATCGGGTCGTTTGAAATAAAGATGCCAATTAAACCTTTGTAATTTATATAGTACTAAACACAGTTTTCTATGAGATCCATATGCCTACACTTTATTGGTTAAATTATTGGTGAAGATGACGCTCAAGCTTAGTCTGCATGTAGAGATGGAGACTGCAAGAGAAAAGATGAAGACTGGGGAGTGGAAGCTCCTCAAATACACAAATAGAAAGAGCAAAGTGTGGGAGACATTTGCAGAAATAATGAAAGATGATGACCAAAGTGCTGGCTTTGTCATGTGTAGGCTACCTTTTGAATGTTGAGCGTTATTAACTGTTGAATAAATGTTGACGGGGGATAAAATTTCCGATTTCCCAACACACTGAACTGAGCAATACCATTTTAATAAGTTTCTTTTAAACGCATATAGCTCAGTAATGTCAGTTTAATGTATTTTCTGAGAGGGGTGGGATTTTTGTTAGGAAAGTCGGGGGAGAGACGCACACTTCGATTAGACTGGATAAACACATGAAGCATCTTAATTAAGAAAATGAATACATCAAGCCTTTATTACATATTACATTAATGCTATATCAACATTCAGAAAACGAACAGTTGCAAGTGTGTTATTAATTCAGTACAAAAGTGTTTAATTCCTGAATAAATCTATTTTTGAACTAATTGAATGAGCCAGTGATTCAGTGATACATCCATTGTCACTTGCTTCATTTCATTTTAAATCATTTCATCTGAACTTTTGCAAAATGTTGACATAATTCCTAGTTGTGAGAACAAAAGCTTATACCATACACTTGAAACAGGTTTCAATCTTTCTTTGTGTGCTCTTAACCTCTAGATATTTGGTTTGTGTTAATACTGTTTTTGTCTAATAAAATGCTTGCTGTTCTTACTGTCAATACCTGACACAGGACAAATGATTTTGGTACTCTTTGTGTTTGTTCCCCAGATGTATTTGGTGTAGAGACAGATAAAGTCAAAGTGGTTTCTGTGAAAGCAGAAGAAAATGTTGCTCTGCGCACTGGAGAGACTGAAATACAGAAAGAAGATAACATACAGTGGATGTATGGAGATGAGCGCACACTCATAGGTGAAATCCACTTGAAGAACAATGTCTTCGAGACGTATAACACTGCTGATGGGAGGTTTGGTGACAGTCTGGAGTTGGACAGATATACTGGATCTCTCGTTATCAGAAACACCAAATCCACACACTCCGGAGTTTATCATCTGAAGATTTCGAAAGAAGGCGCCACAGTATACAAGAGATTCCAGGTCAATGTCGACGGAGGGGGTGAGTAAAGATGGTAAACATTTAATATGTTAAATGTGCGCAATGAGTGTTAATGTTAATACAAAAATCTTTGTTGACCCTGAAACAACATTGTGATTAACCAATCAGATTTGAAACAGTATATAGTCAGTGTTTGGTGATTGTACATCAGTGACAGTCATCTATCACTTCCTCTGGTTTGAGGTATTACTCATGAGTAAGGTAAAGTTAAGGTGTAGAGATATGGTCAAGACTAAAGCTTTGCATTAAAATGTTGTTAGAACACATCTAACTCTGCAAAATCAGGATGTGGGACTTATTACTTCTAACTTTGGCCCAGGCTAAGTTCCTGTCCTGGATAGTATTGTATTCTTTTTCACGAAAGACCAGGAGACAGACTTTGGATTTGGAAGCAAAATTCTCTTTATTGTGAGAACTGTCCACGCGCTGCAGTCATCAAAGTAAAGTCTAATTGTCTGTTTTCTGTTGTCTAACTAAAGCAGTGTTACATTGCAATTCATATAAGTTTCAAGGGGGAGGAGTTATATAGAGGTGGAGACAGTTGAAACAAAGAAATGCAAATTAAGTATTCAGGTACACTGTAAAAACTAAAGGTTTCTGGAGGCACCTTTTGGGGTTCTTCACTTTCACGCCGGTGGAACCCTCTGTGGATCCTCTAGGCAATCTTTTAAGAGGGGTGGTTCTTTGAGGAGCTTTAACGGTTCCTGGAAGAACCGTTTTATCAAGAATGGTCAGGAACCACCTTGGGTGCTTCGAGGCACCATTTTTCTAATTTCAGTTCTTTAATATTTGCCCCCCTCTCACCCACATACACCCACCTGTTTATTGTTAATACTATTTAGATTAGTTATTATTTAATAAACAAACTGAAGACTAAAACAAACACACATCAAGCATTATTTATTAATAAACAACAATATTCAGATACATTTCAAATAAATAACCAACTTAAATAGTCAATACTGCACATCACAATCCAAATCATGCAAAACACGCCAGTGTTAATACTTTTACATAAAAAAATAAAACAAAAAACACCTTGAGAACACCTTTATAAACAAATTAAACTATAAAACACATTTAATTGACCTCAAAAATAGTGCAATTCAAATGAGCAAATTTAATCACAAATTGAATGTGGATTGCAGTAAATGATAATATTCTTGTTCTAAATGGAGGTCAGATTATAGAAATTCACACAGGCCATTATGAGAAATTGATAAGCCTCAAGACATCTGTAGGTAGCTGGATCATCTCCTCCTGAATACCCAACAGATACAAGAGAAAAATATCTACACTGTACGCTAGATTTAACAGCTTTTCTGTAATATCACACAGAACACAAGCACTTCTAGTCAGGTGAATGCTGGTAGGTTTGTCAGCACATAGCTCCTCACCATCAGGAATATCTGCAGTGCTGCTCTCACCAATTGAGTCTCCATCAACACAGCTGGAGTAAGATTCTGTGTAAGAGGGGGAAGGAAGGAACCATTTTATGTAGTAAAAAAATATTGCCATTCAGCACATGGCTTTATTCATAGCATCCTAAAGATGAGGAATATCTTTGTCTTATTAGTGTGCTGATTAAAGGTTGTAGACTAGTTTAATGGACAATATCTATTGAAAGAACACAATACATGCTCACATACTGGTGCATCTCAAATTAGAAAATGCTCTTTAACTTAATTTTGAAGGTTAGAACTTATAGCTCATGAAAGTATTGAGTGCAGAAATCACACTTTAAATAAATTGAACTTTTCTGTTTTGTTTTTCCTTTATTTCAAAAAAATTGGTCTTAGGAAGCATTTATTAAATATTCTACTGTATTTTAAGCTGTTCGCTCTAATAATCAAAATTTAAAACAAACAAAAACCTGACAACAGGTGCGCGATGACGCGCCAGTACAACCACTACTTCTTTCATGTTTTGCATCCTGTGTGCATATCGCCACCTGCTTTTACTGTTGTGCATTTAATTCTACTTCATTTCTTTCTTGTTACACTTGTATTGATTGTTTTAATTAGTGTATATTTAATAAAATTGTCATGTTGAGCCATATTTAGTTGATTTTTAATGTTTGCTTTAAAATTGTAATTTTTTAAACATTATATATATATATATATATATACATATGTATAGTTATTGTATGTAAGTTATACAACATTATTATTTAAAATCCAACATGAAAGCACATAAAAGTGTAATATGGCGGAAAGAAATATAAGAAAATAATCTGTAATAAGCTATTATGGTGAATAATATGTATGTGTGGCCCAATATGTATACATTGTCTGTTGCTCTGAAAAAAGTTTTTTCAGACATATTTTTTGGGGGTTATTCATGGGCTATACAATTTTCTCTTTTCTCTCAAAAATCTCCTTTCTAATCATGCCCATGTTTTTGTGCCAAGTCCCACAGAAGTCATTATTCTGTACCAGCCCCAAAAAGTAAATAAATAAATAATAACAGTCTTTCTTATTTTTGTAACATGAATCTCTGGTTCCTACATATGCTGTCTTTTACAACTCAGATCTTCCAGGAACCACTTGGATTTTAACAGATCTTACAATAACCCGTTTTTAATAATTGAGTTCCTCCAGGAACCTCCAGAGCACTTTGAGGTCTCAGTGTAATAAAAGGGTGACTCCAGAAACTCTGAACTGGAAACAAAGTGCTTCAAGGATCCCATAAGTTCCTGCAAGAACTGCAAAAACTAAAATGGTTCTTCCAGCAACCCTATTATGAGAACAAGAGCTTTTTGCATTTTGAGGTTCCTTGAGAACTCAAAAGGATATTTGATGAACCTTTAGTTTTTACTGTGTATAGCAAACTTCCCACAGTACACAAGTCCTGATCCAGAAGAGCTGTTACCACAAAAGGTGACAAAGCAAAAGTCTCAGTAGTAATCAGCCTCATTTGACTTACAATAGGAGGACTGAAACTGGCAGGAACATCTGGCTGCAACTGTTAATGTAACACCTTTAACTTTAAATCCTAAATGCAATGTACTTCACTATGTTTCTAATATGATGTTATTTTGGGATGTAAGATCAGCAGATCTAATGATCTAACTGAGTCTTAAATTTGTAATCCTACAATAGCCTAGCTAACTCTGGTGTAAACACTGTTGCAAGCATATTTAATGTCATTTAATGGCTTTAGAGTTTCTTTAAGTTTGATCAAATTAATTACACATTTTACAACTTTTATTGCATTATTTCAGAAAAGGCACCTCCCAAGAAAAGTGGATGGAAATCTCTTCCAATTCGTGATATTATAAAAACCTGTAAGTATATATTATGATATACATACATTACATCTTACTTAATTTAAAGGCTACACGAAAAATCAGAAATGCTTAGTTGTTGTTTTTTACTGTAATCTATAATGTTCCTCTTTTTCTTTTCAGTTTTTTCCTTCATGTTTGCAGGACTGATTGGACTCATAATCATCACATGCTGTTTCTGGTATACAAGGCTTCACTAAAAAATGTAATGATTTATTTATCTTGAGAGTAATTTGTTGTTATAAGAAAGTGGAAGAAGGTTTATTGTGAGAAAACACTGTTAATCGTTTGCTCAAAGATATCCAAGTGTGTTTTGATCTCACTATCTTCGACAAATCAAATCACAGCTTTGGTAAAAAAGCTCACACAGCTTGAAGGTTTACTGACGAATGACATCATATGAAAATTGTCTGAACAAACTCTTTCAAAACACTTGCAAAATTTAATACTAGATTTGACAAAACAAGAAGTTTGTCTCATTGCATTTTGGCTTAAGATTTGAGCGGTAAACGAGAAAATCTTGTGTTATGAATATTGTGATACCTTTTGTGTTCCAGTTCATAAGTATAGCACATCAAATGCAATCAGTCCTACTTTTTCAATCTGTTTTCTGTATCTACTTCAATCAAATGTCAAAGATATGTTTACGCTTACATTTAATTTAGCCATTTAGAGATGTTTTTACTTATAAATGAGGATGTTAAATGAAGATGTTATAGTTGATGTTGTTTTATTTTATTTACATTTTTTAATTTAACTTAATTTAATTTAACTTTTTTTCCTCCTGTTTCTATGAATCTAAAATGCTTGGTTATATGAAATGATCTTTGTGTTTGACATTCCTCATATCCTGTCCAAAAAAAAAGGTCTAAATAAACAAACAAACAAATATTTGGTCATCATTTACTCCTCTTGATGTCAGTCAAAATCTGTAGGTTTCTTTATTTCATTGGACATAAGAAATAAGTATTTTTCTTAAACAAATATTTAAGAAATGAATATTCCATTGTGGAAATCATGCAGCAGTTTTATTTTAGGGAGTGTCTATTTATTCTAATTGCAAATAACCTGCCAAATTGTCAAAGGCTGTTTACACTAACTCCACCTACCAATGTGTGATTGGTCTAGTCAACACTTCAAAGAAACTGCTTACATTTGTCCACTTCAGTGGCATAGATGATGAATGGCGAAGATCTCCATTTGAATTCAGTCCTTGCTCTAATCTGAGCCAGACCGGTTACCAAATCTGAGTTCATTAAAAAACAGAATGCAAAATTATCTACAGGTACTTTTACAATGACAAGTTCAATCCCTCATTCTACAGTATCTGCACCAGACCGGACCGCTTCAGGTGAGGAAGGCAAGGTTTTAGCTAAAATTAAGGACTGAGCTGATCCCGTATCACACAGCATGGATAAGCCTCAATCAGTTGACTCAGTTTAATGGGACACACAGCCATATAACGTAATAAGTTGTGTAAGGTCCCGCCTACTTGGGCCTGGATGTCGTGTCTCGCTCTTCCAGCTCTAAGAGAAAAATACTCCTTGGGTTTTTCCTAGCTGTTGCTTCTAAGTTTACTTTTACGTTTTACCTCGTTTTAATCTGACTCCAATTTTAAGTTAT
>JAUMHI010000057.1:6309093-6344093 GCA_032359435.1 Enteromius unitaeniatus | reverse complement strand
ATTTTCTATTAATTATTTTAATCAAATTATTAACAATAAAATGTAAGAACTAACACCTATACAAAAATCTCCCTATAGCAAAAAACATTGATTCAGTCTTTACATGAGCACTTAATGGAGAAACTCAAGACAATGCAAAAAAAAACCCTTTCTTAATGTAGGTCATTGTAATTTTTATTGTAAAAATGAATTAGCTATTTTTTAAAAATAGACATGAGGATGCTTTAAACCTTGCCTTTGCCTTTCCATCTGTGTGTCATTGAAGTATTTTAATGTAATTTGCTATTTCCTCCCTAGAAAATTACTCCCTCAGATTTTGGAGGTAAACTTGTGCACTTTGGTCTGTCAGTAAGTGGTGTATCCACTACAGCATCAAATAAAGCCTCTATCGCTGTTGGAAGTCAAGGGGGAGTACTTGTTTTTGAGTGAGTAAAAAATATGTTGTTATATTGCTCAAAGTGTCAAACTATTTTTTACTTTTCATTTTAATGTTATACATATAAAATGTATTTTATGTTTCATTAATGGATGGTGAAACCTTCTCTGTAGATGTTGTTTCATGTTTATACTCTTTGTTTACAGGACTATCCCTGTTATTGTTATTAAACCAGCTATATCAATTACTCAAGAATTAATTCCTCTCAGTGAACAAATGATTGAAATATCCAGCATAAAGTGCCAAATATGCTTTGAAGTGAAGAATGAAAAGCTTCAAAGTAAGTATTCTTTTTTTAATTCAGTGAATATTTCTGATCCAAAACAATCCTCATGATTATTTTAACCATATTCACTTTCTGTCATTTTAAGCTCAACTTCCTATTAAGTACCAAATTGCCTTGGATTCTGGAGTAAACGAAAAGCGTCTCACTGTCGACGGCAAAGATCTCTTCGAAAAAACCCTCATCTTGACACCAGATCAAGAGTGTGCACCTTTGATCAACCTAAGATATTCGGTAGGAGGGTTCTGTTTGGCTGTTTTTAACTACCCTTACTACGATTTTTAGAAAATAAAACACGTTACAGGAACAGTTCAACCTAAACTTTATGAAACTATTACAAATTGTAAAAGAAAAAAAAAATTGACAGCATTCAGTAAATAAATTATTCATCATATAAATCCTTTGAGAATGATGACTCTCTCTTTACGATGCTGACTGAGAAGAACTGTGTCTTCCTTTTAGGGCTGTTATGATTGTTTTTCACCCATTAAAATCAAGCTGAATTTTTCATTGGATGTCCATCCAAAAGAAGCCCCTATACGAATCCTTGATGCATTTACTCCAACAGAGGTTGAAAAGCAGGTAAAATATTTTTAAGCATATTCATAACAAAGATTTTTTTACTTCACATAATTTGGGGTCAAATAGATCCTTTTGAAATGTTTTAAAATGAACGTCTTATGTTTATCAAGGCTACATTTATTAAAAAATATAGTAAGAACACAAAAATTCAGTATTAAAATGTCGAATTTCAGTTTAAAATAACTTTTTTCTGTTTTAATATATTTAAAAATGTAATTTTAAAAAAAAGTCTTCATTGCCGCACAATCCTTCAGAAATCCTTATTTGCTGATTTGTAGATTGTATTTAATGAATAGAAATGAAAAAAGAAAAACTTAACTTTTTTTATTAAATTTTTTTGAAATACAAAAAGTTGTGACATAAATGTCTTTACTGTGACTTTTGATCAATTAAATACATACTTGCTGACAAAAAAAATAAAAAATCATCTCATTAATCATTATCCATATTGTGAAATGTTTCATTAAATGACTTTCAAGAGTTCACGTTTCCTGGTAATCAGATTAGAGTGAAATAAAGCTGTCTGGGGAGCGAGCCGGGAGAACGGCGGACTCCGAACCCTAATGGATAGAACCCTAGCGAGGGTGAGGGTTCGGCGCTTGGCTCGTTCGCCGTCTGCCCCCCAGGTGTGAGGTATGAGGAGAAAGGAGGCGAAGGGGAGGAGGAGGGATATGATCAAGGCAAGATGTGGGAACATGGAAACTGGGTTATTTTATAGTAAAGGAAAGTGATATGATTGGAGGAGCTTGATTAGGAAATCGGCTGCCAGACGCGGGTGATTAATGTGTTCACGATCCTCTCGAAACCATGTTTTTTGCAAAACATATACTTTACATTTCTGGAATAACATTTCAAATGATCATATGATAAAATTATCATCTTTTTGTCTTTTTTTAGATTTCCTTTGAAAAGGATTGCAAGTTTACAGACTGTAAACCACAAATTACATTGTCAGATTCAAAAATTAGGTATGTGCTGATTAAATGTACTAGTTTAATTTTGTTTTAGTTTTTTGAAACTAAAATAATTTATATTTCAGTGAAACCTCGATTATAATCGGAGAAACTCAAAGCTTGAGTGTCAATTTCTATCTTATAAACACTGGAGACAATTCCTATATGACCACCCTGACTCTGACCTTTCCCAGCATACTGAGTCAAAAGGTAAAAACATGCCCTTATCTTCAAAAGCCTACTGCTGATACTTTTCATAGATATATGACAACCTGGTTTGGTGTCTCGTTTACAGAAAATAGAGGGTGCCTCCTGTCCTGTGAAGAATGACAACCAGATACAGTGTAATCTTCAACACCCTATTTTCAAAAGAGGAGCACAGGTATGAATCAGTCACACATCTTTGAAACAATAGAAACCTGATCTCTTGCACCTGATTTTTCAGTAATGAAAATATATATTTTTTTCTTTTCAGACCAACCTTTTCATCTCATGGCAGCTCAGTGACAACAAATCAGATTTGAAGAATGCTGAGATTATTGCAAATTTAACCAGGTTTGAGAGCTACATCACCAAAAAATAATTTGATATAGAAACAATTTATAGAAACTGCCAGTAAAGTTCACAGTTACAGACAAAACGTCCAGTGACACATTTAATTTTAAAGTGAAATAGTATTTTCTTCTAAAATGTGCTTTATTAATCTTTTAGTTAAATAATTTTACATTTTTACAAGTCTATATAAATCTGCATTTGTATTTTTTACATTTATTTATATAACATTTTCTCTGGTTTTAGTCAGAGTAATGGCTCTGAGGTGATGGACTCTAAAATATATCCATTTGCTGTGAAGTATTCCCTACCAATCCAGTTAACTGGGTAGGTGAACAAACAATCTGATAAGTGTTTCACACGAGACATTTGATTTTGTAATATGACACATATTTATGGTTATCATTTTAATTATTTGCTTCTCTACAACAGCAAAGCCAACCCAAGCAGACTCACAATTGAAGAGGGGGAAAAGGTAAAGACTCAGAAGGTGTATTTTTCATTTCAGGTACAGTATTTAAAAATAATATCTCAAAATAGAATGAGCTCAATTTAGATTTTTATATCTATTTTAATGAACTGCGTTCTGATTTAGTTTACAGGTGAAAATAAGTATGGGGCTGCAATCAGTGTAAATGTAACCATAGAAAAGGACACCTGCAAAACTGATTTGGAAATCAGTAGTGTAACACCGCATAAGGTATCTCATGGAATGCAATATTTAGTTCATGTAGTCTGACAATAAAAATTGTGAAATCTTTCAAACTAACATATATTGCTCCTTTCATGTTAGGAGTGTGTTTTTTCAAAAAATACTGACATGGAGGTAAGATATTACCCTGAAACAACATTTAAACATTTATTTAAAACATTCAATAAAAGTAGTTTAAATATAAAAAAGCATTTTATATATTTTTTTTTTCCATATAGGGTCCCTATGTCATCAGATGTACCATGACAAAGCTGCAGGAAATCGAAATCGTTGCCAGTGTTTTGATACATGATGTTGAGGTATAGTTATACAGTTCAGGTATTCTGATAATCACTTGCATCAATGAACTGTTTATCCAATAAATCTTTTCAAACTGATAGGGAAAAGATAAGATTACTGCCATAGGAACATACAGCTTTGATGAGACAGTCTATGCTGCGAAGGATACTTCGAGGAACATCCCGGTGAGCTGCAGTCTTTTTCAAGCAGGCAAACATGTTATCGCATATTTAGTTAGTTACTGATATCATGCCATGCAGGTGGAGGTGATAATTACGAAGCTGAGTGTGACGTCATCTAAAGGTGCCATCATCGGAGGATCCATAGGCGGGTTTCTGCTCCTGCTCATCATCATTATCATTCTCATTAAGGTAAAACAAACAAAAATCATGGGATATTGTACTGCAATTGTTTACTGCAAATTTTTGTGTATGTAGTTGGTCATTATGTTGGTCATTAGTATTTTATGCTTAAAATGTGTGCATAGTGAAGAATAACTGAAAGTTCTATGCTGACTCTGTGTGATCTTATTTTCAGTGTGGCTTTTTCCGTCGTCGCCATAAAGTGGACCAAGCACAGAGTTCAGACTGAAGACCAGCACAGCCCAGGAGGGATCATATATTACCATATATCTTGCTTAAGTTTGTGTCACAAAATGTTGTTTGTAAGATGAGAGTTATAGTCTTGTTTTATTATCAGTGTAACATTAAGAAAAAGCTTTTTAATTATTGATTGTATTTAATATTGTATATAGGCATACAGAAATAATTAAATACAAAATATGTGTTTCTAAATAAACCGAAATCCTAAAAATCCCATTTGCCAGTCCAAAACCAAAAGTCACAGATAATTTTATGATCCATCATTTACAGTATAGCATCTATGGAAATCAAATGGCAAGGATAATTTGTCAACCATTTTGCATGGAATGAAAATTATATTTTGGTGGTGAGTTCCCTTATTTCCCAGCCTGGTCAAGGTCATGTTTAACTATTTGCATGGTGGTTCTGGGAAGCTGAAAAGTGCTCAAAAACAAATAAACATATAACCAACTTGCCCAGGCTGGGATACCATGGGAGATATCATACTGTTTTGAAACTGGAAACAAAGTCTTTTAACTAATGGTCAATCGCCTCCACATGGTTTACTCTCACATAATCAGTCACACATACACAAAGTCATGTGATATGCTCTTGCTCTCACATGTCTGGCTATGTTTAGTCTTGCATCTGACTAGCTACTGAATGTCACAGCTTGTAGAAATATATGGCCACTCAGCAAAGATTTGTTCTCTTTCTCTCTAAAATTTTGTTAAATTGTAATACGAATAATGATTATGCACCCAAATGCCAAAAATAGAGATTTAGAAGCAGAAAACTCTTGTTTATGAATGTATAATTTAGCAGAACAGAAAACATAAACTGATTATGTAATATTTCCCAGTATTTTCCTTTAAATGGTCAAACTAAACAAAGACAGCGTCCTTAAAACAAAAAGAAAAGACACTTACAAAATAACGATTGAATAAACAAAATCCAAAACTTTTCAGTGTAGGTACATTGCCAAAACAAACGCGTGAAATCTTCTTCAGACGAATGACAAAAACTGCAGCTTACTTCAATGACTGATTTTCTAAGAAAAGCTTTAGTCGGGTAACATGTGAATCAGTTTAAATGTTATTTGCTATATTTTATTGGTCAGCAGATACTTATGAGGAAGAGACCATACTTTCTCCCAACAATATAATATTCCAACTTGATACTACATAATTGTTGTTATCTCTTTCTGGAAGAGAGCTCTGATTTTATAGTTATTTTTGTAACACATTGTGTCAATTAAAGACATTGCCATGGAAAAGAAAAGAAACACCAGAAGGAATGGCATTGAAAACAACAGCATATTCATCAGTAGATACAGCAATTACATTTCTGTAAGAAATAGGAATAGTTATAAAGTCTGACATGTGAGTTAAAAAGCTGTCCAGCGAAAAGAAGGTTGTTGTTTTTTAAAACAGTTGTCAAAGAAAAGTGGCTTATTCTTATAAAGAATATACTTATTATTCCATAAATAATATTGGTGTGGAGAAAAGTTATGTTTGGATATGAGGGACCAGTCCAAGAGCATCTGCTGGTAAACCAAAATATCTGAATTTTGCAACCAAATTGTACCACAGAAAGTAGTTTTATTATTTAATATGGAATGCTACAGTAAAAATATAAAATGAAATTAAAATGTTTAATGAAGTTAAATTACGACTTATTACGCTAAAAGTAAGAAAAAGAAAATGAAAAAATGAAAGCAAAAATCTGCTAGTTTTGTATTGTATAGGTTCGAATTTGTGTAAATATTCATGTTATGCACGAAGTAACGAAGAAATGAATATATCCTCTGAAACAGGTAAAAACATCTCATCAGCTGTCTTTATGTATATTTCTATGTAAATATTATTTTTTCTACATTCAATAAAATAAAAAATAACACAACTGTGCGAGAGAGTACATTCGAGAGGAAATTTTTAAACAGAAATGTGGATAGTTTTATATGACGTTACTTGTCTAAGTACACTTAAAAATAATTCAGTAAATGTGATTGTTAATGTCGAACTAGCCTAATTCAACAGCAAACACAAATTATGTAATATTTAACATTATGTAAATAATCCGAAGCATCTATAAAACAAAAGAAAAGTCACTTACAAAATATTATTGAATATGAATCGGAGATCCCATCACCAGGTCCAATACCGAACCAAATCTCGCGAGAACGGACGAGGGGATAAGTTAAGGAAACATGGCGATGTCTAATTTGTTAAAGGTAAGAGACAATTAAGCTCTTTGCCTCCAAATTCTCCGTAAACAGTCAAAAACCCTTTTAGGCACATATAATTTTCAAATGACTATTTTGTACCATTGTGATTTAGCGGCTTGCTCGGACTCTTAGGTGCATGTCCTGTGAGTTTATAAGAGAGTGTTGCAGCCTGTGTTTAGCTAGCAGGCTGGGAGCTAACTGACATTAATAAAGCCAATATTTACAAAAATACTGGACTGCATGCAGGCGAATGAAGTTGAATGATTAATTCCAACTGGTGTTGACCTTCGGTGGACACCCGTTGTATTTATAAATATATATCTCAAAGGGACGTGTTTCTGTTGACAGTTAGCACGCATGTTGCTAGCTTTGGCAATGATTTAATGACACTGAGAGTAATGGCTGAGCTACATAAAATGTAAATGTATGCTGTTATTACTAAGAGGTTTGTGTTGTAGTAAGTTAAAAGACGATGCACATGTCAGGTCACAAGTGTCAGATATTATAAGTACTTGAAACATGTGATGAAATCATTCAAGGCATATGAATTGGAGAGTAGAGAAATTCCATTTGTATAGATGCTGTTTGATTTAACACAGTTAAATACAGTGGATTAGTTGTAAAACCTAGTGAGCTGCCTACCTAGTCAACATTATGGGCACCATGTGTTTAAAAGTGCAAGTGATGTCCAAAATGGTATTGAATCAGTTTGATTTATAACCTGTCTGTGTTGGACATGACATTTTAAACATATATGAAATTGAATGACTTATTTTTATTGTTGAAATTAATTAACTAGCATAGACTTATCTTACACTTTTTGAGTAATTGAAAATTATGCACAAAAATACTCACAAAATATGTTTACCTTTTTGTTTTCATGTCTTCATGTTTCTTTTTTTCCCCAGACTGTTCTCTTGGTAAACAAGTACAATATTTGATTTTTTTTTCTTGAATTAATGGCAGTGTTTGGGAAATTAAACAAAATTCAAGTATAGTTGTATTTTGTGATTTATTCGATTTAAAATGTAGAATTTTCGCACAATAACAAAATTGGTGTATTAATTTCAAAGGATTATGGTTCAAAAAATGTATTTTTAAGGTGCATTTTCATATTTGAAAGTCTAGATCTGGTTTAAGGATATAATAATAAATGGTAAAAGGCATTAGAAATGTTGAAAGATTACATAAAACAATAATTTACATAAAAATAAAAATAAATTAAACAAATAAATAATTAAAAAGGTACAAGTGATAATTAAAACGTTTGGTTCTGTTTTAATAGATTTAATAAAAGAAAGAAAACAGGACATAAGTTTCAAAAGACACTCGATATGAAAGAAATTGTAAATGCTTTGTGAATCATCTTCAATAAAGCTTCTGGTTTTCTACGCATGTTTAGACAGAGAGGCCTTCCATAATGTCTGGTTCATTGTTTTGTGTGAATGCAATCACACTCTTTTTCTCTAACTGTCTATATCTTCTTCCATGTTCTTTTGCTTAGAACAAGGGTTCCCTCCAGTTTGAGGACAAGTGGGATCTTATGCGTCCCATTGTCCTCAAGTTGCTTCGCCAAGAGTCTGTAACTAAGCAGCAGTGGTTTGATCTTTTCTCGTAAGACCCCTATAAATTCAGATCTTTTTATATCCTACACATTAACCACAGTCTTAATGTTCAATCCGTCTTGCTGTTCTCTTCCGTTCTGACAGAGATGTTCATGCAGTTTGTCTATGGGATGACAAGGGACCAGCAAAGATCCACCAAGCCCTCAAGGAGGACATCTTAGATTTTATTAAACAAGCTCAAGCGGTAAGAAAGAGTCAGGATTAAACCACCCGTCAATGTTCTTCATCAGAATCATGCCTCATTCTCGATCATTGGTGTTTAGCGAGTGCTCAGCCACCAAGATGACACGGCACTCCTCAAGGCTTACATTGTGGAGTGGAGGAAGTTCTTCACACAGTGTGACATCCTGCCCAAGCCGTTCTGCCAGCTGGAGATTACCCTGATGGGCAAGCAGGGCAGCAACAAGAAGTCCAATGTGGAGGACAGCATTGTTAGAAAGGTGAGAGGAATAAAAGCAGGATTTTGAGGTTAACTTCTTAGGAGGGGATTCATTGAGCTCTGCTTTTTATGTTCTCGCAGCTGATGCTGGACACATGGAACGAATCTATATTCTCCAACATCAAGAATAGATTGCAGGATAGTGCAATGAAGTTGGTCCATGCTGAACGGCTGGGAGAAGCGTTCGACTCGCAGCTGGTCATCGGAGTCAGGGAGTCGTATGGTGAGGCTCACTCCAGGTTTTGGATTGAGTGAATCTTTTTATTCATGAAGACTTAAAAACTCTCTTATACTTTCTTTCTTAGTGAACCTGTGCTCCAATCCCGATGATAAACTGCAGATCTACAGGGATAACTTTGAAAAAGCCTACCTAGACTCCACTGAGAGGTTCTACAGGACCCAGGCACCGTCCTACCTGCAGCAGAATGGAGTACAAAACTACATGAAATATGTACGGCCTGCCAGACATCAGATTGCATGACTCCATGATCTTTAGCCAATCAGATTGCATAGCCGAGAGGCATGCCTTTGCAGTTATATATTGTCATGTCTTTGTTTACAGGCAGACGCTAAATTAAGGGAAGAGGAAAAACGTGCACTACGATATTTAGAGACAAGACGTGAATGTAACTCTGTACAAGCAGTGAGTATATGATTAGCTTTTAAATAATAATAGTACATCATTTATAGAAATAGAGACGGTGACAAACAATTTATTTAACAATTTTGCATAAAATATAGAATAAGCCATTAAACTTTAAATTTAGTATTTGTACATGTATTTGTACATTAAAATTATTATTATTTTTTAAGTTGTTCAATATTTAATATTTCATTTAGAAATATTCTCAAATAATTTTCAAATAAAATAATAGAAGCAGGTATGTG
Organism: Enteromius unitaeniatus; assembly: GCA_032359435.1. Classification (NCBI taxonomy): domain Eukaryota; kingdom Metazoa; phylum Chordata; class Actinopteri; order Cypriniformes; family Cyprinidae; genus Enteromius; species Enteromius unitaeniatus. Next base: position 6,334,536 of record JAUMHI010000057.1, on the reverse strand, counting down.
AGACTGAAATTGTGTATTGTTTTATTCCTCAGCTTATGGAATGTTGTGTGAATGCACTGGTAACGTCCTTTAAAGAAACTATCTTGGCTGAATGTCCAGGCATGATCAAACGAAATGAGACTGACAGTGAGTATGAGACCATTTACAATTGTTTTCAGCATTTATATGAAATAGAAATCTTGTGGAAATTTTGTGTAACATTATAAACACCTCTGCCACTTGCATGAACTTAATGAGCCCAAACTTTTGAACATTTTGAGAGCTTTTTGGCTCAGTTTTCCACAAAGATGGAATTTTGCATACTTACTTCGCATGCAGTGAAGATGTGTAATATCTCTAAGTTTAGATTTAATCTCTAAACTCTTCTTCCATAGAGCTGCACCTTATGTTCTCTCTCATGGATAAAGTGCCCAATGGGATTGAACCCATGCTGAAAGACCTAGAGGAGCACATTATCAGTGCTGGACTGGCAGATATGGTGGCCGCTGCCGAGACCATCACAACAGTGAGCAAAACATTAGCAAAATTACTATAGTCTGTGTGAGCGTATACTGTGTGAGCTGTTATTCACAGTATAAATAAAGGATAATTGGTTAATGTTGATAAGATTACTTATCACTGAATGGTATTCCAAAACCCTGTCTAGGTTTGAACCTTGACCTTTGTGTTAGGATAGATTCTCAAATACTTGGCAACCAAAGTATTAAACAGGTGTTGTTGTGTTTGTTTGTTTCTTCTTAGGACTCTGAGAAATACGTGGAGCAGCTCCTGACTCTCTTTAATCGATTTAGTAAATTAGTAAAGGAAGCATTCCAGGATGACCCTCGGTTCCTTACAGCCAGAGACAAAGTGAGCATGCCGCCCTATACATGTTCATTCTGGTCTCAGTAAGTAGCATGCATGACTAGATCACACTGCAGATGGTTATCGCAGATCTGTGATGACACAAGAATACAATGGAAGGTTATATAACAACAACTCTATTTAAAATGTTGTTGATTTTACTGAAAAGTAAATTGAGGTGTTTGTTATTTTGAATTAATGATGTTTTTATGTCTTGCGTACCTTTTTAATGATGTCTAACATTTCCCCACAGGCATACAAAGCAGTTGTAAATGATGCCACAATATTTAAGTTGGAGCTGCCAATGAAACAGAAGGGGTGAGTAACTACTGCCTTCTGGCCTTCTGTTGAGTGTCCATTTCAGTGAGATGCACAAAATAACCTCAACTCAGGCAACTTAGAAGCTGAAGTCATAATTTATAGTGAAGAGGTTTACTTTACAAAAATCTATGACTTGGATTATGACTTGAAATAGGTACGTTTTTATGTATAATACATATAATTATTTATTTTAAATATATGATATGAAAATATAATAAAACTAATACAAATATAACATTTCTGTAATCTAAAATTCTGAAATATGACACAGTACATGGCTATAAATGTAGATTTATATTTTTATTACATTTTTTTTTTTTTAAGAATGTGGGAAAAAAACTTTAGATTCACAATATAAACGGTGGAAACACATCTTCACAGTTAAAAATGGCCCATATGTAAGTGAGTGATGATATTTTAGTATAATTGAGATACTGTTATTAGTATTTTAAATTGGTGTTTATTTTTATAGTGTGTAATCTGATTTTAGTTAAAAACTAAAATGTTTTTGTTTGTCTTGTGTATATGGTTTAAATTTTCTATTAAATTTGATTTAATTTATTGTGATGGACTAAAATAAACTAAAATAATTTAATAAAATTAAAGAAGAGTTTTATTATTTTTTCTATTCTTTGTAAATAGGCAAATGTTTTTATTTAGAGGTGCTTTTAACTGATTTATTAAAAACCAATGTTTGTCTAGTGTGCATCTGCAAATGTCTCTTACAACCTTTTGTTAATTGTATAACTTGTATAAGATCGGAATGAAAATAGCCTTGCTATGCTAGCATGGCATGAAAAAATGAATAAAAAAAATACATTTTTATCTTTTATTTTATTTCAAATCACAAAAATATGGTTTTAATATTAAAATCCATTTTTTTAGTATTGTATTGTAACTTGTATCAGTTGTGTTTGATGTTTCTAAATGCAGAGTGGGCCTAAAAACACAACCAGAGTCAAAGTGTCCAGAGCTGCTGGCAAACTATTGTGACATGCTGCTAAGAAAAACACCACTCAGCAAAAAGCTGACCTCAGAGGAGATCGAGCTAAAACTGAAGGAAGTGGTGAGGGGCTGTTGAGAAGAATCACATGTTGTTTACACAATGCTTTCGTTGTTACCTTTAAAAGTGTTTTTATATGCGAATCCTACTTTTTTTTTCCCCCCTGTAGCTACTTGTGCTAAAATACGTCCAGAATAAGGATGTGTTCATGAGGTACCACAAAGCCCATCTGACTAGACGTCTGATCCTGGACATCTCCGCAGACAGTGAGATTGAGGAGAACATGGTTGAGTGGCTCAGGGTAAGAAGACATACAAAGAAGAGTCAATAAAATTTGTATTTGAGTGTTGTTGTTTTTTTATTCTAATGGCTCACTGTTTGGCTTGTTACAGGAAGTTGGGATGCCTGCTGACTATGTGAACAAGCTAGCTAGAATGTTCCAGGACATTAAAGTGTCCGAAGATCTTAACCAGGTTTTCAAGGAAATGCACAAACACAACAAGCTAGCTTTACCAGGTGACAAATCAAGCCCAATTTTCTCTCTGTATATGCATTTACACTTCCTTTTAACAGAGTTTTGAAAAATATTTATATCTGTATTCAGCAAAAATGCATAAAATATATCAAAAGCGATCTTTCCTTGTGTTACCCAGCTGACTCTGTGAACATAAAGATCTTGAATGCTGGAGCGTGGTCACGCAGCTCAGAGAAAGTGTTTGTGTCTCTGCCCACCGAGCTGGAAGACCTCATTCCAGAGGTGGAGGACTTCTACAAGAAGAACCACAGCGGCCGCAAACTCCACTGGCACCACCTCATGTCCAATGGCATTGTGGGTTTATTTTATGCACTTAAACTTTTGTGCTTAGTAGTGATTTGTGGTGACTGCAACTTGTAGCTAATAGGTCTGTGTGCTCTCTGATAGATCACTTTTAAGAATGAAGTAGGGCAGTACGACCTGGAGGTCACGACCTTTCAGCTGGCTGTACTTTTTGCCTGGAACCAAAGACCACGAGAGAAGATCAGCTTTGAGAATCTGAAACTTGCCACTGAGCTGCCTGATGCTGAACTGAGACGAACTCTCTGGGTAAGAACATGACTGGGGTGTCAAATCCGAAGGCCATATGTCGCATTTTATTGTGTTAGATGTTTACCATATTTCTGCAGTACTTCTGAGGAAGCTGCTTGTTTTTAAACTTTAAACAGAAATTGGAAGCACTGATATATTTAAACTAATTCAACACAGTTCATTTTGTGATTCCAGAAGTTCCAAGAGCTCTGCTTTTAGTAAAAAACAATAGTTATCTTGATTGTTTGTGTAATATTTAGATGATTTTATTCATGGTGCACCATCATCTACTTAACATTTTCCCTCTTTCCCCCCCCCACAGTCTCTGGTTGCCTTCCCAAAGCTCAAACGCCAAGTGCTGTTATATGAACCTCAAGTGAGCTCTCCCAAAGACTTTACAGACAGTACATTGTTTTTCGTTAACCAGGAATTCTCCTTGATGTAAGAACATGTCCTGTCCTACCGGCTCTTTAGAACTAGTCTCTTTAAATGGAAATAATAATAAGAATTTCCTTTCTCCTCAGAAAAAATGCCAAGGTTCAAAAGAGGGGGAAAATAAACCTCATTGGCCGATTACAGCTGACAACGGAGCGAATGAGAGAAGAGGAGAACGAAGGCATCGTCCAGCTTAGAATATTAAGAACACAGGTACAAAACATCAACAAGCATTACTAGTTCTCTTTGCTCATGAACACCAGTCACTAAAACCCAAAGTATACTTCAGTTTAATGTGTTGCCTTTCAAAGTTTACGCCATTTGATAGTACACATGCAAACAGATTTACTCTACCCACTGGAAAGTTTCCAGGTCCATCATCTGCGCTAATTTTAATTAAAAATGTCTTTGTATTTATTGAAACTAGAGTTGCGTGTATCTCCTCATGCCTTCCCTCATGTCGTTCCAAACCCATAAGACATTAAATCATCTTCGGAACACATTAAGATATTTTTGATGAAATCTGAGAGCTTTCTGACCCTGCATAGATAGCAACTACCTTGTAAAAGGCCCAGAGAGGTAGTATGGACATTGTTAAAATAGTCTGTGTGACCTCAGTGGTTCAGCCATAAGTTGATGAAGCAACAAGAACACTTCTTGTGTGGAAAAAAAAAACCCCAGGGTTTTGATGTCAGCAAATGACACGAGAAGAGTTGTTAAAAAAAGTAGAAAAAATGTTAAAACAATTATTTTTGTTTTCTTTTCGCCCAGAAGAACTATTTTTGTAGCTTCATAAAATTACAGTTGAACTACTGATGTGTATTTAAAAAATGTCCTTATTAGCTTTCTGGGTTTAAAAAGTACTGTAATAACTAATTTTACAGTAAAATACTGTTTAAGTGTTTATTTCACAGTTGACTTCATGTGTTTGTTTCTGTGACTGCAACATTTCAGGAGGCCATCATTCAGATAATGAAGATGCGTAAGAAGATCACAAACGCTCAGCTGCAGACCGAGCTGGTGGAGATCCTGAAGAACATGTTCCTCCCTCAGAAGAAAATGATCAAGGAACAGATCGAGTGGCTTATTGAGCACAAGTACATAAAGAGAGACGAGACAGACATTAACACCTTCATCTACATGGCGTAATGTAGAAACGACTCCGGAGATGATCCGTGACCGTTCTGGAGGACGGCATACCCATCGAGGATCAGCAGCGGGGGAGGGAGGGTGATGTCTCGAAAATACTGCTTAGGCTGCTGGTCTGGCGGCGTAGCCATGAGCTTGTTTTAACGCCAGACAGTCATACATCAGTAAAAAAAAAATATAAAAAAAAATAAATAAATCCCTGCCTTACCTTACAGTGAAGACACATGGGATGAGGATAGGAGATTAAAAAATTAGGGAAAAAGACAAAGGATTCTATTTTTGCCATTGGTAGACAGTATGCATGGTGGGCGGTTTGCCTTTTGTATGTGTACATCTCCAGCAGCATGCGGTCAGTGGGAATGTCACATCCATCCCAGGACTTGTTTGTGTGTGCCGTGTTACGAGTGTTCATTTCCCCTCCCACATCTTCCGTCTGGATCTCGCCGCGTCCCATCCTCAGCACGGAACCCAGGGCGAGAGCCGCCCCATCGTCACAAATACCTGGCCTTGCATGACGACACCAGAGTCTCTGAGGAGCGCGGGCTGCAAGGACTAGCATTAGCACTTTTCACCACAGTGTGTCGGCATGGCTTTATTTGGGTTGTTTTTCACGTCTTCGGGTTTCATTTTGACTTCTTCGTCAAAATATCGCAAATGAAAGATTTGATTGGCTGATAGCAGTTTTGGCATCATGTAACTCTTTAAAATGCTAGGAAAAGAGGTCCTCGCATTCAGGTGTCACAAAGGGCGAAGGTCTGTAAAGAAAATCAGTTTGCAATGGGTTTTTTTTTCTTTTCTTCGGTATACATGCATTATCGTTGCACACCAAGTCAAAAGGTCAGTGTAACAGTTGCAATTTCTATTTTTTTCCCTGTTTACTACATTTTTCCGTTATCAGTCTCAAATAGCGAATAGCTTGTGATGAGGAGGCCCCACTAAGGTCCTGTAACATGTAGCCTACTCATCAAACCTATAAAATTTTAGCCTCAACTCTGATTTATTGTCATCGCCCTGTCACAGCTGAACAAGCGGTAAAGCACAGTTATAGGAGTCTGAGTAAAGCGAGCACTGCTCCAACCTCAGGTAAAGTAGGGCAGAGTTATTTTAAAAGTAGGTTATGCTAACTTTAATTAGCGCCTCGCGGTTCTTGTTAATCACACATTGCCAAAGCAAAGCACAAAAGAGTGCTGATCTCAAAATCAAATGTAGGATTTATTACAATTATTGTTTTCCCTATATTTCCAACGTCAGCCTCATAGCCACATTTAGTGGAAAACAGGAAGTTTTTTTTTTTTGGACTGTTACCCTATTATGACTGAGTATCTATGAACAAAAGCTTGTGCAATTGCTCATCAGCTGTTTATCATAATCAAATGAACTGTTAGCATTTAAATAAGTGCATAAAAGTATTAACTCTTATTTTCAAGGTAGATTTCCTGTAGTGATAGTGTCTGGTCAGTGGGTTTGGAGTGACGGTTCAATCAAACACCAGTGTGTTGACTATATATCAGCCTGCCAGTGAGCCCTGTATACAAAACAACAACAAAATAAAATTTTTACTGGCTGCTGACGTCTAGGGTTGATTATACGTTCATATCCAAACCCAAAACGTTCAATCTAATGAGGAGAACATGATGACGTCCCAATGAAATCCTCACTGATATTTCTGTAACGTTTCTGCAGTTCGACTGTCCATCTCCACTTTGGCATTTTCTGTCAATTCTGTTTGTTTTTGTCTCTTTTTAACGCAACGCAGTCACTCATTTGTATCCCCAGTGTTTGGTTTCACATGGTATCTAAAATAGCGAAAAGGTTCCCTTCGATTGTACTGAAAAGCAGTTCTTTATAAGGTTCAGATGTACAACAGTGTTTGAGAACATTGTGTTATTTGATTGTCCACTTTATTTATTTATAACTTAAGCCTGTTTGAGAGGACAAGTGTGTGTTTGCGTGTTTGTATGTGTGTGCGCGCGTTTACGCTTAGGAGCCTTTTACAACAGGGTGCTGTCATATCCTGTTACGGTTATGCATTTTCATTTTTGGAATTTAAAATCGATGTTTCTGCTGACTGTATGTTTTCCTCTTATCAGTTTCTCTAGGTAAATACGCATAATTTTAATAAGACAAGCACTATGATTTTCATATTTATCAGTCACTGTTGGAGTTTGTTGTGTGCTTGTTATTCTGAAGCCAATTTGAATGACATCAAATTCAATGTAGTCCCAAAAGCTGAAATTTCAGTTCATTGTAGTGGAAGATGATGATGATGAAACTGAATAAAAATGGTGTGAATGACCTTGCGAGGGAATGCTATATGAAATTACGAATTATACTTTATTGTTTGCAAATTTATACATTTTCTCTGATGCACACGGTATGTTGCAGTAATAATGTCTGTGTGCACATTATTCAGTGGTATAATGCAATAAGTGAGCGTGAAACAAGACATTTTGAAATCTGTTGATGGAATTTTCTCTAATAAAGTTGCGTACACATATAAACACTCACTATTAAGTTGATTATATTGGACTGTAATAGTCCCATGTGTGAGATGGGGGGGTGATAATTTGATTTGAGTGCCACAACAGTATTTTCATTATTCTAAAACTGTACTAATAATGTGCACTTACTTCCCTTGTTGTCTTTTCACTATATACCATACCAGAAGGAGTGGTGTTTGTGTCTTACTTACTGCTCTTTTTTTTTGTAGAGGGTCATTTTCAAAGAGTTTTTTCATTACAAATGATCTAAATACTGACTAAAATGTAAGGGTTTGGGTTTATTCTTAAAAGAATAGATCACTATACATACACATATACAGATGTTTTTGGTGATAGTTTCATAGTGAACTGGACAGTTTTCAGTATTCATTTGAATGACAAATGTGGACAGTTCTGCAATTATTCCCCCACATACACTTTCTGGTAAATGGTTCAATAGAAAATTGAACACACAAGTTCCCTGTAGTGTGATGCACTGCTGTTACAAGAAGTCAAATGTAAGTCTAGTTCTGAAAAGGTGTTTATGCTCGGACTATAAATAAGATTTCTTGCCTGGAGCTGTAAAAGCTTCAAGAATATTTGAGAATTAATAAAGTCTGAGGGGAATGTCTGCCAGTGTACAGTGAAACTGGAACAGATGCTATTCTTGCTGTGTGAGTCTAAACCATTTTCATATATATATATATCCATATATATCATTTTTTTATGTTGCATAATTTATTTACAGGTGGAATAAAAACTATTTGAATGATGCTGATGTGAGTTTTTAATAATCTCCTGTTAGCACAACATCCTGAGCAGATTTAATTCAGATTGTTTAACAATCTGAATTAAAATTGCTTAGGCAGTCTGGTCATAAAACAGATCAGAAAAAATTGTATGTTTAGAAACATCAACATGACTGAAATGAGTTGATTGTTTTAAACTGTTTTAAAGTAAATGAATGGTCTTCTTAAATGGTTATTGTTTGACAAGAAAATATATTACATAAAAAAAAACTTTTATAATATGACATAATAAGACATATGTCAATGCAAATAATTATATCCTTTCTTACATTAAAAATAGCATTACACAATGAAAAAGCATGCATGCCTGATTTGGTATCAAGTCACAGTAAATAATGATTAACAAAACAGGGGAAGTATGTAAATCTACGCCTTACATTTGGACCAATTGCAAGTAATTCATTTGCATGTGCTGCAACGCTGACTCTAATGTAGGATTTCTGCAAATTTCATATTTTTTTGAACTTCACACTACGGAAGGCAACAATATATCATAAAGTAATCATGATATGCTATTAAAAACAATTTCAAAAATAACTCTCACCATAGATGTAACACATAGCGCAGAAAAGACCTATATATAAACACGGTGTCAACCAACTCAAATGCCCGGATGAACCTCGGTGGTCCGGGGTGCAGGCTTCAAACCTGTAGCTGCCTAGCGGCAGAGTGGTTCAATTCCACCTTTCGGGCGCATGACAAAAGAGTGGGAAACAGTTCACTTTTAATCAATTATCCTTGAAAGTTTAAATATTGTAGACCCCCACGAGAACATTACTACTGTCAAACCCCCGGTAATTTAACCACGCAAACAACCAATCAGCGCAGTAAACACTCCACTGAACCAATCACCGTGCTCGCGCTGGAGTCTGTCACAGGAAGTGACGTGAGTGCCCTTGCTTAGCTCTTACACAGCGTGTCCTGCCCGACAGGCTAATGTTAGCAGGCTAACACTTATCATGTAAAATTAAATGAAACATCCTCTGTTCGCGTCATTCACCGGTAAGAATACTGATATATATGCAGGCTTTTTTCGTCTTATCGTCATTAGCTTTGCATTTTTATTATAAAGCTGATATTTGCATTTTGGCTGTAGCTTATCATTTAGTTTACAGATTTTCTCTACTAACGTTATATATCTATATATAGCGCGTGTATGTTATATATCTTGTATATATTACTATGTATATTAGTATTATTAATAAAGTATTAGTACTACAATTAACGGTACTGTATTTTTTATGTACTCTACACCCTTCTCTCTAAGATTTTGTCCAATAAAATGCCTCTACACAAGTATCCACCAAAAATCTGGGAAGCCCTGAAGCTGCAGAAGGGCATCTACGCCCGTTTACCCAAGCACTACCTACGCTCTGTGCAGGACACCACCCCTCCCACACCTGTGCACTGGACACCCCTAGGTGTCAAATACAAGGTCATTCCTAAATCTGGACACCGAGAGCGAGTGCAGGATGTGCCTATCCCTGTCTATCATCCGCCAGAATCACAGAGCGGACTCTGGGGTGGAGAAGGCTGGATATCTGGCTATAAATATGCTCAAAATGACAAGGTAAGGCTGAATAGAGAACTCCAGTAAAATAGAATGGAGGATAAATGAGCTGACTTATCCTGTATTATGTTTTATGTACGCGTCAAACCAGCTTTCTACAAGACTGCGCAAAACCTGGAAGCCGCACCTGCTTAGCAAGGAGCTGTACAGTGAGATCCTCGACCAAAAGTTCACTGTAACTGTCACTGCTCGCACGTTGGATCTTATTGATGCTGTTTTCGGCTTCGACTTCTACATTCTTAAGGTGAGAAGTCTTCAAAAGTCTGTGTGTTTTATCACTTTAGGAAAAAATGTAATCCATTTATATCCAATAATAGTAATTTATATAGTGGTGGTAACACTTTACTTTCCTTAAAGCCTTTATGTATAATTCATTATAGTAGTTTTACTACTATACCTTTTATCTTTTAATGCATTGTACAGTCTCATGCGTAATTGTAACCACAGTTATAACATAGTAACACCTTATGAATTCATTGTTACGTTGTGCATTTTAAATTTGGTTATAAGTATTTACGACAGGATATATTGTATTATAATGCTTATTATGAATAATTATTAGTGCTGTCAAATGATTAGTGCATTGCATCCAAAAGAAAAGTTTTCGTTTGAACGTTAGATGTGTTTGTACTGTCTGTATAAAGCACGACTAAACACAACTACCACTGACCAGTGTGCTGTACAAAGTAAGTAACCACACACAGTAATAAAACAAAGACAGGGCCATTAATAAAAATGCAAGACACCGGGCAGAGCGAATGCAAATCACGAATAATTAGCCCGATGAAATAAAAATGGTTTTAAAAATGGCTAGAAAAATCTGGGCACTTCTGATTTCTGTAGGAAAACTGTTCCTAATACTTTATTTGTTTATTATATATGTATTTAAATACTCACACATCAAGTATACATTTTTAAACTGTTTACATTTGCATTTACAAATATACATTTATATTCTATATAAATTTATTTAATGTATAAAAATAACATTTGGATGTATATTAAATATATACATGCAAGTGTTTGTATTTCTATATACATAATAAATACACTCAGTATACACAAATATATTATGTAAACAAAAACTTTGACAGCACTAACAATAATAATGCATTATAGCCTTCAATAACCCTTTATAATACATTATACATAAAGGCTTTAAGTAAAGTGTTGCCAGTCATTTTTATTAATTTCTTTATTTTTATTTTGTATATTTATTATTGGATTATAAATATTAAGGCCTTAAAAGACTATGGTGTTTAAAATTTTATCATTTTATAATATTATTGTTGGTCATTTTAAATAGTCTACGTTTATTAATATTTATTGTAAAGAAGAAAGTTAATTTATTATTGTATAGTTAGTATCTTAATGAAATATAAAGTCCGCACACTGTTTAGTATGTTTTGGCATTTTACATAAAAATTCAATTATTATGTGTAATGTTTATACAGTAATATAAAAATATTTTATAAAATATGTTATTGTATATTTTAGATATATTTTTTAAAATGATACTTCAGAAGTCTATGGCATTTAGTGTGTGTTTTGTTCTATATATATATATATATATAAAAGATTAAATAAAATAAAATTATATAAAATATATAAAATTGTTGCAATCTATATATATATATGATTGCAACAATTTTATGTTTATGGAATATATTTTATAAAATGTATTATTGTATATATTTAATATTTTATGAAAATAAATCAAATTCTTGTTTATGGCATTTAATATGTATTATTATTTCAAAAAATGATGGTAGTTTTATGTGTTTACTGCAAATCCTCACATTTCTGTGGTGCATAACATTTTCATTATTGTTTTGGATGAATTTGAATACTTTCATATAACAGTCCTTATAAAGTAATCGATATTATATAACATTTTATTTATTATCTTACATTCATTATTAAATGTCATTATTGTGTAAAACACACAGTATCTATGTAAATAGTTTGTAATACAATTCTTTTGTAAATTACCTTTTGGTCCAGAGAAGTGTACAACTCTAATATAAGAATCATTTTATATAAGAAATTCTCACAGCAAAATGTGGTCAATACATTGTGTACGACTCTTTTAAATCAGACTCCAAAGCAAGATTTGAATTCCAAGTTTGGGATGGATCTAAAACGTGCGATGCTCTTACGTCTGGCCAAAAAAGACACAGATCTGTACCCTGATGATCCGTCTCGCAGGGACAAAATATACAATCGCTACAAGGTGAGATGGGTTGATTCTTTTTATGTAGATTTGCAGCCATATGATATTGATAATCATCCTGCTGTGTGTTTTCTTCATTTTCCTTCCTCCCATTTCTTACAAGCAGCAGTTTGAGATCCCATTAGAAGAGGCTGAATGGGTGGGCTTGAATCTAGCGGAAGCAGTAGAGAAACAGAGGCTGCTGGAAAAGAAGGTAATGAACAGAAGTATAATATAGTCACTGCATGTCAAATCGCTATCATGAAATGAATATGACTTTTTTTTGTCTCTCAGGACCCAGAGCCTCTTTACAAGAGTCTGGTGAAGAAGCTTGTGGAGGAACTCACCATTAAGAAGCTCTCAGAGCCTCAAATTGTGGAGAAAAAATGATGACTGTTCTTTTCTTTGCCATCAACCATGTCTGTCATGCAGTCTGAAGAATAAACCATATTGTATTTTTTTTGTATTAACATCACCAACAGCTTGCTGATATTCTGTGAATATATCATTTTTACTTATACTGAGATGTGTTTGCCAATCTGACGGAGATCGGTCCAATCTGGAAACCGTAATGTCCTACTAAAAATGCTTCACATTGGTTAACTTTTCAAAAACCAAATCCTAAATGTTTGATTATTTAGGTGTTCTTTGTCTATCACTTTTATTTATTCATAACCATTAGAACTTTCCCATAATTGTTTGCTGAATGCAGCAAAATAATTAATTTAAAAGTTGGGCTGTTTACATTTTAGCTTGTTTGTTTAGTCAATCGTATTACACAATATAGAAGAGCTAATTCAGGTCACCAAATATGTATCACTCCACTTTGTCTGTGCTTGCACATTCATAGAGGTCTGTTGATTATTGGTTGGCTTTTTTCAGTGACACAAATAGTTTTTCTAAACGATTAATTGAAATATTTACTCAAGGGATTCGTGCTGTGATGCTCAAAGTCAGTGCTGCCAAGTGGATGGTTGTCCAACATTTATTTATTTTGTTGTAAAGATCTGGCAGCTCTGCTCAAGAAGACTCAACAGTTGATCTTAATTGAACTTAAGTTAGTTGGACTGTTGTCCAAGTTTAGGTCTCAAGGTCATGAGAGTTAACCCATCGGAGTGTTTTTAGCCCATGTTACCTGATGTCATGGTGAGGTTATGTTTAGCAGTGGGGTGACGCTTGAGTGATGGAGAAACGCCCAGAAATTCAGAAACGCGCAGAGACCTAAATCTCCTGTTGTCAGTAAATGAACAAACCACACAAGTGACAACATTTGCTCTAAAATGCAAGTTACTCATTAAGTTGCATACAGTTTTTAAAAGCTGTTGTACAAAAGAAGCATCACATTTTCATCAGAAAAAAAAATAAAGTAAAATTGTATTTACTTGTTTTACTTTAGTTAAAAATTAGTAGCTATGATAATTGCCTCTGAAAACAGCGTTTTCTGTCAAAAATAAATTTGATCATAATTTTACATTGCAAAATATTTAACAGTAATTAGTCATTTTGTGAGTAAATGTATGTTGTCTAAAAACCTGTCTTTTGACACCATGTGTTTAATACACTCCTATTGCCCAATACTGGACTTTAAGGCTTACGACATATTTTCTGTAAAGCCTGTGATGTTAAACCTGGTTAGTCAGTAGTTGCAGCGCACACACAATGTGAGAGAGAGAGCACTCAAGCACAAACTTTGTTGTTCACATTAATAGTTGTTAAAGGTCATCTCGAGTCATGTGAACTGAGGTGTGAAATCACTTCTCACGAGAGTCATAACACAAGCACACGCACACACACTACCACACAAACAAACATCTTTTGTTTTAAAGTCACCAATAGGTTATAACGAAGTCCTGAAGCATCAGTTCATGCATAAGTTTGATAAAAGACTGGGAGTCATTTTTGTACAAGACTGACGTTAAACGTGTAGCTGTTGCTATAAACTCTATATATAGTATCAGAGAAGTGCAACAAAGCACAACAATAGCTGTAGTGAATGAGGAAGTGACTAAACTTCTTTCTTTCCTGATTCCCTTGTAACTACAAGAACGTGTATGGCATGGATTCAAGGGTCTGGAAAGTTTCAGTTCCTTTCAGAATGACGGATATATACAGTAGTCATCATTCAAAGTGGATCAAAACCTTTCATCATAGTTGTCCTAAGACAAGAATAGGTATTGTTTTTGATTTTAGGACAACTTTGATAAAAGGTTTTGTTTAAGGCATTTAAATGATGTCTTTTCAGTTAAGATTACTAAATGAATGCGGTGAGGTGGATTTGCTTGGACTTTGGCCTTAGTGCTACCTTCTCTCTAGACAGGAAGAAACTATGATTTAATCAGTGACTAATAAGGCAAATACACAAGGGGACAACAAAAAGGAGTCATTTTCCAGAACACACACTTTTAATATTGACAGCAATAACACACTATAAGAAGCAGACTGTGACATTATTTCATAGCAACTAAAAGATATTTACACAAGACAATTAAAAAAAAAACAAATCACAGCAGTACGTGTATAAAAGAACAAAATGCTTTCCAATGGTTACAACTGTGAATCCAGCTTCCTTCAATATTGATGTGATACAAAAGAAAATCACTCAATTCTTTTTGCCACAGACTCATTGACTACATTCATTTCAGTATCCTATTCAAACTCACATTATGACATAACCAGGCATATGTCAAGTTTAGGGAACAGTAATTGGACTGTTCCCAACGAAAAATTAAATCCTGTGCAAAGCAGCCAATCAGTACATATTTAATACACAACCTAAGACCAGTTAGTGTCTTACCCAAATGAAATTTCTTTGTGGGTGGGGTTTTAAATTTAAATAACCCTCTGACAAATTAAAATATGGTAATGAATGTATATAAAATTACATATTACCAAAGCCAAAAACGGTGCTTTCAGTTAGACTTTGGTTAGCAAGACGAAGCCAGAAGATTTCTTTGTGTTTAAAAAACCCAAGACACAGGCAGTGGAATGGGAAAAAACAAGGTCTAGAGAAGTTCAGAAGTTGAACTTGTTAACTTGAGCGCCATGCTTGTACAACATTTTGTCATGTACAGTAAGCTCAACAGTCAAACATCAGTCTTGTGTATGTTTACATAGAAAAACAATGGAAGAGCAGTGCAGAGAAGTGGACCACCTATATGCAGAAGATTCAGTGATTTCAGTGTTGCTGCTGAAATCACTATTACGGTGTCTCACCTGGTTTAAGCATGGAGTCAGATTGCTATGAATTACATCAATTAATCCAATTGCTACTTCAGGATTATGTTGTCTAATTTTGTCCTCTTAATGCTGTTAACTGAAATTCCTCTGTGGAGGGACTGCTCCAAAATAGTATAAAACAAATATCACATTATGTAACTACAGTTAGTTTGGGTATGGGACCATATACACGATACTAGTATGCTCTGCTCAGAAATCCACACAATAAATTAGCGAACGACAGACAAAACTGGCACATCACAAGCAACTTAGCAGCATTGTTGCTCCCTTTTTACTCAAAAAAACGCAATAGCTACATGCTTATCCACCCTTTAGTTGGCTACCATGGTGCTCAATCCATTAACAAGACCAATGGTTGAGCAGGTAATTTACTTCATTAGTATGTTCATACTACCAAACACGAAAGCCAGCTGAACAGGTTTGACTTAGTCTGTCCTCTGTAATAAATTTATAGTCAATGTTGACTGTTTGTCCAAAGTCCAAATAGGCAAGACACAATGGCATTCAGTGGTCCAGTTCGTTCTCACTCTTGACGTGGGAAAACACATCTTCAATGTTGTCCAGATCTAATGGATAGGCCTGATTCTCATTTACCATCTGACTAAAGTGTGCATCGTTTATTGACGACATGTTCATCATAGGCTGACTGGTGTTCAACTTTACATCTGTGGCTTCAAAACCAAAGTTGAGGTCGCCTTGCAAGAGTAACTGATTAAGAAACTGGTCTGAACCTTGCTGGGACTGGTCTGGTCTGAAGCTGGCAAGGCATTGGGTAATGCCTTGGAGGACGGTGTCCAAAGTGTCTTGGTCCAGGCTAACACAACTGTCCTCTTGTTTGAATTGTTCATCATAGTGAATTTCATCCATGACTTGGGGTTGCATGTGGATGCCTCCTTCCACAAGAGGGACTGTCATGGAAGCATTGGGAACGCTACAGTCAGGAGCGGTGTAGAATGAGTTTTCAAAATGTTGCGGCATGCTGAGCTCATTCGCAATGTCTTGATCTGAAAGAAGAGAGAAATAAAAGACTTTTGCAGTCAATCAAGTTTGGGAGGGTGATATTAAGGTATCTGTTTAGTTTAGACGCATGCTTACTTTGAGGGACGCTGCATGGCTCGCTGAACTTCACATCAGACTTCATTTTCCTCTTGCGGTTGACTCCATAAGGATCTGCAGATCAAAATCAGATTAACCTTCTTTCCGTGTTACAGGAGCATGTGATGGCACTGACTGAAATGGCATGGACTATAACAGAATGATTTGTGTTCTGAAGACAACAGAAGACCTATTATGAAGTATTGCAGTTTCCTTATGCATACTTTCAGTTTAAGCTACTGTTATGATGCTATTTATAATGAAATACTGGCACAGTGACACACCCTCTTTTTGCAATATTTAGAAACTAGAAAGAGAAGAGCTGATTCATTTCTGGGATGTCTGGGCGTCTTTGCTTCAGTTAACCGTTCTATCGGTCTACTTTTGTATGCTATTGCTTTTAAACACCCAAAACCCATAACTGACGTTTTTAGGACCATTACACCTTTTACTCAAGAAAAAATTACACAATAACATTCTGAACTTTATTATTTCCAAAGAAAATGCATACTGTTATTCAGGAATAATGTACTAAATGGATAAAAAAAATATATTAAAATGTTCAAAACTATTACATTTCTATTTAAAATAAATGTTGTTCTCTTCAACCTATCAGGGTTTCCACACAAATATTAAACAGTGCAACTGTTTTCAACATTAAAAATAAAAAAAGTTGTATTTAATATCATTTCTAAAAGATTGTGTGACACTAAATACTCCATCACAGGAATAAATTCCATTTTATAATTAATTTATAATAATATTGAAACATTTTATGTTATATATTTTCATAATAAAAATGTATAATTACTTCATTTTTAAATGGAATGATATTTATGCAATGTCAAGTATTTATACATTGTGGTAACATTTCTAACGCTTGTTAAATTTATTTTAATTATTTAATATTTAAATGGTATGACCCTTTCATCTAGCCTGTGCCCGCCCATACTTCCTGTGACACAACATTTTATTTTGCGAGCTAAGTTAGTCTGGCAAAGCTGCCGTTTTAGAGCATTTCCGTTCCCAAAAAAGTGGGAACCAACGAGAAATGTATATTTTATCTATTATTTTGATTTGGGGTTGAAATATACCCCTGATATTCCCTCACAACGGTCACCTTATGTTATCTATTAATCGTGTCTTTATACAGCGTCTGACAACTCACCTGCATTGTCTGGGACGTAAGTGAACTTGACCGGCTCGCTGTCCATACGGTCAGACATGCGCCGAAGACACACGCTGACCTCCACCTCTTCGGTTATACTCTGCTCCCTGAAGGGTGGAGCCTTGAAAACAATGGCAATTTGCCGGTGGACATCAGTCTGAGCAAACTCCGCCTTGGCCTCCCAGTCGTCCTTGCTGAAGATGATCTCAATGTCATCTATGGAGGTTTCCATACAAATGAGTCCTTTCAGAACAACTGCATCGAAGAATTTAATATGACATATTTCAAGTCCACTTACCTTTCTGCACTTTGTCACAGAGCATATAAATTTCAGTCTTTCCTGTGCAGGGGCCTCTGACAACATTAAGCCGATTGATTTTCAGCTCTGCTGTTGTGGTCGCCTCTAATCAGACAAACAGAAACAATGAGTTAAAAAGAGCTTGAGTAGAGTAGGTTTCTGGCCCAACATGCATCTTGGTCTTACTCTTGTCATAGACAGGGTTAGAAACCACGGGTGCAAGAGGGATTCGGTCTCCATCCTTTCGTTCCAGCTCACATTGGAAACACAGTCTCACCACGTTCATGTCCATGTCCTCAATGCTCTTAGAGTGACCTGCTGGTGGAGAACAAGACAAAAACATTCAGTGGAAGAGTACTACAGAGCATCGGTCTGGAATATTCAACAACTCACTGTTAAACGGATCAATTTTCTTATCCATCCTCTTCTTCAGTGAGGCATCAAGTTCCTTCCTCCGCACACACTGGATGCCAAGATTTGCAAAGCTGGAAAACACCAACATACTCAGGCAGGAAATAACATTTTTATTCTCACATCACGTTCTGCTGACCATGCTGTTGTTCGAAACACTGACGTCAAAAGAAAGATACCTGTGTCGACGAGCGCTGTGAGGATTGATATGGATGACACAGATGCCATCTGCACAGTCTTTGCCGACCAAGCAGTGTGGATGTGGGCGGTACGGGATGTCCTTTGTCACAAGAGACACCGTGACCATCACTTTCTTGATGTTATCAATGGGGCCTTGGATCTAAAACAAGTGAAAAATTTTTTACTTTTGCTTTTGTACCAATTAGGTCTTTGTGGTTGCTTATTGGCACAGGCTCTTGTGTTGAAAATACCCATTTATAGACATGTCACAATGGCAAAAGTGACTAGTGAATAAGTTTGTTTGTGTGATGTAAAGGTAATTCCCTCCATCAGAGCCCACAAGTTGCACTCCTCCCCAGGAAGCTTTCACTTTTAACTGCAATTACAAGTTGAACTTGATTTCATATACAATTAACCACAAACCATGAATGGGGGAAGCCCCTATGTTTTGGGATAGTGGGTGCATTCCAGACGCACCCACTGAATCAAATAAGGAGTGCAAATCAATTTCGAATAAATGTAAATGGAAAACGAACAACGGAAATGAAATAAGTTTTGCAAGGTCTAAATAATGACATCATTTTTAACCTTATATGGCCAACTGATTTATATGCTAATTTCTATGGTCTCTAAATCCTCTATGTGATCAAAACATACATGTGAAGCAAAAACTAATTGACTGATATTTTTAACAAAAGTCTTTTTAGTAGAATTCTAAAACTGAAGTAAGAATAATGAAGATTTTACAGGACTAAAGACAATTAAAAAGAAAAAGCATTTGCGTATCTCTCAATCATTGTGCATTATGTCCCCCCCCACCCCCACAATAAAAACTACAGAGATTTGATTATAAAACTAAGCACTTACTAGGAAACATTACCAAGAGATATTTACAAATGTCAATATATTAGATACATTTAGATGCATAGATACGACTCATTCATTAGCATCTACCCCAAACTTTCTTCCTCTGACTCACTTCAATGGCAGGCAGGGTCTTGCTGGAGTCAGTGCTGGAGGCTCCAAGGATGCTGCCCGCGGATCGTCCCTCGCACTCATAGCGAAATCGCATGCCACGCTCCTTCGGCTGCTCCACCACCACCAGCTCTGGCTTTTCCAGGAAGCGCTCCAGATGTTCTGTTCCTGTCTGCTGAGGAATATGCCTCTGGGGCGCTACAGATGACTGTACACGGCGCTGAGATGCCACTTTGTGTCTTTGCATGGAATGCATCGGTGCCATACCATCAGTGTGCACTGTTGGAGTCTGGTCAAAGCGGAATAGATTCTACACAAAAAAAAAAAGATGCAAGATAAATTTTAAAATATGAAGAAAATAAATGGTGCTTCTATGTAGAAAAGTTCATTGATATACAATTGCAAAGCTTTCAGAATGGCTTTTAAGAAGTTCCTATACGGTATTTATAAGGTAGTTTCTAATGAAGAAAAATAACTATAAAAATGGTTATAATAATAATAATAATAATAATAATTAACTTGATTAGTTTCCAAATCAATGCACAATTATGTTGTTTATTTTAAGCATGTGCTGCCTTTTTGCTTTAAATAATGTAGTAGGGTAAATTTTAAAAAATGCCATAAAATGAGTTTTTAAAACGACATAAAATGTCAACAATATAATTACTCTGGGTCATTATTGGTGTAGTTGTAGTGTGAATTTCCTTGTTCTCATTTAATTAGAATGAATATTAAAAATGTATAATTATCGACCCTGGTGTGGCTTCAACAGCTGGATTTCCAGAAAACAAAAAATAAAACAAACGAAGTGAATAGAGGAACAGACAAAGCTTTCCCATGTCGAAGTTTAAAAAAATGAATGGTTTGCCAAAGACAGAAAAATTTATTTTCACACCCCCACACAATGATTAAGCAACAAAAAGCGCTCAGCAGACTACATTAGCATGTTTTACTACAACACTGGAATAACATGTTCCTTCCCTGACTTTCCAATTTTTGAAATCAGACAAACAATTCATCTTCAAGTTCAACTTACTCGAAGCAACCACCAAAAGAAAAAAACACTGCAAGAGAGAAAGAGAAAGTGAGGGTGTGAAGAAGAGGGTGAGAGAAATAGAGTAAGTAACCGTTTGTTTGCAGATATTGAACCCAAAAAGAGCAAAATTTCAATAACAGAGCAATAAAAGCACTTTTAAGGAGACAACAGACAAACACCAAGTCTGGACATGCCCGAGTATGGACTCAGTTCGCTTACACAAAGAGCCGCTGAGAAGAGCCAGAAGAAGCATGGTGAAGAAACAGGAAGCTCACATAGCTGGAGGAAAAACCAGCCAATGAGAAAGTGAGAAGCAGAGAGGAGGGTATGAGAGTGCCTTTTGTAAGGGGGAGAGAAGCATGAGCCGAGAGAACGCTAACTGAAAGTAGGCATCGAATTACAATCACCCATCTGTGAGTAAAAAACGCCTGATGTCATGAATAAGTTTCAATGTCTACTAAAAAAAATACAAGACATTTTATATAGAGAGCGAACACGATCAATACGCTACTGAGAAAACAGGAGGAGTCACGCACCAAATTGTGTGTTGAGTGTTAAAGGGACCGTTCACCCAAAAATGGAAATTCTGCCATCATGTTATTCCAAACCAGTATGACTTTCATTAAAAAAAATACATTTTAATAAATGTCTTTGAGTTTGGAAGCGATGTTCATCTGGTGACCAGCACTGTTTTAAAACATACTCTTTTCATGTTGCGCAGACGAAAATAATTCATACAGGTTTGGAACAACATGATGTTGAGTAAATGATAACAGGATCCTCATCTTTTTATCCTTTTAAGGTTTTCAGAAAACTATGTACAGTAATAACAGTAATGCTCTAGAAACCGATACAATGACCGCCCTTTAGGTTTGTGTCATTGTAGAACAGCAGAAAGACTTACAGGTGGAGCTGTTCCTCTGGAGACCAACACTGGTGTGCTTCGCCTACTTTTTAATGGTGGGTCAACAGGCTGGCTATCCGGTTCCACAGGTGGAGGAGGAGGACCAGGGAGCGTTATGGTCCGTTCTTTAAGGTACTCATCTATTATATCTGAGGCACAGTTTTGATTATTAGAAACACAAGCTCTAAAAATCATCACTTAAAAAAAATTTTCCCCCATGTGACACAAAAGCAGATGTCACCCATGTACTTTACTGCATGGAAAAATAAGGTGACTGGTGCTGCATAACAGCTCCTTTTGTGTTCCATGGAAAGTCACTGAGTTGGAACAACACAAGGGTGTGTAAATAATGACTGAGTTTTTGTTGAACTATCACTTCGCAATACATTTAAAAAAACAACCAAGGTCACCTCACAATGACGTCACATCTGCACTCACCTAGATCTAGGGCTGCACAAGAACACATGATGGGGGTGAGGGGGTGAGGGGGGGGAGAAACACAAGAAAAACAGTTAAACATGCGCATTTCCAGAAAACGAAACTGAAAGCAACGTTTTATTTGAATAACATAATATTAGCTGTTAACGACAATGTCTGATAAACGTGTCTGCACATGTTTGATTTGATCAGCTAGCAAACAAATGACCTGACAAATGAAGAGTCCTAAAACATATCAGATGATAAATACACTTCTCGCCAGATTATAAACATTATTTATGCGACGCAATAACAGAAAAGTCATTCGCGGGCCTGTATTTTTGTTTCAATGCAGGCCTGTAACTTTGGAAACACCCACTTCTCTTAGAAAACAACTTCGTTTCGATGATACGGTAAACGTCCTTGTCATAAAACGTAATAAGACGTGATTTAGCGATAGCTGGCGTTCATGTCGAGTGCATTACGCGTACATTATTCAATGCTTAGGCGTAAAGTAGAGCAAATGAGTAGCGTTATTCCTAAAACATGCTGAATCAGTGACAACAAGGCCGAGGTGAAGCTGTAAGAAACTGAACTGACCTCTCGCTGCGCCGTTCTGAGTGCTCATGTTTCTCATTGCAGGGACGAAGGAGAAGAAAAATATGTCTCGTCTGTTAATACACTCTCGTTGGAAGTTATTGTGTTGAATGCTAATCCTCCGAAACCGCGATCAGCTCGTCAGTCCCGCGTTATGGAGTCATTTCCGGGTGCTTCGCCTCTTTTTTGGAAGTCAGAAGTTAACGGAAGCCTTTTGGGAAAGAAATCTCGAGAAAGAATGAGAGACCGCTGTGTCTGTGACTCCTCCACTAACGACTGTGACATGACAAACAGCTTCGCTCCGTAGCTTCTTTCACTTTTTCTCTGGGTAAGCTACAAGAGGTCCGCTCTGGTGGGTGGAAATCCCCCTACGTCACATATGGGGAAACCCCAAGATTCATCACCATAACAACTGCTAACAACAGGTGAGTTTCAAGAAAGCGCTACAATTAAAGGTAAAATAGATCACCGTCCTAACACAACCCATGCGTCAAGTACAAATAAATAAATAATAAATTAGATACATTATGTGAAACCGATGCATAATGCAGTTTGGTTGAGATTAATTGGGATGCACAATAATAATTTTTTTAAAAAACATGATTTTGAGAGTTGTTAAAAACGTAGTTAAACTCTTCACACACACATACATAGAATGAGTTGATTTGCAAAGACAGATGAATAACTAAACATATTAATGAATAACTTCCAAGTAGTAGCTCTGACAGTGAAAGGGCTGATGGTCACGTGGCCTCTAGTGTAGGTATTGCTGAATAACAACGACTGATGTAATATAAGGGCATATTGAGCCTGTCTCTTTCATCATTGCGTCAGCATTTGTTAAAACAGCACAAAAATTAAGGTTTAAAGTCTGAGCCGCAAATAACACCGATGATTCATACAACGTAATACATCTGATTAAACTCTCCGTTTAACCATATTTCATTTAAAAGGCAAATATCAAGTACCCACATAGATTCACAGAATATACAAATTAAATCACTTGACTTTAGGTGTGTTGAACTTCATGCAGCGCCGCAAGAAATCGGCTGCCGCCTTACAAAACAATGCACTGTGGTAAGATCATTTGTCCGGCTTTGATCGGCGCTGCAGCCGCGTTTCGATCACATTCGCCATCAAAGTACCGCGAGAGCAGAACGAGAGCAGTCGCTCAGGTCAGGCGCTGCAGCTGCTCAAAACCGGCTGCGAAAGCCTTGATGACGACACACTTTATTCTCATTGGTCAGATGATGTGATTTACAAGCACGATGTGAGCTGCCTGTTTTGTTTCTCTTTAAAAAGTTCCCGTATGTAATCAATCTTTATATCGAATATCTGATATTCAAACAAAACATTCGTGATGAAAATGAAGATTAGGCGATATGGTAAATATATATTCGTATTGTATAAGAGTAAAAAACTGGTCGACCAGAGGCCGTTTTTTTATGGATGTTGTGAGAGGCTTCACTACACTGAATAAACAAATGTGAAAAATGTCCTATAGATAACTACGAAACAAAGATACAAAATAATAAACGTCATATTGCATTACATAAAAGTCACTACGGAGACCTGACGGCCGTCTCTTTACTCCTCCCCCGACTGCAAAGGGCTGGCAGGCACCTATTTTCTCTCGGCTCGTGAAGGTCATATGACAGACGTGCATAAAACGATCACGTGCATTCTTCCAAGCGAAGCAGATCCCCAAATTTAGCAAACGGCACCTGGACTCGCGGTTACCATGCACTATGCCGTCACCCATCCCCATCACGCGACTGCTGCCAAATGCTTTTGGGCTGGAGTTTGGCGCGTGCAGCAGCCCAATATTCAAATCGGCGAGTGGCTCTACGCTGCGTGTGCCCACAAACGCGTTTCACGGTAAAGTCGCGCAGAGGCTTTGGTCCTCTGTGATCCACTGGCGAGAGCTGCAGGCTCTGGAGCCCATCGGCAGCGGTGGATTCGGGACGGTTTTTAAAGGCACATACTTCGATGAGACCGTTGCAGTGAAGAAAGTGAGATGTGTGAAAAACAAGCTGGCTTCGAGGCAAAGTTTCTGGGCGGAACTCAACGCGGCGCACCTGCACCATCAAAACATTGTGCGCGTGATCGCAGCCACCACGTGCACCCCCGCGCACCTCAGCACCAAAGACAACATCGGGACGATTGTAATGGAGTTCGCCGGTGCCCTGAACCTACAGCAGGTCATCTACGGACTCGCAGACCCGCTGCTTATGGACAAATGCGTTAGATACTCAATGGACATCGCGCGCGCGCTCCAGCATTTGCACGCGCACGGCATAGTTCACTTGGATTTAAAGCCTGCCAATGTTTTGGTGTCAGAACAGGGTGTTTGTAAGCTGGCAGATTTTGGGTGCTCTTTCAAGCTATGTGGTAAAAGCGACACCGTGACGCACCTGAGTGAAATCGGTGGCACGTTTACGCACCGCGCGCCTGAGCTGCTGAAGGGAGAGGAGGTTTCTCCGCGCGCAGACGTTTATTCGTTCGGCATCACCATGTGGCAGCTCCTCGCCCGAGAGCCGCCGTATGACGGGGACAGACAGTATATTCTGTACGCCGTCGTGGCGTATAATTTGCGGCCTTCCGTCACTAGGGACGTTTTTATTCAGTCTTCTCTCGGACAGAAGTGTCAAAAACTGATCAGTCTGTGTTGGGACGGCGACCCCAGCGTTCGACCCACTGCAGACCAGCTTCTTAATGAACTTTCCGTTTTATTATGAACTTGCACCACATGGACCTTCCATACTCAAAATATTTCAAAATGATATTTTCTGTTTTTTTTTTTTTTTTTATTGTGATGTTTTGTAAGTTTAATTTTGTAACCTTTTTATTGTTAAGCAAAATTATTTTAAATATCAAAAGATCTTTAATTAAATATTTTCTTCTGTTTCAAACCGGCCTTCTGTGTGATTTGTAATGTTTCTGAATGTGTATCCAGTAGTTTACTTCACATTAGTAAATATAGTCTAAACATTGGTTTTAGCTTGCAAATAGAAGTTTAACAAAATTAGTAAATTAATTTTACTAAGTTTAATTAATACACGTTGAAGTTGATTTGATCCACATGGGATATGAACAAGCAAAATGTTTTCAAATTATGAATACATGGTATGACTTTACATGGAGCGGGTCGCCTTTATACTGTCCGCCATGTTGAACAGCTGAATTTAACGCTCTTTATTTCGGACACTGATTTGTTATCAGACATATCTGATCGCA
>JAUMHI010000057.1:6298289-6308993 GCA_032359435.1 Enteromius unitaeniatus | reverse complement strand
TGTCCGCCATGTTGAACAGCTGAATTTAACGCTCTTTATTTCGGACACTGATTTGTTATCAGACATATCTGATCGCAGAATAAATTATGATAAATAGAGTGTGAACAAATAAATTTCTGATGACATCAGTGACTGAAAACCTTTTGGTAATGCTGCACATGCGCCGCTAGGTGTCAGCACAAATACAAATATCTGAGAGCATATATTGACCTTCATTACATTTGTGAAGATGATCACAGCTCTATACGAAATAATTTGCTTTCTGCAACTACCTTGACCATTTTCCGGTTATATCATACAGTAGATAAAAGAGGCAGAACACATGATAGTATAGTAAAGATAAATTTAGATTGGTGACTCAACGTGTATCACCCAGAATGCTTGCAAAGCCTTAAGAGAAATAGTTTTAGAGATCTTCTATACATTTTAGGCCCCCTTCAAAGTCTAAACGTTACCTAGAAATCACTCTTTTTTCATGGCCGACATTTCTGTTTCTTAATTATAAAAACACCACAAGTTTAAAAAGTAAAACTATGTTTTTGCTCAAACGTAAATCTGCTAGTTAATATTTGTTTATACAAAAACCAACCTGTGCAAGCAATTCTATCCTACTATTTTAATATTCTTTTTTTCTATAATGTTTATATAACAGACCGATTTAAACATAAAAAGTAGTTATGGTCATGAAAATCTTTTTATGGGAAACAGATATATGGTTCAATCTTTAACTTTTCCCCTCCAAGTCAGTTTAAAACCTTTGCAAAATGTACCATTTTCCTTTGATAAATATTTTTTATAAGACCAATGTCACACCTTTAAAAAGCCAAATATGCAAATGCACAACTCTTGAGACATGAATAAAGCAAATGTCCAAATTAAACTGCACTTATGCTTTACTATAAACATGAGTGATCAAATTTTGGAACGTACCACAAAAAAAAAAAATCAATTCAGAAGTACGGCACCAAAAAAAAAAAAAAGGACAACCAGGCATTTCATCTCACATACTTGAACTGTCGACGTGTCGAACCGAAGCAGACGTGACACATGGTGGTCCAGCCATGGAGTGTGAATGTAATGAAACTAGTTCTCAGTGAGAGGACTGGCAATTCAGCTATTGCTAGACAAGTTGACGTCAGCATGGTTAAGTTTTACAAGCAGAGATGCTGTACAGTTTTAGAACATACAAAAGAAAATTCAGAGGCTTTAAAAAAAAAAAAAAAAATCATGATCATAGTTATTAATATTATTAATAGAATTATATATTAATACCTACAAGGCTGTTATTTCTTTATTTTTTTTTGTTCAAGTTTGCAACATCAATTCTTGTTTTAAAAACGTGAAAAGTCTCTGTCTCGCACACGGGTAGAGTTTGAACAGAATTGGCTGTTGTTATTTTTTTCTTGGCCACCTCCGTCCTACACTACACAACTGCTTCCTGGTACCCCTTCACACATGGAATGAACAGAAAACAAGTACACAAAATCAGGAGGCCGCGTTGAGCCTCATTTCCTTGCTCTTGTACTTGAACAAAACAAAATGATATGTACTGCAATTGCCCTATTCACTCCAGCCAATAGGATTTAATTAGGGACCACCTAACCCTTCAAATTATTAGTGTTACCAACCCAAAAATATACAATACAGTACATCACATTTTACTTCACTTTGACTGCAAAAATATGGGAGATTGAAAAAGAATGATTTTAGGAAGTCTACATTAAATATATTTTTTTTTCATGTTGATCCCACACAAAGGAGGAACGCTGAACTGAACTTTTTTTTTCCTGCAGTCTTTTACATAATACCGTTAATCCAGTTCCCTTCCCTGACAATTAAACAAACTCAGCCTTGAAGATGCCTCATCACACCTTCACAAGACCAAAGGGCAAGGGAGGGGGGGTTAAAAGGGGGTTAATCATTCTTCTTCTCCCCCTCTGATTTATCTGTGATGGCAGCAGTTGTGTCGGCGGCTGCAGGCTGGGCGGGGCTGTCCTTGCTGTGGTCCACTCCGCTGGTCCCGAACTCATTCACACGGTTGGGATCCACTCTGTAAATCCAGCGCTGGTACAGATAGACGAAGAAGACTACGTCTGTGGAGAAATGGTGGCACATTAATACTAAATTTTACTGACACGACATTACACTGAAGCAATCGTATTGAGAAATTCTAAGTACAAGCACGTACCATCTCTGAGACAACCTATTCTGTACATCATTGGCATCTTGATGACGAAGGCAAACAAGTCATCTATAAAGGTATTCAGGGCCTTGTAAGTGAGCATCCTCCAGGGAAGATGGGCTACTGACTTCATCTTGTAGTTGATGAAGAGCTGCGGTGTCATGGTGATGAACCCTTTAGGAAAAAGCAAAGCATATATAATTCAAAATATGGCAAATGGATAGATTGTTACAGTTGGACATGTCAAAAGAACTAATGAAAAGTAATAAGGATGTGTGAAATCTGTCAACAACTAGTCTGTCTTGAAGACTTATTCAGGGTCTTGAGATTTTTTTTAATAGAATAGACCACTTATGTAAATGGAAATGGAAAAATACACCTCACCTGGTGGAAAGCTAAGTGTTTTATGGGGGTTTTTTGGTTTGGTTCAAATAAATGTACATGCAAAATGTTTTCTAAAATCTTTTTTTCTTTTTGTCATCCAAGTGGTCTAAAAGCTCAGGCAAAGCATGTTGTCAGGTTGCTAATTAGTTGTCATGTTGTCAGTTAGTTAACCATAGCAAAGAATCTATAAAACATCTGAATGAGTGGTAGACTGTGTTTCGACAAAATATTTTGGAATGACAGATGGTCATTTTTTAAGCTGAAATATGTGATTTTAGCACTAACAGCATCACCAAACAACTAAGAGTCAAGCATGGCATTAGTGACACCAAAGTCGTGAGTTTGATTCCCAGGGAAAAGTGTGACCTGATAAAAAAAATGGTGCGACATAAAAATGGTAAAAAACAACCTCTAATATTGAAGATAAACCTCTCTCATGTTATTTGTAACTCGAAGAATGACAATATATTTTGTAAATAAATAAAAGCAAAGCATTCCTGCTGCATTTTTGTCTTGTTTTCTAGTGCAATTGTTCAAAGATGAAAATGCAATGCAAAGGGTTAAAACAAAAAGTTCTTGTTATTTCACTTTAAAATCCATTAAATATGAATGTGTGTCAACACGCATTCATGGCCCTCAGGCTAACGGCTGGATTTCACATGTGACAGGGTGTCCTTGTGGACAGCGCTCTCTCTTTATTCTATTAACAGAACTGTAGAAAATCCTTTGAGCCTTGAAGGTGAAAAAGTGGAATTCCCCTTCGTGACTTTTTCCTCAAGTGTCTAGTCGCTGATTTGAAATGCTCATCAGAAATGCAGTCAAATGCTGCCATTACAAACATAAAGTTACACTTACCGAAGGTTAACAAGAACCCATAAAGCATGCTGAGCACCCAAGAGTACCAGCCTTTGTGCTCCACATATAATAAGCTATAAACTGCATAGCACCCAAAGAGAGGGTACAACAGCCAGGACAGGTACTTAAACGCCATCTGGGGAAAAAACAAAACAGACATTTTCATTTAAGTCTGTGTAAACTATGTGTAATTGATGAATCGCCTCTAAATTACAGCTAAAAAGCTCTCTTACGTCATCATAGATTTTTGTTGAAGACTCCACATATGTGGACTTGTCTTTGAATACCAATCGTGGGATAATTCCAGCAATCCTGTTCTCTCTGTCCAACTAGGAAATGAAAACAAGAATCAACATCGAGATTCAGGAATTCAAACCCAGCTATTCAACTAAAGTCATCCAAAATGCCTGGCAGTGGCATCATCTCACCCTGACATCCATGACTTTGGTAATCTTCCAGAAGTCGATGAGCAGGCCGATGAATACGCTGACCTGGACGACAAAATTGGTCTCGTTGTCCAGGATATAGAGCAGCACTACCAGAGACTGGAACACCCCAAATATGATGGAGCGCACAGACAGCCCCTCCAGAGACTGACGGCTGTTCCAGAACTGGATATCTGCAGGGAAAGTGAAATGAAAGACGCCACGCAGCTCAAACACCAGAACCCACAAGTCTCGATCAATTACCACACACGTACATCAGTATTTATTTACCATTCTTGAAGGCCAAGAACTCAAAAATACTGTGGACGATTGAAACAACGATGGTAAGTCCCAGGAGGTAGGGGTTGGTCTCAAGTAGAGCCACCTGTTAAGAGAACAATTAAAAAAAATAAAAATAAAAAACACATTTTAAAATGGCATTTACACTGCTTGTAATCTTAGCATTACACAACTAATCATCATGATTTAGGCTCAGAAGATTATTTGCTTTCTAAGTTTGAAATAGAATTCCAATTTCAATTGAAAATACTACCGGAGCAGGTGTTTATGAGCACTAGCGAAGTCCATGCTTCAATGCATATTACGAATTAAGTTTTCATATTTATGAGAGGAAATTTATATAGAACATCTTAATAGAACACAATCTTTACTTGATATCCTACTGATTTTTGGCATAAAAGAAAGGCCAATTTTGACCCATGTAATGTATTTTTGGTTATTTCTACAAATATCCCTGTGCTACTTATGACTAGTTTTGTGGTCGAGGGTCACATGTTTTGAGGGTCGCAAATTTTATTTTTGCATTTTACCACAAAAGCTACATTTGTTTGACAAAGACAATATGAACTATCAACATTTTATTAATCAGCAAAATATTCTAACAATTTCATCATTAACATTACCAATTTATCCCCTAAATGGTTCAAATGCCCTAACCTACATTTTTATTTTGGATTATTAAAAAAATTGCTTTGCTAACTTAAGAATAAATTGCTATATTAAAAAAAGTTATTTAGCAAATAATACTTTACATTAATAAGCTACAGTATAATAATCATTATAGGGTACTGTTTTTCTGATACCCAACAAATGGTGTAGCTTATCTGTACTAACAAAAAACTATCCATAAAGTACTATTTATCTTCTATAACATTTTTGACCCTTGTTTGCTCCAAAAAAAAATCCCTCACTTGGATCTCTAATCCAATAAAACATCTTTTTGGTACGAACCTTAACAGAATCCTGGTCTTCATCTGACTGCTCGTAAGTGTCCTCTCCCAGGAAGTTCCAGGGGGAGCGAGCACTCTGAGCGGCATATAACTGCCAGCGCCACAAGGAGAGGGGACAGTAGTTGAGTCGGAGGGGCAGATTCTGCAGGGTATCGTTTATGGGGTAATAGTCCTTCTGCAGGTTCCAGTAGTCATTGAAATAAACAATGGGATAGTAGTCTCCACTCACTGCATCAAACTTTACATCTGAGAGGAACAAAAGTGCTCAGGTCAACCAGGTGTGATTTCCAAATTAACCTAAGGCTTAAGTTGTTTTTGCAGCAACACCAAAAAAAATATATAAAACCTACGCTGATCAAGAGGTGGAGGGACAGAGCCTTTCACCCAAGCTGTGTGATCGTCCACCATGTTGATGGTAAGGTTGGGATGCCAATGGGATATGATTTCCACAGGCCCATGACTCTCAGCCCGCTGGGATTGTACAAACATAACAAAATATTAGAAACTTCACAACACACATGCACAGGGATGACTACCATGTGGAAGAAGATGGCAGACAAACCAAGATCAGAAAAAGATGGCAGACAAACCAAGATCAGAAAAAGATGGCAGAAAACCAAGAATTTTAACTTACCTTGATCATTTCTGGATCAGCTTCGGTTTCTCCCGTCAACAGGTTCTTGGTCTTGAGAAACTTCCTCCTTTTGTACTTGTTGAGCACTGTTGATGAGGAAGCGTGTAAAAATGGGCTCTAGGCTTTAAAGAGGGTTCACCCATGCACTGATAATGTGTTATTTTAGGCCTGCTGACACAGTCAAACGTGTGAGCAGTAAAAACATGAGTGTCACAGAGGGGAATGAGAGAAGAAGTAATACAACCAAAAACTAGACACACTCACTTCGAGTGGCATGGACCGTAGACAGCCTGCGGTACTGGCCCTTGCGTTTGGGGTCTGGGTGGAAGCCACTCTTGGTGAAGTAAATGTGGATGTATAAAGAGCCGTTCTGCTTCAAACTCTGTGAACAAACAGGAGGACCATCAGCAAATCGTGCCAAGAAAAATGTACTGTTGGATTTTAGTGCCACTAACCATCTACAATCAAAAATGTATTCTTACAATACCAAGCATGTCTCATATCTATTCCTTTCACAATTATAGAAAGCTTTTGTGTCGAACCTCAGAGAGTTCCAGCTCTTGGTAATGCTCATAGCAGCCATCTCCCGACTCCCCTGTGGTCCAATCACCATAAACCAGATCTTGCTGGTACCAAAATAGTGATTCTGTATTGTTGAAATCTGTAAATACCTCATTCTCAGAGATATATACATATAAATCCTGTAAAGAGACAGGAAACCGAATTATCAAAGCAGCTCCAAGCCAGATATTTGGTCATATGCTTGATTATATATACTGTTTATGAGAGATATAGAAGAAAGATGGGAAAGGGTCTTGATTATGAATACCATAAGCGTGTCCTTGGGGAAGAGGTTTCTGCTGGGCACTCGTGGAGCTCCAGCAGGAGTGTTGGGATCTGGAGTTGATGGACCTCTGCGGAACCAGCTACTTATAGCCCAGATGATAAAAATCCTTGGAGATACACAAACACAAGAGCAGAATCACGTTAG
Source organism: Enteromius unitaeniatus (assembly GCA_032359435.1). Taxonomy (NCBI): domain Eukaryota; kingdom Metazoa; phylum Chordata; class Actinopteri; order Cypriniformes; family Cyprinidae; genus Enteromius; species Enteromius unitaeniatus. The sequence continues at coordinate 6,302,272 of JAUMHI010000057.1, read as the reverse complement.
ACTTCACCCCTATTATATTCTGAAAACATAATCCCAAAACTCATGATGCAATACTGTTGTCTTACACAATCATCTATGATATAAAACCGATTAAAAAAAAAGTTTGTTTCGATTTGTGAAAACTAGAAGCCCACCTTAAATATGAGTGATATGAATTTATAAAAATATTACTGGAGAAGGTAATTGTGACAATAAGCTTTATATATATTGCACACTTATGAAACGTTAACATAAAGCCCCTTGACATCAATTAGAGCACCCAGAACAGCACAGGAGTTGAATGGCTTTTCTCCCATGGGATGTCTGTTGAGTAATACAAATCCTTAGGCCTCATATTGTTACAACATCATAACTTCAGTAGGCAATTCTCAAACCTATTTTAATACTACAGAACCCCCCGGAGATGTCATTAATAAGTGTATGACCAAATAAACTCCTCAAATTCACTATACCATATGATATATTGTAAAGTTAAAGAGTTTTACAATGGTCAAAAACACACCACCTCTGTCAAATAAATACCGAAGTGCAGACGAGAAGTTCTTAAAGTGTATATGAAGACATTTTAGAGTTAAACAGCTATTTGGGTACATAAGAGTAAGGACTCACCTGAAGAGGACACCTTTAATCACCTGCCAGGCATTGGGCTGCTGCTGCTGCTGTTGTTGTTGGGGGTCCTGTGCAGTCGCACCTGTCTGAGCTACCTGACCTGAGGCAGCTGCCCCATTACTGCTCACCTGCACAGAACATGTGTGATAAAATTACTATATAAATAAAGATTAAATATTTACGTTGATATAAAAACAGAACAGCTCAGTATCAGAGCTTTTTTTTTTGCCACAGGTTGATTTCTTTTTGCTTTAGATTTTCAATTACAATTAAGCAAGCAGAAAAAAGCTAAATATTACAGAGTATTAAAGCATTATGCTATATTATAACTAGAACCTTACAGGATCGCAATTGCTTTTGATAACCCAGTCTGACAGGTCTTGGAAGGATGCCAAATAAAATCCTGTATTAAAACAGGAATAAAGCGCTTACAAAAACACACGTTTTATTGCTAAATGTCATATTTACAGAAACACCCCTCAAAACCCCCAACGGCACTATACATTAAAACGGGTGCTTTTTGCAGCAAAAAAAAAAAAAAAAAGCATTGACATTTCTCGGAACTGACATGCATCAGTTAAGGTCTGAGAAGAGACGCAGATGAGAATGCCCGATAGAAGCCTGCCATTGACTCTGAACAAGAATTATGATTTACACTTTTCACTTTTCACAAGCTCATAAAAGGACTACTGGAGCTTTCATCTAGCTTGGTAACCGTTTTAGCTTGCTCCTGTTCTTTTAATTGGTGATAAAGCTGAAAGCAATTTGTCTGGCTAAATGATTTAGATTTGACACACTACTGAACAGGGCAAATATTAACCAAATCTTTTGGAGCATGGAATTACTTCTGACTGGATTTAGGTCAACTAAATGGACCAGAAGACGGGAATCTGATTTGCAATGATTCTGGTTACAGTCCAGATGACTAAAGATTAGAGATCTGAGATAACAATAGGTCCAAACAAGCCTGTCACAGAGATCAGGAATGGGATCAAAACAGAAGACAGAAACACATCAACAAACTTATAAATTGTGGTTCGGGAAGTGAAAATGACCTTTGGATGCCATCTATGTCTGTGTTTACACCCTTGTGCAGAGCATAGTTCTATAGTATATCAGCCAGTCATTGCCAATCCTGATTCTGAATATGAAGTGCCCCAGGGCTCCGTCCTGAGACCTCTATTGTATTGCACCCAAATAAAAGTCCATTGTAACTTTCTGACAACATGGTTGAGGTCACCGCAACCACAGATGATGGAAAGGCCTATCTAGAAAAGGTAGGGATTCTAGTGTTTTGTTGTCATGGTCATTTTTGCCAGCAAAAGTAATTACACCCCCTCACTATTAACAGAGACCCCATCTAGAGATTGATTACCACCAGTGAACCAGACATGAGCGATTTCAGATTAGAGGAGGGCGTTTCTGTGTTTCCCATAAAGGTTCTTGTTTACATTTGGCAGCCCACACTGTTTTGAAAAAAGGTTAGTAAACCAGAGTAATGTTTATGAATGATACCACCTACATGACCTTTATAACCTGTGTGATTAGTAACCACAGGGTTATTCATCCAAATAAGTAAAGCCACCGTTGCTATCAAATCCACTTAATCCAGCAGCAGGACAATAGCAAGTTCTCACTCTTGGTCTGCTATCCTGAGGGCTTTGGTCTAACTCTACCCAAAATAATTAACCAAAGTCTATATGTCCACTAAAAAAAAACAAATCAGCAGTATGGCTGCAATAAATCGCTGTATGAAAGCTGCTTTCTGTAATAGCAGGTCTGATCACCACTGACTTAAACCAATTACCCAAGTAGCTGACTGGACACAACATGCAATAGCCTAATCATTACAAAACTTCTACAGTTCCTCTGTCCACACAAACACACGTGTTATTTTGTCACGATATGGTCTAGTTAAACTGGCTGATCAAAAGGACTGCACAATACTGCCATCTTTAAACTGCTTTGACATGTGAAGCTAACAGATGAGCTAGGCAGCTAGTTAGCCAGCATGCTAGCACTGATCAACTCAGACATCAGCTCATAACACTACGCACATCACCATCTGAACAGCCTTCTGTAATATAGGATGTTTCTTAAAACCTAGTCAGCGGTCTACCTAGACAGCCTTTAAGGGCATCAAAGACGGGTTCAAACGTGATGATGCCCAAAAATGCTGCTTAAGGAAAGCAGCAGCATGCTAGGCTTTGAAATACAGTATGTGTGCTAAATAACCGGAATACATTAAGCTTTGTTGTGTTTTGAAAAAATGAGATATGCCGGTAAAAATAAGCCACACAATCGGACAGATCTTTCGTGACTCAGATAACGTTAGCATTTATGCCCCAATGCATGCTGAATTAAAGGGGTCGCTGATTCAGACCGGCAATCTGATTTTCTTCTTTAGAGCGGACACGACAAAATTATTTACTTTCGTGAACGCGTGGACTATGTTAAGGTTGTTCGTTGACACGTCCATTTGAAGGCTACACTTTATCATTTTGGCCATTCTTACCTCTCCGTTGCTTACGGACGACTGCTGTGTTGCTTGAGTCTCCTGCGCCGCCATCTTCCCTGTCTCTATCGCACACTGTAATGTGGTGGTATGTAATCTGATGTATCGCGAGATTTTCTGTACGCTATGTGGGAAGTACTACATTTCCGCGAATGTGTTCTTTCAAACAGTTGTATATATATATATACATTTATATACATGTATATAAATGGTGCTTTCCATATAATATCACCAGTTTGTATGTAAAGTTATTGTTTTGTACTTTGGCATAAAAATAAAAAAAAATCAGCCACACAGAAATATAATTTCACAGTAATACTTAGGCTATATGATAATGTAATAATTATAATAATTATATATATGAGTCATTCCACGAAACAGGCACGACTTGAGTCCGTTTTGCCTTTTTAAATGTATCTATTGGGTCACCAAATTCTATTTGTATTCTTTTTGTATTCATTAAAGGGTCTCCTCCAATTTTTTAAAATTAATTAAAAAAATATTATCTTTTTATAAATTTTATCTTTTTTTTTTTTTTACAAATTATCTTGTTTTTCATTTCACCAAATTCTATTTGTATTCTTTTTGCATTCATTAAAGGGTCTCCTCCAATTTTTTAAAATTAATTTAAAAAATATTATCTTTTTATAAATTTTATCTTTTTTTTTTTTTTTTTTTACAAATTATCTTGTTTTTCATTTGACACCACCTTTATGTCATGTCCCTAATGGCCTTCTATGAAAATGTAGGCTACTTGGGATATGTATAATACACTTAGAAAAAAGTTCATATGTTTTGCCAAACTTTTTGAATAAAAAAATATCTGTTCGTTTTGCTGTTTTTTTCTAAGATTTTGATT
>JAUMHI010000057.1:6282829-6297445 GCA_032359435.1 Enteromius unitaeniatus | reverse complement strand
AATATATATTGAATTACTACAACCCAATTGCTAAGTATATTGATTAAACAGATATAACAAAAAATATAATCCCACAATATATATATATATATTTCATAAAGAGTCTTGGATATATTGAATGTACAGTCCATGTTAAAGCTGTGTGTGTATGTGCACATGTGTTCTGTCTAGGTTTTCACATCTCATTGTTACGTAAATTAAATCAAAGAAGTTTGTTTAAAAACTTTGCAAATTCATTAAAAAAAACTTTGTTGAAGCAGCTTTGGCAGTAATTATAGCCTCAAGTCTTTCTGAGTATGATGTCACAAGCTTGACATATCTGTTTTTGGGCAGTTTCTCCTATTCTACTTTGCAGGACCACTCAAGCTCCATCATGTTTGACGTAGAGCATCTCTGCAGGTGACGAGCAATGCAAAGCAAAACGAGGTTCATCAGACCAGAGAATCTTGTTTCTCAGAGTCTGAGGGTAGGTGCTTTTTTTATGCAAATGCCAAATGTGTTTTCATGTGTCTTCACTGAGGAGAGGATTAAGTCTTGAAAACCAGAACCTATTTAGTATTTATATGTTTTTTAACTGAATTTGTCTCTTCAACCCTATGTCACACCTAAATGTAAAGCCAAATACTACTACTACTACAACTAAAAATAAATAAATAAATAAATAAACATATTGTTCAGTAAAAGAAAAAAAAGTAACCAATTTACTCAAAACTTCAAATTTAAAATCAAGCACTTCAATTTAAAATAATGCCCCAATACAAAACATTTAATAGCCTTCAAGGCCACAACACTAGCCTTTTTTAAAGACACGAAATAAGATCAGATACAACTTAAAAACTGTTTTGACCGACTACATGTAAATAAGAAATTACGATGAAATTGCACTTCTAGGAGTGAACGGTTTCGAGTGTGTAAAGTCAAGTTTCGTTTTGGGGGAATGGAGAGAGATAGGCTATATATTCGCAGCTGAGCTGATTACACTCATTCAACATCTCAGGCAGGAGCAGGAGCCGACACATGCAAGATGGACACAAGTAACTGGTAAGAAACGTTTTTAATAGCAACACAGTAGAACGCATATATTCTGATTACATTTTTGTTGCATTCTTTAGGAATAAAAGAGATTTAAACGATATAAACGGTGAAGTTAATAGATATATAATCGTGAAAACAACAATTAATTTGCTTCTTGTTCTCCATATATGCATGCTAACGGACCCTTTTCAAGTATATTCAAGTCTTTTTTGGTTGAGTCTATACCGAGAGGTCTATTGAGCTTCAGTTTCGTTTCGTCGAGCAGCGGTACCTCAGCGCTGCTGCAGCTCCGGGAATCTGAAACTGATCTGAAACATGATCCTATGGCAAGCCCAATTACCTTTAAATAGGCTTACTCCCAGCATCATTCGTCGTCATAATTGCGTTTAACTAATAAGAATGATTAAGAAGGCTTTATTAAACAATTACGACTAGAGATTTCTATAGGCTATTTTACTACTCACAATTATATTCTGAGAGGTCTATACTAAAATTGTTTACTAGAATTCAAGAGCTCTACAGTTAGAGAGCCCTGTAATTCGTTTCTTACTTTAATTACAGCCAAAGAGCTCAGTCAAAGTTGTAAAAACACATTAAATATATGTTTAAATGCAAAGTTCCAATTATGATTACATTTATTTATCATTCAATTAGAGATATCTGTTTGGAATTCTAAATCTTCCCAGCTGACAACAAATCAAATGTTAGTCAAGGTTTGCTCAAGATGCTGTATAATATAATTTTAAGGTCAGTTTGGACAGCAGTTTCATCCAGTGTTAATTGGGTGAAAAAATGAAAAAATTGAAAAATGAAAGTTAACCCTAAAATAGGCATACCAATGTGTTTGACATTTCGTTTACATCTAATTAATGTCATGATTTAGACATCAGATTGATGTCATATTGAGATCACATTCACATCAATGATTTGTGTGTTTGATTGATATTTATTACATAAAATGAATTCTTTGTCAGCCTGATTAAATTTATTTGGGGCCACAGAAAGCATCGATTTGCCACATCTTCTTTCAAAACTTGTCCCAAAACCAAACTGACGTCAGAAACTAGATGTCTATTTCACGTCAACATTCTCATGTCCTTTCTAATGCTAATTTAATGACAAAGCTCAGTGCTATGCTTGAATTGACGGGAAAGCCTCCGCTTCAAAAGAAAATTGTCAACATAATAATGTCAACAGAATCTGGATTCATTTTGGATCAAACTATTTTCCTCCCTTTTTACATTAAAAATCACACCAGAAAAGCAGATAAGAAAAGGAAATAATCAAGTTGAAAATAAAGTGTTGGGCAGGGTTAGGATAGGTGTAGGGAGTGCTTTATTGTCCTAATAAAGGTGTCAACCATGGCATCTATTTAATAATTTTAATTAAAATTCATGTTTACACTCAATAAGTTGCATTCTGTTTTATAATGTACTTCAATACTGATAATTGCCACTCGCAGTAAGTAGTATAAATAGCAGAAAATGTTATTTGCACTTAATAATGCTGCTTTTTTCAATTAGTTTAAATAGAATCCATTGCTATTTGCACTTAGTGTAAACAGCATATATGCTAAGAAAATATTCTGTTTACCAATGTGGTAAATAGCATCTATTGCTATATTTGGACTTGGAGTAAATAGACTCAATCGCTTAGTACAAATAGCCGCTGCTTCTTTCTTTTTTTTACACCACTGTTGGATGTCAATTTGATGCTTTTTCAACATCAAGGTGCTCACTGGGTTAACAACTGAATAAGAAAGTTTTGTTTTGAATTAGAGAACTCTGCAATAGCATTAGGAAGGAACAATTAAATTTTTACTAAAAAATGCAACAGCAATAGCCTGGCTTCTGCGACTATAAAGCTCATATGAGCTTAGTCTGGCCAAGCTACCTTACTACTCGTCTTCTGGGAGGCGGGCTTAACCTGCGTCCATCAGATGTCTCTGTATACTACTGGACGAATCTACAACCAATCAGACCACTCATTCCGATGACGTATGCGCAGCGGTGGAACCTGAAGCCACTGTAACCCTCATTAAAGCAGTAGGAAAATGTCTTTACTTTAATTTGTTCTGCTCCGTTTTCAAAGAAAAACTGTCATGAAAATTTCTCAAAACAGCTGCAACAGCAGAGTCAAACGATTGTTGTTGCTCGGTACATGCCATGTTTGAAATGGTTTTCAGACGCAGAACTGCTGTGTCATGACGTTACACCCGCCTCGGACGTGCCGGGGGGGTGGGGTTAGCTCGTTTCTCATTGGTTCCCAATTTTTTTTTGGGGAACAGAAATGCTCTAAAACAGCAGCTTTGCCAGACTAGCTTTGCTCGCGAAATTGAATGTAGCGTCACAGGAAGTATGGGCGGGCCCAGGCTACAACAGCAGAGCTCTTTAATGCACTTACTGGTAGGAATAGAATTATAGAACAAATTCTCAAATGTAATTGTTACTAATGTAAAAATGGCTTGCCATATGCCCTACGTAACAAAACAATGTCTGTAGACTTTCTGGAAAAGAATAAATGCTCTCCTTCCTCCGATCTCAATAATTGTCATTTCTAACATTTCTTCTCAGGATTTCAGTCTTTCTGGTGCTGTGGAATCTTATTTGTGTCGGTGAGTAGACAGTGATATGGCAACTTTTTCATTTATTAACATTTTGCGCTTTATTTTAGTGTCAATTAATGTGTATTTTATCTTTACAGGCTCTTCCCCCCTGCAAGTGGTTGTCCATACATCATCGAGGGTCGGTCTGTCAGCTGTCTTGCCATGTTCTGTGTCATCACACCTGGAGTCTGATCACAAGCTTCACATACAGTGGCAGACAATAAGGGATTCAGTGTTTGAGCGAATGGGACCGGAGCAGCTTCAGGGGGACGATTTTAGAAACCGGGCGGATGTCCCAGAGGATCTGCTCTTGAGAGGAAACTGCTCTTTGTTTTTGCAGGATGTCAGATTCAGCGATGCAGGTGTTTATGAGAGTTACTTGGTGGTTGGTGAATCGAGAATCAAGAACCGAATTTTCATTCAGAGCGTCCAACTTGCAGTTATCGGTAAGGGCACTTTTTACACTATGAACATGTCTCACTGTACAAAGTACAAATTATGCATATGTAAATCTTCACAGCTTAAATAACACACATGCTTTAGCTGAAGAATTTATTTAAGCTGTTTTATAAAATTATAATCTTCACATATGTGCTTTTATGTAAATTCCATTTAGTCTATTTTAGCTATTACATGAGCTCATGTTTTGCTTCTTTCAAAGAAAGCCAGGAGAACTTTATTAATAATAATCAATACTATGACGCAAATGCTGTTGATTTAGCTTCATTTATATTGAACCTGGAAACATTTCTTTAAATCAGTGATTTATTTCCCATATTTTTTTATAGCATTTTTCTTTTTATACTGTTTGCTTTCATTTTAATTTTAGTTCAAGTTCATTTTAGTTTTAATAATATATATAATATATAATTACTCTTTCAATTTATTAATTTTTAATTTTCAGTTCATTTATTTATATATGTTGAACTAAATGAGAATTACAAATATTTTATGTAAAGATATACTTTAAAAAATACTTTAATAATGTAGTTTCAGTTAACTATATTAACTCTCTTTTAATTAACTATAATGACTAACTCTAAATTGATGCTTTGTTCCTCTTCCCATGGTAGATCACAAGGACATAAAATCTGTGCAGACTGGGCAAGAACTGATCCTGGATCTGTACACGCATCAAGCTGAGCAAGTGATTTTTCAAAACAGTAATGAAACCGACTGGACAGTCCTGTGGAAAAAAGATACAGTCATAAATAAGGAAGGTCATCTGGAAAAGAGAGGCAACAAGTTGATTCTCAGTAATGTTATGGCCTCCAGTGCCGGAACATACAAAGTTCTTGACTCAGATGGTTTGGCTCTCAGCACAGTGAAGGTCACTGTTACAGGTAGATCATTTTGACATTACATATAATATTAATTACCTCTATGTGGTGCTTTTGAGTCTATTTTGTTGTAAAAGCTTATTTTATGTCACCATTAACAGTGATTCGTGTTTTCATCTGTGAGGGTTCTTCCATTATTATGCATAATAATGAACTTTTTTTGCTGAATAGAAAAGTCATTTGATATAATCTTTTCAGTTTGCTCAACAAACTGATTCCCAAGTTAGACAAACTAAAAAGTTCTACATACAAGTTCTACAGCCAATTAGGAGGTGTATTCTTTAACACATGCAATATCAATGCTTACAATAAAAAGAAAAAACATTAAATTTAAGTTCATTTTCAAGTATAACTTTTATACTTAAACTGATTTTAAGCCAGTTTAAGCCTCTAGCCCTCCTCATATAGGGGCTGAAGTATATATATTTTTATAATTTCTTTTGAGAGCAAATGTATGGTACTTATTAATATTTATGCAATAATTATGATCAGTTTCCAATTTTCCCCATTAAAAGTAGTACAATTCTATTCTATAGCACGATTTCAAATTTACAAAAGATCAGTGTCATCTGGTGGAGTAAAAAAGAAAAACATATGTAATGCCATGTTGTTACCACTAGCTCTTTATCAAGAAATACTGATTTTACACATTTGTCACGAACAGTTTTCAGCTGTAGTTTTTTGTCACATTTTCTATGAATTTTTATGTATTGGTTACTTTTGACGACGAAGGAGCCAGGTGTGACTTTTTTGTTGCTGTTGATCTTTAAATATATATGTGGTGTATATATATATATATATATATATATATAAATGCTAAATATTTCTGCCATTTCTGATCAAAAATGCCCAGAGGATTAGTTTTTTTCAAAAATTTTTTATAGCCAGCTAAAAAACTTTTCTCATTTGTAGAATCTGTGTTACCAAAAGAAACAGAAACTCTGCAAAGACTGTCTGCATTAGGTAAGCTGAAGACCAATAGCTTAATCGTTACTTGACAAGTTAATGAAAACATGTTAAAACATCTTGATTGTGAAGGAAGAAATGACTGTTTCCTACAGTTTTGATCTTTATTGTTACTTTCCCCACTTTTTTCATTTCAGGTATAGCTACGAGTATGTCTTCTCTAAGCCTCATTGCTCTTTTCCTCACATTTTGTCTAATGCTTCAAATGATTTAAGTTTGTTCTGATTTGAACTGTATTTTTATTTAACTTTTAACTTAACTATTGTAGCCTAAGTTGTGTTAGGTGAAAAACCATTGTGAAAAGAGTGTTATTTTAGATATGGTGTTTTTATAAGCCTGTGGTTCTCTCATCTCTAAAATCTCACAAATGTGTAAAAACCTGATGCCATGTGTGATTTCTAGTGGATATTTTATGTACACTGACATATTAAACATTGTAGTTAATATATAATAAATAAAACAAATAGCAATATATTTGTTTTCAATATATTTGATTTTTTGATATTTGAACATTTCGGCGAACTTTGTATGTTCCGGCACTGCAGACGTTTTGTATGCTATCCGAGCAGTATATGACTTCACCCTTGTTATATTTCAAATGTTTGGTAGGCCTATTAATGATGTTTTAATCCTTCGTATCTAAAATATTGTATTTATCAGTAGGGTTGGGTACCAAACCCGGTTGATATGTCATCTGCCCGCGATTATTATCTTCCATTCGATCTTCTCTCACCTGCTCGTGCTCCCGCGAACATGTTTATTTTTGTAAACCTGGATGCCTGTTATAAGATGATTTATTCACTTGACTTGAGACATGGCATTGGATCATATGTTAGTTATTGTTTCATAAAGCTTAGTTTATTGATTAATTAATGATTTGGTCTTTATTTAATGTAATGTAATGTAAATCTTTTTCAGATACTTTATGAATAAACCTTTAATGCAATTTCATGATAAATATTTCAAGTGAACAGTTTAACAGTTTTATATGATTTGCATTTTGAAATGAATAGTTCTGTATCCCTCTGTGTTGTTTTTATTTGTTGTTTGGATGATAACGAGCCTTTAAATCTCCTTTGTGATAGATTTGATTATAAATCAAGAACAAGGCATTTACATATGTATTTATAAACTGCTTACCAATGACTATTAATGTTGGAACAATGCTTTATAAAGTATGAACCGACTGTTTAATGCTTAACTAATGATTCAGTTCAGTGTGCAGTTATTATAAAGTGTTACCATTTTTATTTTATAAGTATCGATTCAGGCACCGTTTAGGCACCGGAACCATTTTAAAAGTATCGATTTGGCACCGGTTTCGAAAAAACCCTATTTCGAACTCAACCCTATTTATCAGAAAGAAAAAAAACTGGATTGTCTAAGTGAAACACGAAATTAAATTTCCATCCTCAAAAAAAAAAACACATAACAAGAAGAATATTGTAAATGTATTATTTTATTAGAAATGTACAAAAACAATAAAAAGACAGCAAATCAAACAGCGTGTAAAAAGGAACTATACCTAAAAAGATTTAAAGTTAAGATACATCAGAAATATTATTTGGTAAAACTCATATTTTAAGTTATAATGGTTATCACAGAAAATATCACTGCTTTTAAAGTAGAGAAGAATTTTACTGGCAGGAATAAGTGACTGTACGTGTACTGGATAGAAAGAAATTATTAGTATTCTGACATTTTATCGGTCTTCATTCAAGGGTCCTTGGTTTGGGGCCATTTGCAGGGGTGTGCAGCGTTCTGCACGTGGGTAAAATGGACCTACCAGCCAATTGAGAGGTGTATTGTTGAGCAGGTAGTCCATGACGTTATCCATGGAATCTCCTATTCGGCTCAGTTGAGCTCGACTGCTGGTGAGGACGCTGCTGGACATATCTCCTACAGCGGCAGCCTTACTAAAGCTGCTGTAAATCTCCAGGGCGGAGTGACTGACGGAGACAGCCTGGACCTGGATGTGCTGAGGGAGACCTTTGAGGCTGGACACCAAGACCAGACACGTGCTCTGAAGCTGCTGGCTCAGGTTGTGGGCAATGGTCAATGTGCGTGATTCAATTTGCTGAAAAACATTTGCAAGAGAGAAAATGGAAAATTTAGTAACACTCACTCGTGTACAAATGTGTTTCTAAAAAGGTTCATTTCAAATGGTAATTTTCAAATCATTTCCAGTAGGGCTGCACAATATATTGACTAATCACCTCGATTGTGATTTAATTAAATAACTATATTTGACCTCAAAATAAAAATAAATAGTTAAAAAAAAAAAAGTCGGCATGAGTAATTCTCCAGCATTTTTAAAATGATTTTTATCTTGCGCAAAAAAAAAACAAATAAAATTAATCTGGTGAAAATGTCTGAATTTTATATATTGCAAAAAAAAAAACATGTCCTAAAGTCACATGACATCTCAGATACCTCAGCTTCGTTGTCTGTGGCTGTCTCGTTCTCTTCTGGACTCTCAGAGACAGTCTTCCAGCCCATCAGTGAACTCAGTTTCTCATGTAGCTTCTTGTTAGACACATCAAAATTATTGCGGGTATATTCAATCTAATAAAAAACAAAAAGCCATGATATTAGCAGACAGCATTTTGACAGCTATTATAGATCTAAATGCATCTCAGATGAACTTACAAGATCAATGGTGTGGTTTAACTGAGATATGGACTCTTGGCTGTGTTGTATGGCATTACGAACTTTATCTACAGCCCTCTGGTAAGCCCTGTCCCGCACTTTGCTGGAGAGAGTCCCCAGCCGTACATAGTAACTTAGTGCATCATTGATATTTTCCACTCCTCCAGACTTCTTCACTTCAATTTCTGAGAGAGATTAAGCCGAGAAACAGAACAAAGAAGCCACTGTTATATTTGAGAACATTGCCATTTTATAAAGATTAGGAGACAAAAAAAAGAATTTCAGATTTCAGTCAAGGACCTCTTTGAGATGTTCCTAAGTCTAACATTCAACTCATGAATAGAATTTATATTTCTTCATTCCTAGGACTATTTAATGTCACAAGATTATCACAAAGATATGTAGTTCTCGCAGCACTTATTTAAGAGTCTCAGTTCATATGTATAGATATTTATGAACATTATTTCTCATTTGAGGAGTCGTTTGCCTCTGATATATGTCACAATAGGAAATGAAAACCTATCACAACTTTAAGTCACAATCTAAATACAGTGCCAGGAAACATGGGTCACCTCTTTCCTCCTCTGTTTCAGGTAAGAACTGCTCCAGGAGAGTCTCAGATGTGCTCAGTGCTGTGTCCATGCTACTACTCATCAGTTTGACCACCCTGCTCTCCATCACCGTTTGGACTCCACTGCTCACCACCGTCTTGGTCTTTTCCATGCTGTCCTGCACTGCTCCACGCGTCCTGTCCGTCACTTCACTGAGGGTGGAGGAGACAGACTCCTTGGCACCGTTCATGGTACCGCTGACGGCTTCCTTGGCTCCTGTCACTGCCTCTTTAGCACTGGCGACGATCTGAAAGAGAATACCACTATTAGAGCAGTGCTTGGAGAGTAGTGCTGTCAAACGATTAATCGCATCCACGATAAAAAAGTTTTGTTTACATAATATATGTATGTCTGCTGTGTATGTTTATTATGTAAATAACGCTAACCTGATTTTGCAAGATATATACTGTATTTTGAAAATATGTGTATATCTATATTCTTTATACCAACTACCAACTCATGAATTGAAAAATCTCATTATGAAAATAATAAAGATAAGTGATCTATTGTTGTTTAATAATTTTTTGGGGGAACTAAAATTCTTTTTTTTTTTTTAAATGTATGCTATAAAATGAGGCACCTCTAATATTACAGCACATTTAAAAAGTGCTTGGTCACGTTCCTTATATTCACATAAATCCATGCATCTAAACATTAATATGACATATATTTGTGTTGGCCAAACACAAGTGGTTATGAAGTAATATGATGATAACTTTCAACACCTCTTGTCGGCTCAGTACTGTCAAAATCAAAATTTCTTGGTAACTCTTCTTAACATCTAATGCTGTTGTGATTTTATCCTTATTAACATCACACTGTGTTCATTCATTGAGCCTGGTTTGTCCAAGGATTTTTTTATCCATTCCTGTCACCTGATTTCTGACAGTTCAGTTTGTGTTTCTTGTCTACTGACTGGATAAGTTAGTTAAGTCAAACATACAATTAATGTTCAATAACTTCATGGATTTAACAGCACTGACACTATCGGATGAAAACAAAACTTTAACTGAATTGAGGTGAATAATGACAATGTTGTCTTCTTTTATGTGTATTGCAACATCAACTAAAATGAGGTAAATCAACATTGAATACCAACTGCCTTTTGAATACCAACTCTTTTTATATTAAATGCACTTTAAACAGTTATTAAACTGACTGGAGCTGAATAGCTATAGCTGATATTTTGACAACCTCTCCCTTTAGATCTCAGCAAAAGCCAACAAAAAGTGTACAATCAATTCCTAATAGACCAAATCAATCACCACATATGCATCACAGTAGAGAGGAAAGGTGATTGCAACTTCCGTTCAATGGCGATTTTACCATTTAGACAAATATTTCGTAATACCTGATCAGATGGCTTGTGTAGTATCGGCAGAGTCTTCTCTATCTTATCCAGTCCTTTGCATGCCAGGCCATTTGCCATAGAGACTACAGAGAGACAGTAACTTTTAGAGAATACATATTCACATTAAAATCAGTCCTGATCTTAACCTGCAAACAACAAGCGACTTACTCTGAGGCTCTAGCTTGCCAATGATTGGTAAAGCACTGTGAAAAGCAGCTGAGGTTATGGACTTCACACCATTTTCAGCCACCTCACACACAGACTTCAAGTATGGGTGGTTGTTCTTGGTGTTGCAGTACACATCTGACACCAAGCCATAGGTGGAAATAACCAAGGGAAGGTGAACTATGCGTTCAACCACATTCTAGAAAGGAACATTAACATCTCATTAGATTAACTGACATTCTAACCAACAAACATATATATATATCTATTTAGAAATATTATCATAGCGTTACTAATAAGTATTAACATGTAAATGAAATCAATTGTATAAATGCGACCTTGGAGCATTAAACCAGTTATAAGGGTCATATTTTTTAAACTGAGATTTGTACATCATCTGAGAGTTGAATAAATAAGCTTTTCACTGATGTAGGTTTGTTAGGACAGTGTTTCGACAACTATTTGAAAATCTGGAATATGATGGTGCAAAAAAAATCTAAATGCGGAGAAAATTGCCTTTAAAGTTGTCCAAATAAAGTTCTTAGCAATGCATATTACTAATAAAAAAATATGTTTTGGATATATTTACGGTAGAAAAATTCATGGAAGATGCTCTTTATGTAATATAACAATGATTTTTGGCATACATTCATTTTGACCCATACACAGTATGAATATTTCTACAAATATACCCGTGCTACTTAAGACAAAAGAGGTTTTGTGCTCCAGGGACACATATGAGGATTAAAAAAGGCACACCTGGTTATTCACAACGTCCACAGAAGCCATGTCACTATAGTTAGAAGAAAATCTGCAAAAGATCAGTCAAACTGTCATAACAAATCATTAAGCTGTCATGGCTTTAATAACTCTACGATCTTATTTAATTTAGTAAATAACATTCAAAAATGAAAGAGGTTTGAATATCAGCATATGAATAAAAAAGGTCTTTACCTGTTGTGCTGTCTGAGGTTGAAAACTAAACTCTCGAGCTGACTCTCAGTTGCTGTAATGAGGACTTTATAGGAAGGATGTCTGGTGATAGATTGTAGGTGACGTAACGACGACTGATGTAGTCCAAAGGTCGGGGATTTCACTGTATGACATAAACGGTGTTTACAAAGATCGTTTAGACACAAGTTTCTGGCACTTCTCTAACGATGAAAACCTTCACAGTTGCGCTTGTACAGCCGTTTCACGCCTAAAACTTGTGACTTGTGCATATTTTTTACTGAAACTAGCATCTGACGCATTAATGCAGCAACTTCCCGTTTTCCCGAATTTCCTGAGTAATGTAGGTGAGAGTTCACAAAGAGTCAGATCAGGTGAAGTAGGTCAACTGTGATCGTTTGCCCTCAACTTATCAGGAGTTTATCGTCACAAAGGACTTTGAAATCCTGATGTTGTCATCTGACTGACATCACCAACAAATAAGAAATAAGAAAAACAAGTAAAAAGAAACCTGAATAATATAAATAACCTACAGAAAACGTGAATGATTTGAATTATCGATAGTATTGTCATTACGACCGGTCATTAGTATATATTAAACAACACTAATCATTTTGATCGTTTGGCTTAAGACGGTAACGTTGGCCTATTTAACCACATCTTGACTGTTCCAGTAAATCATATTTGAGACAATAAATGTCATGTTAATATCTATATTTATTTATGTTGAACTCAGGCTATTATTAGTTTAAACTCATTTTAATTCATAGTAAATTTCTCGGTTTATTTGAAATACTCTTAATCGTTATGAGTAGGACATCTCCCCAAGAGATGTTTTTCCCAAAATACACGGTAGTGCGTGATTCATGAACGAACCGTTCAGAAAGGTTTTGTGAATCGATTCATAGGAACCGTCTCAAAAGAATGGTTCACACAACGCTATACTAGTGATATGAGTTTCTGTTTCAATAACAAACACACAGCTGTGGTTTATATCATATTTTAAATTCTTTTTGGCCCACGAGTTACCTATTAAAGATTACAACAGAATTATTGTTAAATTAGATATGAATATTTGTATTATCCTGAATTAAATATTTTTTATAAGACTTATAGGCTTATGTGTTGTGATGAGGAAGTAAATTGAATCAAATGTTTCGTAACTGAAATTTAAAAAATGCTGTATTACAAATTTCAAAATATTTATTTGTACAACCACTAGATGTCGCTAAATTAAATTAAATTAAATTCTCTTGACAACATTTCTTTAGAAGCTTTTCTTAAGGTATCCTTTCAGCTAGACTGAGGTTGGTTGCCACAATTGTTATTTTTTTTAAAGAATTGTCTCTGGTGGAACAGATAAAAGTTTAAGTGCTTTAAAAAATAGCAGACTACAAAATACTGAATTTATTATTAAAGTCACCAACCAAACATGTTTTTTATTCACTCACACACACACTCATATAAAGTAGTCAACATTTGAAGTGGATCAGAACCTTTCATCAGTATTTGAATAAATAGTATTTCAGATCCTTTACAGGTTGGAAAAATAACAGCATTCAGATGTTTTATTTTGGTAACAGCATCTAGTAAACCAGTCATTAACTCTGTGCCAACTAACACTATGTCTCAAAATCATAGTGATTTGTAAAGTTGAAAATGACAAGGATTACTGAGACCTCATTCATCCAAATCACGCCACCAAATCATATTATTTATACTGGATGGTAAATTTAGGGGGAATATATTTTATAATACAAGGAAAAAAAGCATAATATGCTGTTATAGTTTAAAGTTTTATGTTTTTATCAGCTGTTTGGATTCTCATTCAGACAGCACCCTTTCACTGCAGAGGATCCATTGGTGAGCAGTTAATTTAATCCTAATGTTTTCTCTGATGAAGAAGCAAACTCATAGATCTTGGATAGAGTACAGCCATTTTTAAGCAGTTTATGACATTAGCACTATTTAAGGAATGTGTAGCTACATATAGTAAAGCAATTATATATTTTTTTGGTGTCTTGGAATTCAAAGTTCCCCTGCTGACATTATGGTGTTGACCGCGGTTAGCATCTTGTGCTGACAAGCAGAAAATCTGATAGAATCTGCTTTGCAGGGAAATTGAATCTGGCTTCTGCCCATTTAGAGATAGGACACTGTTAGCGATTGCATGTGTCGGTGCTATTTAATATAGTTATGCAAGTGGAATCAGCAGGCAATAAACTGATTTGCTCATAAAGGTATAAACGTGTTTAATTGGTGTGGCAAAAATAAAGAGAACACAAGTGAGATCCCACATGTCAAACAGTCAAGAGAGAAATGATGTACAAAGTGTAGCATTTGCCTCATAGTTATATGTCACAAATGATAAAATAAATGTGTCTGCAAGAGTCTGCTTTAAGGATAGTTCACCCCAAAATAAACATTTTGTCACCATTTACTCACCAATAAGTTTAATTATAAATTGAAAGTATGTTCTTTATTCTTAATGTTGAACAAATGTATTTATTTATTCATTTTGTTGAACACAAAAGTAGATAATGTGAAGAATGTTGTTTTGGTAAGTTGGTAAGACATTGAGTTCTATAACTAATTGCTTTTATGGAAGTCCATGGCTACCGTCAATTATTCGGTTATCAACATCGATTGTGTTCAACAGAAGAAAGTCATTCATACAGGTTTGTAACAATTTGAGGATAAGTAAATAATGTTAACATTTTCATTTTTGGATGACTATCCCTTTAACTACAAAACGGAACAAAGCAGGTTGAGTAAGGGATAATGTAGAGGGCTTATTTCGCGATATCTACCCGCTGCCTCTGCATTATCCCGCTTATTATACGGCTACTTGCCTCATAAGGAAAAAAACATGAATATGAATTTGAAACATTTTATTGGCATATTTGTTTTAAATTAACATTTTCATCCTTCCGCGAAACGATA